>JAIPRK010000099.1:224403-332099 GCA_025469195.1 Chaitophorus viminalis | reverse complement strand
AATCTGTTGTTGTCCCGTGTTCCTCGCCATTGTCGTCATTAATGGTGCCGCCCAACTTGAACGCATTCAATTGCATACATCAATAAATTGACGGCGGTATATTGATTTGCATACCCTTCACATTTATGGCGTAAAACTTTGGTTGCCTACCCCACCCCAATTTAAGGGGAAATTATTATTATTTTTTATTATATTTGTATTTAAAATCGTTATTGCAACTGGTCCCTCGAATGTATATTTATTATCCCTAACAATCTACTTTCAGTTAAATCAAGCAACAGCATTTGTTGACGCATCACAATTGTACGGGCATAACGATATCAAAGCTGCTTCTCTTAGGTCCAACGTTGATGGAAAATTAAAAACTGAAATGATTAATGGTCAAGAATTTTGTGTTCAACAAAAGAGAAATTCGACAGCTTGTAACGGACGAGATAATGTTGGTGTGTGTTTTGATCATGGTGGGTATACTTTTCTATTCAATTATTTATATATATACGAGTTTGAGCACGATTACATGAATTAATGTACCTACTTATTATATATATAATCACCCTGGGTATAGGTTGGAAAAATTTACTAGATGTTCTAACTTGTTAAGGTAATCTAAATAAATGTAAGTTAATCTGAAAGATTATTCTCTTTTTTATTGATTTGTAAGAGATTTATGTTAAAAAAATAATAATAACTAGGTACCTAGGTATGGAATTTAAAAAAAAACAGATGACTATTTTTTTTAATTGGATAATACTAAATTAAATACTAAAATTAATCGAAAGTAGTTAATAGTAAGTAAGTAATCGAAACTATATTTTATGTACGTCATTTTGATTCCTATTGAAAATCCAGGAATAAGGAATTCACGATATCTATAGGTATAACATGACACATGCAACTATGACATTAATTAACTGATTATATTAACTGTTTATCATGGGAAAAAATCAACTCTTTATGTTAGAACGTTACTTCTTAGCGTTACAATTTTTTTTAGTAATTTAATTAAAAGTAACTTTACCGTTTGGCTCGTGATTAACTTCCCAGCCTTCCTTGTGTCACATAAAATATAAATTTTTGAATTTAATTTTTGTTTAGGTGATACTAGAAACAACCAGCATTTTGGTATTATAATATATAGTGAGTTGTTTTTAAGACTACACAACCATATAGCAGATTTGTTAAAACAAATAAATCCAAATTGGACGGACGAAATACTGTATTTAGAAGCTCGAAAGATCGTGGGTGCATTAAGCCAGATTTTCGTTTATCGAGATTACTTACCTCAACTGCTTGGTAATTTAATATTTATAAACTATGTCATAAGATTTATGTAATAATGCTGTATTTCATTATGATAAAGCAGAAAAGCGTTATTAAATAGAAATTTGAGAAAATTCATTTAACAGTATTCACCCCCATTTCAATACACCTATTAAATATGCATAATGTATTTAGCCATATATTTGATCGATATCTTTTAAGTTAGTAGATAGCAGGTATTAAAAATGATTAAGTATAATACAAATTATAAAATATGTATTTCTCAATAAATGTATTGCCTGAATTCAAAATATTTTAGGTTTAATAATAATTATATTATATTGTGATATTTTATTATTAAGTGTTTTACATAAATTCTTCATAAAATAAGAAATTAAGAAGGAGCAATAATTTTTTTTTTCTAAATAACGAATAAGAATATAACCTATGTATGATTCTAAATTTGTATAACTTCATTTATCCAATGCTTGTCGATGCCACGGATTTTATCTTAATAAAAAAAAAAAAAAAATTATCATCATGCTACCTATATTATTCAAATTTACATTTCAAAAACGATAAACATGTTATTTAAACAACTGCATTAAATACCCACTAATTTTTTTATTTTTTTTAGAACTTCTAGTAGTAACTATTATAGCTCAATAATTACAAAGATAAATGTACAACAATACCCACTAATTATTACAGTGAAATAAAATTTCAAACGTACTAATTAGGTTAGTGTCAACTAAAATGTAGACATGTACAATGTCAATGACAAACCTAAGTTTAGGACGAAATATAGTTCAATGTTATTTTTGTAGTATTAATTATTAAACCAATACCACGGCTAACGTACGGCAGCAAAAATCATCCTACATAATAATAATAATAATACCTAATAATCATATTTATTTTTCCAACAACAAACAAAAACAGAATAAACAGTATAGAAATATGAAATTAACATATTCTAAGCTCATTCTATAAGCTTAATATGTTTGAATACAAATAATCTGAGTTTATAATAAAAGTGCGTTACCTAGTTAGAAATATTTATAAACATCCGTAAAAGACAAGAAAAAATAACTGGATGAGGACTTACTCTGCTGTACATTGGGGGGCAGTGGACTTCGTTCATAGGATAAGTCATTACAATGTATTTTGTTAAATTTGAATGCAATGATAGGTATCATTGTATACGAATAACGATTCTGAACGGAAATAGTCTGTATATACTTGTATGTCTGTTTTTAGCTTATAATATCATTACCAAGAATTATACGTAACGTTAAACTTTGAATCTAGTCTTACATTTTCGTATTAAATTAATAATATTATTTACATTCGGGGAAATCGTTACTTACGCCTTACATCTAACACATTCATTCATTCTGTTCAAATTTAATGCAAGAATTACCATCGCAAAACTCCTAAGTCCTATGGATTGTGGAAACCAAAAGCGAAAAGGAATAATTTATAGATTATATATATTTTATTTATTAATGAACAAATACAATTAAATATATGTGTATATATTATTATATATACAAAAATATACATATACATATATATATGTATATATAGGTGCAGATTATTCAGAAGAAGCTGGTTTGACTCTTTCAAAATCTAAAAAAACAGTTTACGATGAATCAATTATGCCCCAAATGGCTGTTGAGTTCTCAGCCGGCAATTTACGTGTACTACATAACATCATACCTTCAGAATATAAGTAATTTAGATTTAACGTTATTTTTAAGAATAAAATTATGATGAACACGTGTCTTTATTATCAACGCTTACATGATTAATTTAACTGACCATACGGGTACACTAAAGCTTACTTCGAATAGGTTCTCGATTCCCAAACCAACATGCCGAATTGGTTTCCGTTTGAAAAAGGTATTTTTTTTATTAAAACAATAGGTATACAGGTATCTCATTATAATTATCAAAATGAGGAAAGATTAAATATAAATAGTTCTTTTTGAAATAAAAAATAACAATAAAATTGTATTTTTCGGTCGTAAATTAAAATAATTAAAGCCTACATGTAGAGTAAATCGTTTTCAAATAATTACTGGCTAAAGACACATACCTAGTTATTTGCTAGAATATTAAAATAAATATAAACAATGAAAACAAGAATTAAGACTTCAACAGGTAACGTAAAGGAAAACACGACTAATATAATAAAGACAAATATATGAAAATGTAGGCATAAATGAAATACGTATTTAAATTATATATTATTAAATTTAGGCAATATTGATTAGAATTTGTATGCATAGGTTAAGTTTAATTTAATTATATTATATATTTAATAGTGACCAAAATAAATTTTGGAAATTTCCCTTTAATTTTAACCCTCTTAGAAATAAAAATTCAATTCGTGAAATTTTTCTATTGAAATTGTATTATGCCATGACTAATATAATTTCCCTAGTAATATAGGATATATTTACCCGATCAAATTACTCGTCACTGGTAAGTTTTTAATGTATTTAATTAAAAAAAAATATGGTGTACTCAAAATAGTTTTGTGGATGAAAATAATAACGTTCTCAATAAAGTAAAACTTCACGAGTTCATGTCATTTCCTGATCTGGTAGTCGAGGATAATAATTTTGAGAACATACTAAGAGGTATGTCGCAAAATCCTGGTCGTTGTCCAGTATCATCATACAGCTTCGGGGTAAAAAGCTCTTTTTTAGTTATAAGATTCATTTTTTCATACATAACTGATATAATACAATTAATATATTTCAGATGTCAAATTTCTTGTTTCATAATATGATTAAAGTTATTGCCGACTCAGACCTACTTGCTATAGACATTGCAAGAGGTCGTGATGTTGGCATACCACCGTACATCAAAGTCAGAGACCTTTGTGGTTTTTCATTAATATCATCATTTAACGATTTATTAAGCATATTATCACCAGCTGTAAGTTATAAAATTGATAAATATTTATTCAAATTTTAATCTTATCACTCTGTAGAACTCAGTTTTTTCGACATTAGTATTATTATGTTTTGTAAATGATTACTAATATATTTCTAATTCATACTATTTGGCATTTGCATGCTCTTTATGTCGGGCTTATAATATTTCAGAATAGAACTTGAGAAAAATAAATATATTTTTGAGAATATATTTTATCATGTTACATTACAGATGAATTGAAAGTAGAAACCAGTCTTGTAAAGTATTCGAATAAAAGTATTTGAATACTTTTTTTGTATTCGAATACAATTTTAAATACTTTTTTGAAAAACTATTTGTATACGTATATCCTGAATACTTTTATTTGTTCTTCTTATTATTTTTTTCTTATTCATTAAAAAAATACTTTTTTCTTAACCAGAAAAATAGTTTTAAATTAGTTGTTAAATTAATTTTTTAACTAATTTTTCTATTAATAATCGGGCACATTATAAATCATAATTTTATTCTTTGAACAAAATTGAATTTACCTGGGTATAATATTGTTATTTTTGTAAGCATCAATATGTGTTATAGGCCCGTATTGCATGTTGTTTTCATCTTGTATCTATTATTATTAGAGTATAATATTCGATTACCAATAATGCTTATTACTTATTAGTTATTAGTTTATTACTATGAAAAAAATATTATAACAAAATTATAAATTATGGTTATGTTATTCATCGAATTGTGGGAGATTTGGATTAATTTCATTATTCATTGGTATCTGATTAATGGTTTAAAATATTTAAATAATTAGTTATAACTTATTTGTTATTAGTTATTAGTGTTATTACTTATTACACGTTAATGCTGTCACTGTAAGCACTAAATAGACTTAACAAATAAAATCGAAATGTCAACAGAAAACGTAGTTTGGAAATAATATTATTACAAAATTACAATTTACAACAGTAAAATTTAGAGATGCAGTAATAGAAATACATGCGAACACATTGAATATATATTTCGAATATATTTTTAGAAGTATTTGAATACATATTCTGAATACATTAGTTATCATTTATTCGAATAAGTATTCCGAATACAAAATAAAAGTACTCTTTACAAGACTGGTAGAAACCTATCTAATAATATTTTCTCTCTAATAGATTTAAATTGTAATTTTATTTCTTTTAGTCAGCTTTTTATTTATGGTTACAACATTTACATTTATTGATTTATTTCAAGGAAGGTGTAATAAAAATTACTAAATGCGTATACTTAAGAAATCATATGGGTACTTTTAAGTACTTTAACATTTTTACCTGAAATTAAATGTTTTTCGTTTTTATTGTTATTATTTATTAGAAAATATAATTAATAGTTTTTTCATCTTATATTATCAGTAATATTGTTTTTTGCATATTTATATTTGCATATTTTTAATATTAATTATTATTATTTATATTCATAATGATTAATTATTGATTATATGATGAAGGCTGTCGCATTACTGGAATCATACTATGAAGATGTTGCTGACATAGATTTAGTTGTTGGATCCTTACTTGAACCAATAATCCCCGGTGCATGGGTCGGTGAAACTACGAGGTGTATACTAGCTGACGGATTTCATCGTATTCGATACGGTGATCGTTTTTTTTATGATGTGCAAGATCAACCAGGAAGTTTTACTAATGGTATGAAGAGTATTTAGAAAATATTACTTAAATAACGATATTCTTATTTTTTTTATATATATTATATTAGAGCAAGTCGAAGTTTTGTGGAATCTAGATCTCACCCAAATATTTTGTGCAATGTCAAATATTAACGAATTACCCTGGGATATTTTCATGCCCAACGGGTATAGTATATTTTTTCTTTATTTTTTTATTTTTTAATCATATTATTTATAATTTTATGAACATCTTTTACCTATATAATTTTTTTAAGAAATATCGCATATATTATTAACTAATACAAGGATGATTTTCAATCATATAATAAATATTATCGCTATAAATATTTTTTTTAGATTTTCATATAATTCATAGCTTCTAATTTTGGCAGTAATTCTGAATAAATGAAATATATGTGACAAGTTACGTTAGTACCCTACTAATTGGTTTAAATTTCAATAAAGTTATTCTCAAAAACAACTCACTTTAATTTAAATTTGAATTATTGAAGAAAAATACAATTCATTATTTATCGTTCTTGAATACTAGGTATATAAATTTTAAAATCAGCATGTAATCAAACGTACGTATTTTTTACAAGTAAGATAATAATAATTGATATAATATTATAAATGTATCTAAAAGAAAATGATTGTGTTTTAGTCTTTCATGTATAAATAAATATTTATTTTAATAATAATTTAAATTGTACCAAGTTATAATATACTTAGATGCATGCTAATAAAATATAAGAGCTAGTGTAACAATATTTAATATTATTCAAATATATACGTATATCATTAATCAAAGATTGATAACACCTATAGGCATTTTAACGTATAAAAAACTTCATCCGCAATTTTTAATATTTTAGAATAGGTACATCATAAAAGAAAAAAAGATTACCATTAATCACCACACTAAAATGGTTGTGTGTGTTTTTGTAATATTAAATCATATTCATTACATACATTTTTTTCAGTGTTTCCGGAATGCGTGAGTGCGACGAGTTGAATTTGGATCTCCAAGCATGGCGTGATACAAGTGGTAAATAATATAAGTTATAATTATAGAGAATTCTAAATATCTAAGTGTAAATGCAAATTCAATAATAGCAACTTCAAAAACAAAATTGTTATTTTATTTTAATTACTCGTTTATGAGATTATAGCACTGTTTGCCCCTTGCGATTAAGGCATCTAAAAGATTTTCTAGAAATTGAAGGATCTAAATAAGGTTTTCAAGTGCTTTGTAATGAAAAATCCGATTGTGCGATTTCTCATTGAAGAAATTAGTTTTATCGGGCGTAGTCTTAGATTGAGATCTTCATAGAACTTTAAGCAATAAAATAGTATTCCTTTTAAGCAAATGTACACTCTGTGACAATACTCAACAGAATAACGACGAAATGCATCTTGTACTTCTGCTAAAACCTATATTTACCCAGTCCCCATTTTACTGAAGTTCAAAATTGTGAATTATGTAAATTAAGTGGGTGGATACAATCATTCTTTGTTGGGAATATATCAATAAACTATGAAATTCTAACATCTAATATTTTGTATTTTATTATTGTTCCAGGGTAAATTCGAGATTTATTACTAAAAAGATAAACAGAAGACCATTAAATATTGAATTCAGTTCTAACTAAGTATAGAAGTATAAGCTATACGCCATATTTGCTGTATATCTTAAAATTTTTCTTATTTTATTCAAATATATTTTAATAATTAATATTTAGAATTAAAATAAATCAAGAATAGCACCAACAAATCGTTATGGTAAAATTAATAAATACATAAATCCATTTCTTGTGCATCAAAGTAAAATTACGTGTGGTCTGGTTAAAAATAAAAACTCTCGCGTTAACTATTAAATTTAATAAAAATGCAGTTATTATTGTACAATATACATTTAAGTACATTTTCAGGTGTGTTATAGAATAGATCTTAGTAAATACAGAAATACAGTTTTAATTGATTGCATATATTCATCATACAATGTATATTATAACAATGTGTAGCATTAACCATGTAATTGTTATTAGTTAAACAATAAAACAGAATTTATTTTAAGTATTGAAGTTTGTATAATTGTGTTAAATTAAAAAGTTCCGGTTCTCAATTTGTTCACTACTATAAGATTGAATATTATGTTAAATAAAAATTCTTTAGTAAAAAATAAAATAGAAATTTAAAATATTAACGATTAGCCGCATAAAATGACGTTTTGGATTTCTGGCGTCATAAGTTGCAACACTTGCACCGTTGAAGGTAATATTCTATGTGAAATTTTATTGTGTTACTCATTTTATTCTTTTGACGTTAATGAAATGTTTCAATTTAATATAAAATAATTCTTAAACATTTTGCTCAAAAGTTATAATGATTAATAAATAATAAAAATAATTTATCCGTCCGTTATATAAAAATAATTATGAATAATAAATGGATGCATCAATCTTTAAAAATTAATTAAATAATGTATAAAAAAAGTCTTTCAATACTGCTAAAAAAAAGCTGTGTTTTGAATATTTTGTAAAATTTCGCGTTTAAAAAAAGTCTGAAAACTACTGGTTCTAATGTGGTATATATTTTTTTTTAGATTTTTGACGAACAGTATGTATATTATTCAAATAGATAAAGATTACAAAGAAATAATAATAAATCGAAGATAAATATATTATATTTTTTGTTTCACAAACTTTTGGCCATAGGTAAGTACTGATCAAAACTATAATAAATTATAGTGGTCAAAAGAAATATTTGTTCGAAGCAAATTTCAAAAGTATTCAATACGGAAAAAAATATTTAAAGAACCGTCGAAAATACCTTATTCTGAAAGTATTTAAAAAAGTATTTGAATGCTTTTACTCAAATACTTTATAACGCTAGTAACTTTATTTATTATGTAGGTATGTATGTATGGTAAAATATTGTGTAAACTGATTTTTTGTTTATCTGCCACGTGAAAAACTGCAATGGCTTCGCAAAAAAAAAAGAAAAACAAACAAACAAGAAAAAAATCATGCTCTGCTATCTGCAAAGCCGCCTAAACATAGAAGCTGACGGTTTTTTTTGTTTCACAAAGTAGATATAATAATACAGTATAATGTATAGTATATTGAGAGTACTACCTATTTACATTTTTTTATTAAAATATTTTAATTATTGTTGGCTTTTATAAGCTCGGCAATGATACTTATTATAACGTATAGTATGTGATACTCACTGCAGGTTTAAATATTTGCCGAATACTGCTCTCATCGATCGGTAAACCCTGTATGCTTGCGTATTTTTCATAATACAATTTACACGACTGCCCAAGGAATAAATTAGAAGAAAATAATATAATATTCATATAACCATATTTATAAACAATATTCATTCGTATTTCGTATTATATTTTATTTGTGTTACAACCATTCCAGGGACTTGGTGCGAAATATGTGATGGGAAAACGTGATTACAACAACCGTACACTGTAGGTACATACATTATTATTAAAATATTATATAATAAATACCGTTATACCCTGTTATATACTAGAAGTTTGGATTTCTGTTTATATATTTTATTTTTGAATAATTATTTCCCCGAAGGAAATAAATTGTCTTTGAAAGCTAAATACGTGAAAAAATTAATTGCTTAAATATTTATATAAATTTTATACAACAGTGTATTTATATTTTGTTAGTAATACATACATAATGCAAAGTACTTGTTTTGTGATTATTTTATACTATGGTTTCGACCATGGTTTTATCCAAAAGTGGTTATACGTTCCTATCACGTTATCAATTTTTATTATTCCGTTATCAGATTATTATTAATTTGTATCAAAATATTATCACATAACATTTAATATTGTATAAATTATACATAATTAATGAAAATATTTGACAAAATAAAAAGTAAAATGTTTCGTCTTGGGGCAGGGGCATTGCTCCTGTAGCCTCCCTAAAAGTTGCCCCTGCCCATACGTAGCAATCAGTAATTTTTGTCCATGTAATTGATATTAGATAGATAACAGAATATCGGATTTCCCTTTGTTATTCTTAAGTTAATAATTGTTGTTATTGTAACCCTTGAAAATATTAAAACCCTCCCTATCCAACGCATATTTTGACACTTCACGGCTAATACCTAAGTACGAGTATAATAATTAAAACCAATAATGATCGTAGATAGAGTGCATTAGCAGGGAGCGTATATAGGTCAAGTTTAGAGGTGGCATATAAAGATATGTTTAAAGAGAGGATTTGTAGAGGTAGGGGATGTGGTGGTATGAAGATCGAAGAGGGATGTAGAGGCTGAATCTAAATGGGTCGTAAGAGTATGAATTGGAGGCTGTCGAAGTAGGGTTGGTACTATGGAGGTAGAGTTGGGATACCTAAATGCCATGTGGGGTAGTGAAACTCTTGAGTTAACTTGAATTTAATAAAAATGCAGTTATTATTATACAATATCAATTTAAATAGGTACATTTAAGGTATATGATTGTATTAATCTTAGTAAATACTAAATATAGTTTTAAATGTTTAATTGATTGCATATAATACTCGTAGCATATTTTATACAATGTATATTATTCGTTATTACAGTGTATAATATTAACGGCATGTTATTGTTATTGGTTAAAAACAATAAAAGAGAATTGAATTTGAAATATTGAAGTACGTATTGTATTAATAAATTCTCATTCTCGATTTGTTCACTGACATAAGATTGTATGGTATATGTATTAACTGTCAACTATAAAGTTAAAAATTAAAAAAAAAAAAAAAAAAAAAATACCTATATTCTATTTGTGTATATTTTACTATTCATATAGTCTGTCACAAACATTTGTCACGTCTCGTCTGATAGATATTCAACACAAATATACGACATAGATATTTGTTTAACTATGTTGATTGTGATGACTAATTTATTTATAGTTTTAAAAAATTGAAATTAGAGCACCGCACTATATAAAGGTTATAAAATTAATGCTTTAAATTTTACTTTAATTGTAATGTCTATCTTGAATTGTACTTTTATAAAATATAAATCATAATACAGTATCAATCTTATGTATATAATATGAAGTATATATATTTTTTTAAATTTACATATGATAAAAAACTTAATTACTTTTAAATGTGTAAATTTTTACTGTGGAGTTGCAAAAATTATATTTTAATACAATTCTAGAAACATTAAAGTTACCTAGGTAATTAAAATAAGAATAAAATAATTTTTACTTGAAAATTTGTTTACAAATGTTTCTAGTATATTAAAATTTTAAAATTTAATTAAAAAAAAAAAACAATTTTATTAATAAGTATTTAAAAATAATATGAAATTGCTATTACAAAATTTTATTAAATAAAATGCTTATAGTTTTAATTTTTTTAATTTATTTATATTTTCAAATATTTATTATAATACCTACTTTATAAGATTTTTTTTTGTATTTGTAGCTGAAAAATTAATAACATTCAATTTATTGTTTATAATCTGAGTGTTACTGCTGGGTAAAATCTCTGTTCTAGCCATTATATAATTTATATTATATCTTGTATGCTAATATAGTAATATGCTTATTTTAACTATTATTACAAGTTGTATATTTTTCTAAAAAATCATTTATAGTAAGATATTGGGAAGTAACTTAAGTAATTAGGTATAATATGAACAATATGAACTAGATTATGCCCTAAAATAAACTGAAATAGTGCAGTTAGACCTTAAAACCGAACTGCATAGTTATTATTTTATATTAGATCGAATATAAAGAGTTGATTTTATAACTATTTAATTTAGAACAAATATTCAAAATTTTATTTTAATTGCTATCTATGTTTTATATACGTGGTAAATTGTTCATTGGCGAATAATTTTTCGTGGTGACAATATAATTGTCTACGACCTCACTAGATATTCCCTCCTAAACTCAGGAGCATACCAAAATCGTTAATTCTAAATTTTTCATAAATATTATAATGTATTTTCAAGTTTTATTCACACCCTAGCTAAGATGTTGAGTTCATGTGCACTCGTATGTGCGTTGTTACTATCGGGAACTCCAATTAATAGTCAAGTAAGTATTTAATGAGTTAATTTTTTTTTTTTAATGATCAATTATAATAAAATATAAAATATAAACAATTTTAAAAATCTACCGTATAATAATGTCTACGTTTGAAAATTAATTGTATTATTTAAAATGTTTGTTTTGTATAATTTTTTTCTTCTAAGAATTGAATATAAAAGTGTCGGATTAAATTAAAAATAACCCAGTTACATTCAATAGCGCTGGGCTAAATATTAAATTTGAAAGTTATGATCTTTCGTTGCATTTTGATACACGGATAATAGTAATAAAGTATACATTGATTTCGCAAAGCGTACCATTTATTTTTTCTCTCCTAAACATCTGTAAAATTTACATTTTCAAAATACCAATTATTTTCAACATTAGTTATATAAGGCTACATAATCATTTTAAACCACGTGTTCTATCATTTATTTTATCCATGAAAGCACAAATGATACTGTGAAATAAATAATATATTTTTCGAATCATTAGAAATCAAAAAAAAAAAAAAAAATTACATTGTATACAACATATAAAATTTAAATCAAGTTCGAATTCAATTAGACAATTATGTTAAATATATACCTGTGTTTAGTACATATTATAATATTATTTAATAAACAATTCTAGTTTTTAATCAATGCATGTAATATTATAAATAATTATTCATGTGTAAGATGTATATCAGCATATTATGATATTAGGATAGTAAAACTCTCATTTTAGTTATTTATACATATTCAATAAATCAAATGAATTTGCCTTTAATGGACTGTCACTATTTATTTATTTCACGATATTAATAAGTAGGTACTTATTTTCTAGCATTCATTCCAATACCTTGATATATCATTTCTAGTACATGAACCCTATTCTTTATTCTGGAAACCTTCCGCAGTACAATAGCATATATTATAAAAATTGTGCACCAAGGATAACATGTGATCCACATGCCATGTACAGGACGATCAATGGCTCGTGCAATAATCTGGCTCATCCATTATGGGGTTCATCCATGACTCCGTACTTGAGACTTGCTGAAGGTGTTTACGCCGATGGTAAGTATAGATTTTTCTAAAATATGTTACTTCGTGTATTTATTCATTTTAAGATTTCAGATTAAGAGAGTGTATATTAATTTAATAATAGTGTTTTTTTTTTATGTAAATATTTTTGTTTTGTCAAAGTCTTCTAGTAGCAGGGTCAAATGGTAGTTTGTTGTATATCGAGAAAAAACGTAAAAATACTTGGATTTCAATATTCAATTTCATCCCACAAACGTTTATATTGCGTTTACCAGAACAAGTTGTTTTGTATTCTATGGTTAGACAGAGTATTACAAAGTTAACCAAGCTATTCAAATATTGTACAACTAAAGTATTTGGATAAACTTTTGTAAATGTTATATGGTTCCTAGGTTTTGATTTTGGAATTTATTGGTCAACTACAGTAGTTCAATAGTATTATAATAAACTAAACATTTTATTTAAAAAAATGACTACAATTTGAAGTCTAACTAGATCCAATACTGTTATATAGGTGATCATGCGATTCGAAATCAAGCGGACGGCACACGTTTGCCCGGACCTCGTGAACTACAGTTGGCACTATTTTTGCCTAGATCCCATGATATTCCAGACGTCTACAATCAACATGTCAATCAGTTTGCCCAATGGTGCACACATGATATAACTCTTTTGCCATCAGATGATTCAGGTATAAAAGTTGCAAGTAAATTATCTAGTGTAAAATTAAAAATATAATACCCAATATTATGATTAATATTTAAAACCAAGTTAATACGAGTGAAAACGTTTAAAATAATTAGTTATAAATGTTATAACACAACGGCGTTTTTACCTTTCCAGCAGAAAAAGTTCGACCGACATAATTTATTATGGTTCGGCTTTATAGGTTTAAATTTAATAATGCTTATGCGTGAAAACAGTAACTATGATATATACTATTACGTAGGTAGAAAAATAGTATACCATTTATTTACAGTCAAAAATTTCAAATTATGTTTTGTAAAAATTAATTTTACATTAAAATCCGTTATTTTTTCATAAAATTTTCGCTGGGTAACAATAACAAACATTGTAGACGGCAGTTATGTCACGTACACTCATCTACCTTTTTTAATATTAGCTCGTCAGATTCGTTCTACTAGTTTTTTCCTTCACTTCACACTTTTTTTTTATAAATCAATTATTTATTTACTGTCGGACATTTTTACACACTAATATACATCCAAAACTAGGACCAGAAAATTGTTGTGCAGTTCCACTTGATAATAATACACCAGTTCAATGCGAAGCAGTAATTCTTACACCTGCATATGACCCAGTACTTCCTGGTCGTACATGCATGGAATTTAGACGTGCAATGACGTCTACTCTTAATTTTGACTGTACTATAACGCCTCAGGTTCCAGTAAGTATTTTTTTTCAATAATTAATCATTAAAGACTAACGTAACACTAGTTTATGATTAAATCTACTAATTATTAACCACCACTACCATTATTGATGACAATTTTTTCAATCTTTAAACTCTGAAATGTTAGAGATAAAGAAATTATTTCAGATTTACCAAAAGGTTTATCTGTAATCTGTGAATCGAGGATAGAATCCATAACCTATACCTATGATCTTAACCTATATCAATGATTTATTGTTAACACAGATTTCTATTGACAGTTGAATCAAGCATCGTCATATTTTGACTCGTCGCAGTTATATGGGCATACAGACGATAAAGCAGCCTCAATTCGAACTTTTAGAAACGGAAGATTGATAACAAATGTCATAAATGGGCAAGAGTTTTGTCCTATAATGAAAAGAAATCCATCTAATCTGTTATGTGCTGGACGAGATAGTGTGGGCGTATGTTTTGATGCAGGTAATGTTTTCTAGCCTCTTGTTTACGGTAATTTTTGTAATCATTTTTCATTAATTTTATTATGATAATTTTGTTCATTTGTTCGCTCACTTAACGGCTTATATGATATTTTGTTATAGATATTTTTTCAACTCTTATACATTATAATATTCTAGTCATAATTATTGTTTCTATGCTATTAGTCATTACTTAACTCATTATTGATCTATAAGCGGTTACTAACAAATGGAAAAATAACTCTGCTTATGAACTGAACAAACATGGATAATAATTTATGTGGTTAATGTTTAACATAACTTTAATTTATGATGAATTATTTTCATGAGTTATACAATTGATTAGTAAAGTAAACAAGTGATGATATTAAGTAATGATGTATAATATCACCGAAATGATTTTTTCCGATTTTGATTTCGATTTAATAAGATAACGGTTCTTATTTTTCCGATTTCAACTTCGGTTGAGAGTACTAGTTTTTATATTTTTTGAAGTCGATTTCGATTTTAAATCTTTCTATTAATTTCAAATTTATCTTTAAAATAAATTTTGTGGAATGTTACTATTATTGAGACTGAATAACATAAACGAAATTGAGTGATCGTGAGACTTCCGGCTTAGCTTCAGACTACAATTAAACCCCCCTAAAATATCGGTATTTTAATTTTCTGCAATCGATTTTGGTCTGAAATAGTGGTATTAATCATTATTTATTACAATATCAATTTCAGTTTCAAATACCGATATTTATATTTCGTCATTTCGATTTGGGTTTTAATTTTGTTTAATTTCGATTTCGAATGCGGTTTTGGTTTTACCAGTACTTAATATACTTAATATACTTAATACTTTCAATATGTATTACCTCAAAATAAGTGACTTTGTGATATAAAACTGCAAATAGTATTAACACTAAAGTTTATCACTAATTTTACGTTATTAAAAAATTGTTATCACCTGCTATTATTCCAATTTAAATATTTTTTTTTTAGTAGAACGAAAAAATGTACCATCGCGTGTACTACTGATTATTCATTCGTAGAAAATGAATTAAAGTTAAAAAAGATTCTGGCTAGCAGCATACATTCGTTAGCGCAGTAGTAAATTGGATACAATTTATTTAGGAAAATAATCAGGGGTAATAATTGAAGAAGTGTCTACTATTCATAATAAATTTAATTTTGCCTTATCCTAATTTTTCAAAAATTGAATTTAAGCTGAATAATAATTAGTATGTTTACATATTGTATCATCAGGTAATGGGAAATAGAGAAATAAATAAATAAGTAATAGAACTTATCAAGTACCTGTGTATGCAATAAAATATTTTATCGTTTTATTTTCAGGAGATTCAAGAGCAAATCAACAGTTTGGAATCACTTTGTATACGACAATATTCACAAGGTTCCATAACTATGTAGCTTCTATGTTACAAAGATTAAATCCACGTTGGACAGATGAAATAATATATCAAGAAGCCCGAAAGTATATAGGCGCGATAAGTCAGATAATATTTTATCGAGATTACTTACCTAAATTACTTGGTATTTACCTATTTAATATTTTGAACATGACCAGTAGTTTTCGAAATTTTTAATCAATTTTATCTTTAGAACGTTGCACATTAAATTACAATTAAACACATTCGTCAATTAATATAATATTCTTATTCCATGTAGAAAAATCATATAAGTAATTGATGTTGGCTTAAATCAAACATTTAATTGCGTACTTACATAGGTAAGAGGTATACAAAATGTGTTGGTTTACATCTATCTAAAAGAAGAAGAACTATTTACGATCCATCACTTATCCCTCAGTTGACAGTGGAATTTTCAGGAAGTGCTTTTCGTGTGCCACACAATATATTACATTCAAAATACTAGTAAATATAATTATGTTATATATGCGTATTATATTATTTGTTGTGTTGTAAATGATATTCGATTTGTGTTTGCGAAACAGTTTCATGAATAAACAGTATAAAGTAGAGGAAATTTACAAACTTAACGAATGGATGTCAATTCCAGATCCTTTAGTAGTAAAACCAAATTTTGACAACCTACTTAGAGGCATGACACAATCGCCGGGCAGAGCACCAAAACACTCATACAATTATTTGGTACTATCGTAACACCTATGTAAATATGTTTAACAAGTATTGCAATAGAAAATAAAACCAACTCATTTTAGTAAAATGCACAAGTTGACGCCACTTATTTATATGTGTGTTTCATAAACGGAACACTGTTAAATATTTTATCTAAAAAGGATCAGAAAAAACAAGAACTATGGCTCTCATATATTTTTTGGAGAAAACCTGGGATCGTATATACCCATCAGAATATGATGTGTCAACATTTTATTGTATTTGTTGATCATTTTCAAAATTAAGCTATGCATATATTGTATATTTTAGTACTATAGTTGACATGTTGGGGTTTTCGAAATTTCGCAGAATATGTTAAAAATATTCGATAAGAATATGAAATTATCTGTAGTCTATACTGTGTATTAGAACTTTATATATTTAATATTATGTTTTGCGTTTAGATATCGAATTTTATGTTTCAATCATTTGTCACTGGCGTACAAGATTTACTGGCTGTGGACATTCAAAGATCACGTGATGTCGGCGTACCACCTTATAATGTTTTTAGAGAACTATGTGGATTTCCAAGAGCGTACAAATTTGAAGATTTCGGAGATTTGTTAACATTTTCTGTAAGTTAAAATTAATTTGGCTAGAAACATTTCGTAATTACATCAATTAATAAACAATAACAACGTACTAATAATTTAGAAATAGTTATAAGGAAATCACAATGAGTTATAAAATCATAAGACACTGTTATTTTTTTTAACTTTAATCTTGACCTACATAATCTTCAATATACAGTTTTTAAGAATGTCAAAATACCAACAGAGACTTACACATTATTATTTGCAAGAATTATTCTTCGTTATGACGAGAATTAATGCGTTATAAATAACAATATAACTATTGAGATTTTGACGTTTTTTATAAACTTTATTAATTTTTTAGAGTTGTGGCTGATTTTAGATGTGCTAAGACCCTCCAAGTTTTTCTTAATTAGTACCCATTTAGTTTCAGATAACTTTTAAGTTTTGACATTTCTATAGAATTTGATTAGTACGTAGGTCTTGAGATCACTCCGAATAAAATTTAACAAAGATTTCTAATGAAAATGAAGATCATTGAACCCTTGAAAAATTATATGGATATTTTTTAGTCAATAGTCAAAATTTTAAATCTAGGAACTTTAAAATTGTTTCTAAAATACTCAAAGTAATAATAATTAGTATGTCGAATTAAATTTTCCAAGAGTCTGCATTATTTCATCTTCACAGCTTAAATAATGTTTCATGTTTGTTTTATATTTTTATTCGTCAATCATTAAGGACATTGCGAAACTAAGAAATTTATACGCGACCGTCGATGACGTGGATTTACTAGTGGCGGCCTTGCTCGAAAAACCCTGTTCTGAGGGAATGGTCGGCCCAACGGCTAGATGTATCATATCTGACGTATTTTACCGCACTCGATACGGCGATCGTTTCTTTCACGATGTGGAAAACCAACCGGGGAGCTTTACACGAAGTGTGTTGGATAGAAGCAATCATTATACTATTATTTATTATTTTGTTTCTGAAAAGGAAATACTCATCTTATACCTATTTACTTTTTATCATCAGGCCAGTTAAGAGCATTGAGAAAAATTGATCTCGGACATATATTTTGTGCCACGACCGGGATAAACGAAGTACCTTTTGAAATTTTTAAGAGAAGTTCGCCAAGGTAAATATTCATTTTTGTTTTTTTCACAGTTGCGCAAAAAGAAAATAATTATAGTACTCGATTATACATCAATCCATCTCGAATTTCAAGTATTTGAATATCATGATTATCACGTTACTCGCATTCCTTAATAGTTAATATCACATGAAGTTTATAATTGTAAAATGTATGCTCTTATCATTGACAAATCCAATATTCTAAATTCACAGAGTGCGTTCCAAAACGTTTCACAATAATTAATCTCTGACGAATTGTCACGATTACTATTGATCTAAATTCTTAATGAAGATACAAAGTAGCTATAATCACAAATTAGTATACAAATTACACAGATCATAATTTTCGATGACACTTATAATCTACATTCATTAGTAATACCATAATAACATATATTCAAATAAGAGATCTATTGTTTTTGAGCCTCTATATCCTTTTTGACGTGAAGGAAATAAATTACAGGACCATTCGTAATTTTTCATAGATTTGCGGTTAAATACGTTTAAACAAGGCTTCATATGTTTTATAACCGTTAAAATACTGTTATAATTGTTTTGTTTTCTGTACAACCGTTATTATATTATAAATAAATGTATCTCATTCAGTCGTGAAAAATTGCTCAGACTGTGACGTAAAGCTGGACGAAAGTGGATAATCGATTCCACCATCTGTGTGAGTGTTCATCTTTACATGAACCGGGTATAGTGCTTCATTAAATTACTCGTGTAGTCTATGTGAACGATTCTCTACAAACACAGTGAATCTGTTTTTTGTGTGTACCGTGTGCGTAATGAAGATTTTGAAAAAAATCTCAAATATGTGCAGTAGTAGCATAGTCACTTTTTCGATTAAGGCTGAACGATAATAAATAAACCAAAGAAAATATTATGCAACATAACGTATCATGCGAGGGTTCTTTTCATTATTATTTTATTTATTATCCAAAAACATTATTATAATATCGAAATGTGGTATTTCACTGAAATGATAAAGACTGCTTAAAACACATTAAAATAAATTTTTGAAGTTATTTAATTATAATAAATATGAAGGTGACAACTTGTGAGTAAAATTATTACATACGTATTAAAATAACACATACAAGAACAATAATAATGATATAAGTCAATATGATGTATAAATGATGACTGCAATTAGTATTTTGATTATTAACCATACAAATTAAATTATATTAACAAACAATTTCAGTAGGCAATGCAACAATCACAACCTCTTAATCCACCATGGTGCTGTTGCTAATAACTACAAATTAATAGCTATTATTCAATTATTTATCATTTATTGCTATTCTTGTACCTCTAATATTTATTTGTATTTAAAATTTCATGTTCATAATTTTGGTTAATTATTACATTTTAGAAATACCCGGAGTTGTCGACAACATCTAATGAGATTGGATTTTAGTGCATGGCAATCTTAATAATGATTTGAAAATAACCAATAACAATCATGCTATAATTACATTTACATACGTTAAGCAACGCAATTATAGATCTACAACATAATTTAATTAAGAAATAAATATGTTTAAGTCATAAGTAAATAAGCAAATAAATGAATACCTAGAACATTGGTTTCAATAAACTCATTTTGTATAAAAATAAATAATCGGTTCTTGAAAAAAGTTTTAAATGTATAAAAAGTATAAAAATCGTATTTATACTGAAATGTATTCATCTCTGATTACAATATATTACAATTTAAATGGATACCTATAATATTTATATTTGAAGAAAATACATAATTAAGTAATAACATACTTAATATGTACTTATTTAGAGTTATATAATGATAATATTATGTATTTATGGATATTATGTTATTAAAAATAATATTTATTCATTATTAAGTCAGTAATGTTAATTTTCATATATATTTTTAAATAGTTTTAAATAGATATAAAACCCAATTTATTTTACAATAACATAAGTAATACAGACAAAAACAACAACAGTAAGATAACTAATTAAGATGTCAATTAAATATAAAAAAAAAAATGTATTAAATTTATATTGAAAGTTTAAAAACGCAAAACTATGTAGTTATTTGATACTTATCCGGTTTTAAGTTTGCGAGAAAAGTCTTGTAATCATTTAATTCATATATGAAAACAATTAATACGAATAATAAATATTTTTAGGACCAATACTTGTTATTTTTTAATAAACAATTTTAAGATTTCGATAATACTGAGGCAGTCGATAGGTAAATGTCTGCGTGAATATGTCTTTTAATATTGGTCATAATAATAATTTTTATTACTTTTATGATGTATTGTTGTGTACTTAAAAATTATATAAATACAAAAATGATCTTAGTCCGTGATTATTATAATATTATCAATGAAAAAATAGATTTATTTTATCATGATATTTATCTATAAGCTTTGGAATACGATCACAAATATACGTCATGGCGCACTCGTGTGTACAGCGTTTGTTCACGCCGTTTCTCGGTACAACCTCAACGAGAGTGCGCTGCAAGAAAACTATCGGTAACTAGAATTGGAATACATAATAACAAGTTATTCGGTTCGTATCATAATTTTAATATTACTTTGTATTTTTTTAGAGTTTAAAATTAATTTTATCTTTTAGAATCAATGATTACAGTGGATGTACCTGGGATGACACTGTCGTGTTGATATAACATTTCAATTGGTACACAATGAAAATAAAATATTAATAATACAATTATATGCATAATAATAAAGTAGGTATATAATAAAATAATATTTTAATCTTAACATAGATTTATCAACAAATAATATCTAATTATAAAATAATATAATTATTTTATAGTAATTTCATAAGATTGTAATGCTAAATCGATTTCAAAGGCAGACATTTCTTTTATAAAGATGGGTTTCGATTTGTAATTTTATTGATCATAACTTATAAGTAATATGTTGATTAATTTGGATAGTTCTGTTTCCTTGAGGAAATATTTTCGTTTGATTTTATTAATTATAATAATTCGTATACATTTTTCTTTTACAAGCACATTATTGATCAAAGTACAACAAAAACAACGAAATGATAAACGATTTCGTAGATTTATAATTGAAACATACGTACGTGAAGAAATAAAAAAATAATTTAATAATAATGTGTAGACTGTAGATTGTGGTGGTGTGTAACTGAGTGGCCCTACAACACAAACTGAACAGAAGGCGACAATAACCCTATTTTTGGAGATCTCTATTTGGCATGTAACGAATACAGAATAGAATAGCTTGGAATTGAATGGAACGAAAGTAGGATCAAGTGACCAAATAAGGCTCTTTTGTCTTTTTTTGTTTCATTATCTCTACAGATGACCTATATACAGAGTATTTTAGTATGGGTTGATAAATGCTATAGTTTTTGTTAATTGTTTTTTTTTTAACAAGATAATTATGCACTATGTTAACTATTATTTTTGGATCTTGGAATTTAAAATTTACAATTTAATTTTACTGTTCAATACAAATATTAAAACAGCTATATCGTAAACCTGACTTTTAGAAATGTTTTCTGGCAAAATGTCTTACATAAGTTAAGTCTTTTATTTGTTATGTTTTTTCAAACCCTTTGAAAATTTGAATTTTATTTTGTTGATATAGTCAAAGATTAAACAGTGCAGTTTTCAACCACGTAAATACGTTTTATACTCGTGTTGCCTATTGGTTCCTATACTTACTACTTACTTATTTTTGTAAATGTTGAACCTTGTAGACAGACATAGTACTACGCTGTGAACGCGTTCGGTAAAATAAAATTTGTACTAATGTTACAGGCAATAATGCAATATTATTATAATTATAGACTGTATTACTGTTTAACAATTCGTTACAATAAAACAATGAAGATCAATAATATTATTTATTAGGTTCAAAGCCCTAGGGTGTTGTCAATCGTCGATGGCGATGAACATAATACGCCGGAGGAAGTTCAGCGCATGAATTAATTGTGTTAAACAGCACGGAGCTGAAATACCTAGTCAGCAAATATTATATAATAGGCGACCATCAGTGTGCACCACACCAGCAGCTTTATACTACATAGTATATATTATGTAGCATGTAAGTACCTATAACGCGTCGTATAATATTATATAAATGATGAGTTTTAGTTGCGATGAGTGTTTGGTTGTCTCGTTGCCTGTTACACAATTTTCGCTGACTTAATATTCTTTCCGCCTCATGCTGTATAATATATATAAAAAAATATATATTATTATATCTAGAGTTGAGAAAAAATATTGTAAAGATATGCAAAATTTTATTGCTTAATCACCAACAACGATTTAAATAAAATCTTAAATCATACGAGTGCTATAATAACACTTGGTATATTATAACAAATAATTATATCCTGTAATTTACAACAAATAATTATTATAATAACTTTAAATGACCCAGATTAATATCAATACATCATCCGGTAACGATTAAATTATAATTTATATCACAATGTCACTTAACAATTTAACACATTAATAATATTTTATATTTAATAATTAGATTTTAAAATAATTCAATTATTTATTGTATCATGTATGGTCATAATTATTAAATAAGATTACTAATAATCACTATTATATTCATTGAACTCCATTCTATATTACAATGATTAAAGTAAGTAGTTTTTAAGAAAATGACAATATATTGAATGTCTATGTAACCCATATAGTCTTTAATATAGTTTTTATCATTATAATTTATAACACTAATATGTATCATGAACAATTTAATAAAATAGAACAACGACAATTGCAATTTAGAGTAGGCTTATCAAAGACCTCACGTCAATCGACACATGCACTCTTTAAGTTCCGTTTGACTATTAACATATATATTAATGGCTAGTATAGCTAAACCTGTTACCAGACTTAATCAATCTTTTGGCATTTTAAATCTGTAAATATAAAAGAAGAAGTAGTGAATCGAGATTTTCTGGGTATGTTTGAATCATAGGCGTAATATCGGAGGCGCAAATGCGAGCATTTTTGAAGAGATGTAAAACTACCATTTTGCACCCCCTAATTTTTCGATATATGTAATGTATAACTAGAGCCAAACTTTTAAATATTTATAAAATAATTATTACGACCGATAATACATTATAATAAACTATTATCATTAGTGAAATCACGGGTATCTATGGATTCCGCTATCAAATCACACATGCATTTTGTGTTATAATATTTATCGAAATATTGAATGCATTTTTAAGCAACGCACGATAACGATAATATTATTGTTACGTTGTGTGGATCAACGTGGCAGTATGCTGTTCTACTTACGAGATTTGCATATTTAATATTTATACTCATAGAGTTGCGTATCGGGCAAAAGTCACCACTGTCATCAGGAAAAGGGATTAAAAGGTAAATTTGTTATATACGAAAACATTGTTTTGTGTTTCCAAGGGATTTATAATATTGGTGACTATGTAAAAGATTACTGCAAACAACGCAAGCCACTGTTGTAATATTAATTATTTATTTTATGTTTATATATATTTTAGATCGGTGACCGATTATTATTATGTCTTACTTTTCATGATATATCTACTGATTCTGTAATATAATGTACACAACAATATGCTTTTACACCACATTAAAAATTGAGATATTTTATTATTCTTATTTCTTTATACGCATGCCCCATTTTTTGTTAAATTTTTATAGCGACCAGATGGGTCACGTCCTTGCGATGCTTTTTTTATGTGCATAAATGTTTTTTTTTCCTCCGGTAGTGTGTTATAATATTTAATATTTTTTTAGATAAAAAAAGTATTTCAAAGACTTCATCATTTAATGTATTGTTGTGAATTCGTCACATATGATCATTCTACGATAGCAAATTAATAATTATCTTCAAAACGGAAGCCCGAGGAAGCTTTTCGATACTTACGACTACCTATTAAAACTAAGAATTCGGATATTTTTCTTTTGTTTTAAATTAACCTTAAATACCTTGAAGATCGAATATAAACTTAAGTGCAGCTCATACTTATTTTGAATTATTTTATTAAAACATTTCAAGTTACTCATTATAATTTGTATAATAGGTATCCTAATAAAGGTTACCTATAGTAAATGTAACTTACACAAATAATAATTAATGCATTTTTCTATAAAACTGTTTTACCTTCGCAAAGAAAATATTGAAAAAAAAATAAAAATAATAATGTAACTTAAAACGTTTAATATACTTCTACTGGCTTAGAGGATTTACTCATATATTTTTTTGGATTCTGGAAGAAACGAGGCTAGTAGAAAAAAAGCTTCTAGCGTAAAAAACATTATAATAAACTGTGATATAATCGTATTATACACTCGTTGCTGTATACTTTTTGTGTAGATTTTTTATCGCTTATACGTACTGCGACGATGTTGTCAACCATATGTGATTTTAACTCTGTGCCAAAAAATATCTCAGTTTCATAAAACAAATTAATGGGGTCGCTATAGACGATGTTGACTGCATACATAAAAAAAGTTAAAGTTAACACATTTTACAGAATACATTCTTGGAAATACGAGACGATAAGGCATTATTTAATCAACGAGCCAATTGCATTGCGGAACATCGAACATCGGAATACCATTAAAATTTAATATTAACGAAATACTACTTATCAAACGTAATGCTTATTTTTTTATCGGGTTACACATCTCGGGTCATTTATATTTCATTTATTTAGTCTTATTAATACGAAAAAAGCTTATTCCATTGGATATTATTCGTGGAATATAATATTTTATTTTTATTTTTTATAAAAAGATGTATAGAAAAGAAAAGAGCCAAATATCCCATTTACTGTTTTAAGCAGCTCTGTAATATTATTTTTAATGGACGGGGTTCATACGAATAAAAACTTTTTCTCTCTGTAATCTTTATCCATATTTATAATACTATAAATTATACAAAAAAAAATATATATAATAATAATAGTAATAATAAATTTAAATTCTTATAGTATAAGTAATACTTGTATATAATTTTGAAAATGAATTTGTGAAACCAAAATCTAATTTTTACTTTAGATGAAGAATGAAGCCATTGTGATCTGAAATGTACTATAAATTGTTAATTTTCCAATAATTTTGGTGTAAATAATGTTTTATAAAATTAATAAAAAATTAAAGTTGAGAAAGTCTTAATCTAACTATAAATGTTCAATAATAAAATACGTGACTATCTAAAGTTTGTTAGTTTTTTACAAAAACCACGAAAACGTGTGAAAATCTTATAAAATTGTTAGCCCAAAAACTTTAAAAATGCCATAAAAAGATGGAAAAAGTTCTGAATAATGAAGAAATTTACCTTAAAACTGAAAAAGCTCTTTAAGACTAAACGTAAAAAAAAATTTTCAATCAAAAGTAAACGAAACGTATTTGTTGAATGTTGATTAGAAAATTTTGGAAAACAAATCAAAGTGCATAGGAATCTCAGATTTGGTTATCAGTTTAAATAATGTCCGGATTATATTGATTTGACATAAAGTAATAAATATTACAACGTAGAATACTTAATAACTTATTCTACTTATTATTATTATTATTAGTAATGATCAATGAGCATTCCGAGTTCTCGCGATTAATTGAAGATTCAACGAGATATTTCATATTTTGACGACAACGTAATCAACGACACTATTTGGCATTAAATATTAATTTTTAAGTTTCGTTCGATTTTGTTGTAAATATAATACAAATTTTAATGAATTGTATCTTGTCTTATATACATACTAGGTACACGTAATATTGTTAAATGACGATTGGCGTGTATAAAAGAAGAAAAAAAATATATAATTTCTATAATGTTGGGAGTTTGAGTTTAAACGTAGTTCGTAGAACTTAAGATCAGAAATGAGAGATAAGTATGTGCAATACGTAGACAGTCATGGAGTCAGGAGTAGGATAAAAAAGCGCAATCAAGGAAGAGACGGAAAATGTCACATATTAGCTGAGCGAAGGAGTTATTCACGGACAGTTCTAAGGGGGTCAAAGGTGGAGTACGAACAAAAAAAACGATTGTTTTCCAGCAAAGTTTCGGATTGTTTATACTGGGGTTGAGTCGGTGTACCTATAAACAACTATGATGCTTGTATAGTAAGACTTCTTTTACACTGGACGAGAAAGTTAGACAGCACAATATTGTTCAATAATTGGATCACAATTTACTGATATGGATTACCAGCACGCGACGGACGCATCCGAACACGTTTATTCTTCTTTTAACGCGAGTTTGACATTTCCCCCGAACGAAATCGTTTATAAAGTATCTGACATAATAATGTATTATATTGTTAACTAAATCGATATTTCTTTGTACATACCTTCCGACGGCCGACAACAATTTATTTATATATCAACGATACCGTTATTACCACGTAGGAACGGTGCGATTTGGTTGAATCGGAACTCGAAAAACGAATTAATTTTATTGGTATCGTAAAACGATATTTTATGATACAAAACTGCCGTTAGAATAAAACGAGAATCCGAGCAAACAAAAATTATGCATTTGGTTCGATGTGGATTTTGTCTTAGAAAATGTTCACTGTACGCACGATTTTATAATCATAATAAATTATAGTGAACCGATTCAAAAATCGATTGTATGTTGTAATCCAACAGACGAAAATGGTAATGGTAATTGGTAAATGAAACGTCGTACTAATCGAATTTGTCGTATTGCCGTATTGGAATAAATATTTTACTATAGAGTTTATTACATGGTTATTTTATTCTTTCGTCGATTCTCATTTCTATAAGATTTTAAAATATTTCTTTTCAACTATTCACATTAGGGGTCACCAATATATATTTTCCAAGGGCCACATAGAGAATTGGGAAAATTCTCGAAAGCCATTAAAGTTCAGAGTACACATTTAACATAATATTAAAAGTATATTATTATTAAACGGCCAAAGTTTCATTTTATATCAATCGCTGCCGTTACCGTCGGTAAAACCTGAATAATATATAAAAATAAGAACTTCACTACAATACTATAATTACAATAACCTTTCGTATAAAAATTCGTTAAATATTTAAACCATCGGGTTTTTTGTCCTTGTTTATGGATCGGTTAAAACACATCCGCTGGCCACCATTTGATGACTCCTGATTTGTATTATTGCTTGGTGCAGTGAAAAATTATTTTTTTATCATAATTTAGAAACGATATTTGTTCAAGTCAATGCGGGATTGGAATTAATATTTTACGCCCGCCGATCGAATCTTCTTTATAAACGATCATAACGACATTAAATTAGTTATTGTTATTTCTGCACGAAAAATGACAACATTACTTGTTATGCACCTATACAATACGTTGTTCATGAAACATTTACAACTAAAAATAATAAATGTGCCCTACAAGCTGTAAATTAATGTAATGATATAAGTTCTTTAAATTTTCACTCTAGTTTTTAGTAGATTTGACTACTCGGTCGGGATACGAGAATCGACTAGGACTCGTATATTATTTTTATCGAAGATAGAAAATTATATTGGATTCAATTTGTCCAGTTCGAGAAAAAATATTTAATGTGTTAACTTAAACAGCGAGCATTAAGTTTCTAATTGAGAATAAGACTCAACTTGAGAATTGACATTTAAATCAATGTAATAGAAAAACACTTTCTACTCAGTGCATATGGAATACCATTTTAATTATGCTGATTTTGAGGTATTGAACATTTGACAAAAACACAATTCACTATCGTATATATATGTTTTTTTTTTTTTAAAAATATTAGACATAATATGTTATTGTACGGGATGATAATTATTATTAGTACGGTACTACGGTTATATTTTACTCGTATCAATAAGCAGGTACAATACCTTTGCCCATGTTATGGTAGAAAAAAAATTGTTCTCTAGGAACAAGCTTATGCATATTAGTATACAATAGAGCAAGATTTAACACGCCGAAACTTGACAATGATTTTTAATCAACGAGGAAAATGTTTGCATGTAGTACATTGTTAACAAGAGTCCTGACGTTGCAGAAGACTCAAAATCAGCACTTTTTTTATTATTTGTTTTCCGTTAATTTTCCGACCTAACGAGTTAGTTCCAATTACTTAACAACCCTACACATAACCAACACACTAATTGTCCGTCGCTGCACTCTCTGGCTTTTCATTTAATCAATTTTTACTTTTTATTACTTAAACTTGATCTATCTAATTGAGTATCTATCTAATACTCATCAGAACATCATGTGATGGAAATATATTTTACTTTCCAAATTACGCTATCACATAATTAAAGATAGTGTTTAATGTAAGTATTGTAATATAATTACAACCTGTATACAATATTATTATAATGATATTATAGCGGATACCAATGAACAGTTTTCCACTTTGCCAGTTCAGTAAAAATATTATTTTCTTCTCGCACTGCTGTTTTTATTAAAAATAAAAATTCAACAATATTATGTGGAGTAAAATATCTCTATCAAATAGTATATTTATACTCTTTCAGAGTTAACATTAATTAACGCAGTCAATTCGTTTTCGTCTTTCTTTGGCATTATAAACTGTTACAGTTCACCTAACAAATGCCGTTTATAACTTAATTCATGTAAATTCTTAGCGTCAGCTGGTATCATATTCTAACATGACTTGCGAAAATGCTGAAAATACAAACTATTAAAATTATGTTTTAGATGCGATCAACTTTCAAAAACAATTTATTTTCCTAAACCATCTGGCCATGCGGTTTCAACGATGTCACAAAGAGTTTTAAATTTACCAAGTTGTAGTACGATGTACCTGTTGAGTGTTAAAAATACCATTTTAATTTAGTATTAACACTCTTTGTTATAATATTACTATGTCACTCTACTTTTCAAAAACTAAAAAATTAACTTACTAAAACTATAAGCATATTTATTACTCATATATTATTTAATTTGAATATCTAATATCTGATAGCATAGTATCATATTACAGTGAAAACTGTCTAAAGCAGACCCTGAATAAAACGGAAAACTATCCAATACGCACATTTTTCTATGGTCCCGGCACGCTCCTATAGTTTTATATAGACGCTGTACCTCAATAAAACTGAACCTTCATAACGCGGAAACGGAACGATTTTTTAAGTCCTATGCAAGTAAAAACCTTGCATAAACCGGAAAAATGACGCGCGTGTGTCAAACCTAAACCAAAAATAAGGTATAAAATATAGATATGCCAATATGCGTATGTACAATATAGATCGTTAAATAGAAACATAAGTGAAATTAACTTAACCATAGGTGAAAATAATGTTAATGATTATTTGATGATTGATACAAATTTGTTAACGGAGAGCCAAGAAATATTTCCACTAAATGATTGTGAAAGTAATTAATCTGGCGACGAAGAAGAGATAATGCATGAAGAAGTCACATCAATAAATACATACAAAGAAGCATTATTTGAAATAAAAAATCTACATCGGTTTGCTATTGATCAACAAAATGATAAACTTCTTTAAATAGTTTCATAGATCAAACAACACACAGAAGAAAAAATAGCTGTAACCGTGACAAAACAAAAAACTCTTCATCATTTTTGAAAATTCTAAATTTTTATTATACGTTATATTTAATTACCTTAGTATTTAATAAAAAACCTATATTTCAGTTTAAATTTAATAAATTATAAAAATTGTAGTTTAATTTTAATGAATTATATTATTTAAAAAAATAATTTGAAAAATATTCTTTGGTATTTCTTATTTATTTGAATTGAATAATTCGGAATTTTTCCGTTTTATTGAATAAAACGGAAAACTGCTTAAAGCGGAATTTTTTGTTGGTCCCATGTGATTCCGCTTTAGACAATTTTCACTGTACCATATTAGTATATTACTATATTAGTGTACTGTGTAGTATAAATGGTCTGCTATTTATTAAAATTGGTCAATGGTGAAATATAACAACAAACCATTTATTGATTTTTTTGAATTGATTATCAATAGTTATTTAGGTACGATTTATATGTGGTCACTGGTCAGTGTACAACAATAAGTGACCTTGTTCTTGGTTGTCAAATCATATTTATATGTATGAATAAGAAAACGTTATCGTTACACGTTTGTCAACTGTTTTTAATAACTTTTTTTTTTTGTTCCATAACTCTAGGTGAGTTGATGGTATTTGCAATACGCATAATGTCAACATACATCGTAACACAGTATAAATAACCATTGTGAAAAAATATTATTATTTACTGTACTATAAAACATTGTAAGTTCAAATAGCATCTCTATTTAAAGTATCTATAATCTATATTATATATGACCTCGGTAAATAATATATCATAGCCGAATAAAACGTTGTATTTCATAATTTATAGATGATTCCAATAAAAATAATAGCATTTTTTAGGTATAAAACGGGTTTCGTCTGAGTCTCTGAGAACCGATGTAATAATTTAGATTATTATACTATTGTAGCACAAATATTTTTTTTTTTTCATTTTCCGTTACATGATATTAAAATATGTTTATTATTAATGTTTTCTTTATTAATCTTTTGTTAGTACAAAGCGCATTAATTTTTTGCTGTCGGAATGGAAATAAAAATTATTACCCAGATGGTATACACCTACACCATAAACCGAATCACATGACTGCAGTATTTAGGGTAAGGTAAATCAACGTCTCTTTTATGGTTAAGGGTATATTAAAATTATTTTTAAAGTTTTAATTAAACAAAGTTTTATTCATATTTTTATCTTGTTTCCTGTTGTTAATTAAATCGGTATGAAAACTTTTATTCCGTAAACAACGAATTAACAAAAGTAAAAAAAAAGAAGGTGGACTCCTCTGTTGGGTGAGTTACAGGGGTGAGTGGTATTGCTTTATTGGTCTTTTAAATTTGAAACTAATGTATCATTGTTTTCGAAAAAACGATTCTGAGTAATAGAGGTTGGGTGAATCAGTTTATATTCATAAAAATGAATGGATAATAAGTAATAACTAATACATAATCCCTATTAATATTATAAATGAGAAAGTAACTATAGGTATGTTTGTTTGTGTACTATAGCTGCACTACGCTTTTACGCTTAAGCCGCTGAACCGATACAGATGAAATTTGACACAAAAAAAGATTAAACCTTGAAGAAAGACATAGGCAGTATCAAGGATCAAAAATCCCATTTTCTAGATAAAATTATCTTTTAGAAAAGTTATGGTTTGAATACATCAGAGCACTCCTTCTAGTGAAATCCGGGTAAATAAACACACAAAAAAAAAAAAAAAATTAAAATACCCCACGTTGCAAATCATGATAAAACCAATACGTTTCTCGTTTCATTTAGGATCTAAAAAAAAAAGTGTAGATCCTTCATAATTTCATGTAAACCAATGATCATTGTAGTTCAAATGCATAAAAAGGATGGAAAATATGAGAATAAACTTTACTATGAACTATGAAGGGCATATTTGTATGTACAGTGAATCATTCAGATGATCGATCAATATTTGAATTGTGTCAACTGAAGTGGTATAATAGCAAATTGAAAAGTATGTAGAATATTCTTTTTGTAAATTATTTTATGTATAAATAAATTTTGTGTTCTAAGCAAAGAGACAAAATCATTGGTTTACGACCATGTATTTTATTTATTTATTTTTCGTCTGCAAATATCTCTCCGGATCGAATGCGAGTGCTGCGACTTTCGCAAAGCCCCTCTCGCGATTGGAAATATAGAAAAAAAACTCCGGTAAACCCGTTTCAACCGTATATATTTCGGTTATTTCAAATATTTTTTGCAATACAATATAGATTTATTAAGGGTTGTTTTATATTTACTCACATTCTTCATTTCTACATTTAATTTTTACCTTAGTATTTCAATGCAATGGTACAATATATCAACTTAACACAAATAGTCGAAATAAAATGTAGGTACTTACATTAATTAATTGCAAACGTGGTATAAAAGTTGCAACGTCTTAGATTTTAATAGTATTCTACAATTGGAAATAACGAGTAATATCCACAAAACGGCATTGTTTTGATTTTATCGACATTTTGTTTTGTAATTTGTTTTACATATTATACATTTTTAATTTAATTGTTTTTTTATTGTTATTGATTTTAAACCAGCCTTGTGCCATTTTTCCTGAATCATACGTAATACCTACCTATAATTTTTACTACGGCAAAGGGTCAACCGGATAGAATCATTGTTTAATTTACGATACACATTTAAGTAATTAGACGATTTTTGTAGCACTATACGAAAACAAATTCGTTTTTTTTTCAATTATGGTTAAATTTATAAAAATGGATCTGAAATCGCTCTGGAAAAACAAACTGTAAAATTAGACAAAGAGACGTAATATCACGGTGAATCTAAAAACAAAAGGTAAAAAAAGGAAAAACCGGAGATAGCAATCATTACATAAATTGTTAACAGAGTATATGGCGACAATATAATTATCAAAAACAAATACCAAACATGTATGTCATATTAACAAATGAAATGGAAATCTAATAAAACACTGTGGGGTGGAAAAGTATTTTACTTGATCAGTGAATTGATCTAAAAACCGAGGTAGGAAATTAAACTAAAAAAGATGTACCACTTTAATATACGTATATACGCCTATTCATGATCTTATACGTATCTATAGTATAGGACGTGTAAGTTTCACTATATTATACACGGTAGTGATTGAAAACTTTTTTATTGTTAACGAAAAAATGGTTAGTGAGTATGTTTCCGACTTGTGATTGAAACCATACCGAACCTTATGCACAGACTTACGCCTTATATCTATAATCAAAATAAATGTAATTAAACAGTACCTACTACACTGAATTCAGAAAACGTCTACTGCACTAAACTAATTCACATGCGTAAAGAATACTTGTCCCAAAAACACTCAACCTAGAAAACGAAACTTCTTCGGAAAATTCAAACGCCACTCGACTAGAGATATAATTGAAAACTAACCTACAAATTCAATCATACTGCTAATTAAAAAACACACAAGTGACATCGTCGGATGGACTCATCTCTCACATCCACAAGCCCTTGCAAACAAACCCTGTGTTTCTAGTGTCTCTATATACTCTTCTATTTATGTTGTACCTACATGGGAACTTTGCACAAATAAATTTCATACTGTCTAATTGAAAATTATAATAATTATAACACACAAAAACACACACACACACACACACACAAAATCAATCAAAAAATAAAACTTTTCTTTTGAAAATTAATTATTGTAAATAAAATAATGATTATTGATTGAAATTATTTGAAACAAAACGTTTTTTATAACAGCTGTAAATTCGAATACCTATTTTTTTACTCGTTTATTATTTGTAGTACAGTGTATTTTATAATTAGTATTCATTTTACTGTACTTTTTTCGTAGTTCAAATAATTTTCCCAGAATTTGAACGGGAAACTAGTTTTATCTTCTATCGAAGAGATTGAATCTATTTGAAGCTTTGTGTTTTCTAGTCATGGTCCACTACGTGATTTTGAATCTACTCAGGAGCGTCATTTTAGTTTTTTTTTTTTGTGCATGAAGTTTCAAACCGATTATTTTGAAATTTCACCCAACCAAGTAAAATTAGAAACACATATTATGTATGTACAATGTAATTATCTTGCTATTGATTTTTTTCCATAAATCATGTACCGCATCAACAACTGTAGTAAAAATCAACGTAAAAATTAAATTAAAATAGTCAGTTGATTATCAATACTTTACTTGTGAAAACCAATAGCTAATATATAAAAAATCTTGAAGAAGTCAGAGGCCATAAAAAAGGATTTCATACATATATGAATATAGTAGTTAATATTTTTTACTTATATTATAATTTGTGTACAAGCAAAAGGTCAGAAAAACAAAATAAGCGGATATAGGTGATTTTTAATATTAGAAAATATATCTATAGCTTCTTCCAGAATTCTAGATTAATAACTCTTTTTATTTTCCAACATCCATGAGATTTTGTAGTCTTTCATTACCTATGGTCGTATGGAAATATGGTGTGAACAATTTTTTCATTTGATTCCGTAGTAATCGGTAAAGTTTTTACCAATGAAATTATTTTTAATGTTTCAGTAAAAGCAATAGGAAAATCCTTTTGGTTTATTACTATAGTATCAAAATCAATCGTATTATAGTAATCAAGCAGTGCTTTTGCCGATGAAATATCAAAAGCAAATTCATTTTCATTACATTTAAAATAACTATAGTGCTTTAAAATAATTTTAAACAAATATTATCTGGATTAAAAAAATTTGAATTAGAATGGTCAAATATTTTAAATAACTTAAATAAGTTATTGGTTTTGTTCTGAAAACTTTTCATTAAGTTGCATATTAAATCTGAAAATGAAAGCAAGCAAAAAATCTGATCATAAAAGATACACTATTCATACCAATAGCAAAAAACATAGGGATTATGCTGTCCTATAATAAATATATTATTATTATGCAATAACGTGATGTAATACTGTAAGAAAGTACCTAAATAAAAACAGGAACAAATATTTTGATAAATTAAAATTTTTTTATCCTATTTTTTGATCGTGTTATTTTGGTTTCCCCAAAGTACTCATAACATAATAATACTTAAACTGTTTTGAAGGTTTGTATTTTTGCCGTAAGTGATTATTTTTCACGTCCTCCTTTTCTACTATTACATTATTTTTAATTGTTCCTATTTTAACTTTTTCATAAATTATGATTGTTATATTTTAAACATGATTGACAGTAAAAAACAACATGATTAATACCTACAAAAATACAGTTTAATTTTAGTCATCTAAATAATGGTGCATTATTTCAGCGGGTTGATTGGAAATATTCGCAAAAGTGAGAGGGGCAATCATACACTCCTTGACCTTCCCCCTAGATGACGTTCCTGAATTAACTTACACTTGTCCCATATCAGTTGGCATATAATATTATATACAGGTACTAGGTAGGTACGTCTATACTATGTTATGCACGAGATTTTTTAAAGGTATATTATTATTGTTAAACGTAATACGATTATCGCTACGATTTAGCGAAATGTGACCATTCATTGCACTGATTCGGGTGATTTAATTGGCCAAGTAATATTTGAGTTTATATCGGCTGAAACCTATATAGAGCGCCAATCGAATGATTAAAGTCGATTATTATTGTTCGTAGGGGTGATCCAATATTCGCCACGCGAAAACGGTGGTATTTCTAATATACCAAATTGTACGTCGTTTCACGCGTACCTTCTGTCACACCGTGACCGTGGAGTATACTAATCAAAATAAATTCGTGGACCATAGGTTTTTGAAAATTCGCCGTCCTATTGGTAAAAAATATCAAGTTGAATGCAAAACGACTAGAGTGACATCTAGTGGTTGCGTACACGTGTAGGCTGTTGGCGCCACCAATGTTAACATTAGGACATCGTATGTGCATAATATTATTATTCTAAAATCAATGCTCGGATGAAACCGTCGACAAAACGAAAATGCAGAGTATATTTCGCACCGTCCGTCGTCGTCGTAGTAAAACAACGCGGTGTGCACAATATTATTTGTTTTCGGTATTAATCTGATTCAGAGATAATGAACAGTTGCGGTTAAGTCGGTTTACGAATGAATATGAATCATTCCGGTGGGAAATGATCACACGATGGTGGTGGGCAAAGGGAGGCTTAGTTCGGCACTGGGAATGTAGGACGGGGAAAAAAAGGAAAAAAGAAAACCGAGAGAAATTGAATATTTAATATGAGAAGTGGCTTTGAACTTTCGGAGCCGGCCCTTTGTTCCCTTCGGGTTCGGTTGCCAGGGAAACAGATGCGATAATACTGCCACAGCCGGCACGCACTGTAGGTTTCTCAGTTAGCATATATAGGTCTACCTGTTGATCTACCTGTCTCCCGTTCGACCTTTCCCAGAACAAAAATATATTACATTGTATGGACACACGCACGCACATGAGTTCAACAATAGGCCGATAATGGGGAAAGAGAGGAACGCAGGGACCGAGGAAAAACTTGAATCCGCAGGAAAGACCTAATCCTTTATTCTATTATTATGGTTCACAGAGACTCGATAAAAAATTTCTGGCCGCGTATTACTATTAAACACATATTCTATTGTGACCGCAGTATACAATTATTGTAGTAGACGTTCGAACATTGAAAATATATATTTCGTTTCAGTTGTCCAGCTGGCGATTGCCCACTAATCACTATCAATATCAGGCACTCCTACCGTTCCTTATATCGCACATATACTACGACTTATCGTCATTTTCGCTATTACGACGTTGGTAATTATTATTATTAAATATTGTGATTATTGAGCTAAACAGCAAATATAGAATATAAAAATAAAATATTAAAAACGTTGGTAACAGTATTGTATTTTTACACAATAATAAATTATATCATTTCATTTGCATGGTATTTATATTGATTGATAATTAAGATTTTGTCTTATATATTGCAGGTTAGTTATCATTTATACTTGAAATTGTATTCGTGTACGAGTAACCAAAACATTTTTATTAGAAATCGCATGAAAAATAATAGAAAACTTAAAATGTTTTTGTTTATTTTCGATAAATATTATACATTATTTTCTGACATCCAATACTGGTCAAGTACTAATAGTTGTATTGGCAGCCATTGCTGACACCAGTAGGCATATACTTGGGGTGACACTTTACTGGAAATGAACTCCCAGTATTGATAGTCAGTGTTGGCACACATCTTGGATATTAATGGTCTTCAAATCCTATAAAGATAGTAGACTAAAAAACAGAACTATTTATTTATTACTGTCTACGGTTGCTGGGCAGAACCACTATATCTTTTAATCTTTTTTTCTAAAAAAATTAAAAAATAATATTTTAAGTAGTATTTTACAATAAATAAATATTTAATAACTAATTTTTATGTACATAAAAATGTAAAATAATAATATATAATTCAGCTAGTGAGCAATAAAAATGAAATCTATTTTGTTTATTAATATAAAGAAACACTGCAAAATTAGAAAAATAAAAAATGCAAATTAATTAAATAATAGGTTTATTAAATAATAGTTAGTTATTTTAAAACAATATAAGTAGGACATCCTTGTTTTTTTCCCTCCTTTTTGGTTCTTTGCTCCAGAAAACCATTTATTTATAAGAGTTAACTGGTAGATTTATGATTTCCGAGATTTTTAGATATATACAGTTTAAAATTATATTAACTTATAATGAAAAACAATAGAAAGTGATATTGTATTAAAAAGAGTTGATAAAAATGTCAAAACGAATCTACTTTATTTACATGGACTCAGAATCGATGCATGCCATGACATGAGTAGGTACTCAGTTTTTTTTATTAAACAATACAAGTATAACAGTGAAAATATTATACAATTGGGTTTAAAAAATGTGTCATTAAAAATATTCAAAAGCATTTATATGTATGTAAATCTATCAAAGAATTTAGTTTTTTTTTTTTGTTGAGAATTTAAATAAACAGAGAAATATTCAATAAAAATATTTTCAGTCTACTTGTTTTTTTATAAGTTAAGTGTCATAACATTGGCGTTTCATTGCAGAGCTTGGGTCGTAATAAAAAAAAAAAAACTGTCAATGGAACCAGAACCTTTTAAAAATTCTTGAGTGGAACTTTTATTGAACTTTGGAATTAATTTTGTACAACGCTGATTTTTAAATATTAATAAATAATAATAAGAGTAGGTACATCATTTGACAAAAAACGACTACTATAGATAATTTATACTTCCAGTTAAATTTAAAAAATTCACATGGAATGCGCGTGGCAAAATTTTTAACTGCGGTTGAACGATTATTGACCATATGCCGGTATATATAATTGGTGAGGGGGAATGGGGTAGAGGGGTAAAGAAGTTTTCTTATTTTGCTCGTTTACTGCATTTTGAATCCACTGCTGTCATAGGTGTAAATATTGCAGTTGAAGGCATTTCGGATGGGAAAATGTGTTTTGGGTTCTTAGATATTTAATCGCTACAATAAAACACGAGTTGGGTCCGTGGATTTATAAGATAATACTCTAGTTGGGTCCACGGTGTGATAAAATAATACTCGAATTAGGTAAGCGGTAATATTTTTCCACTTTTTACTCAAAAAGTATTCATTTAGTCCTGTTACTATTATCTGTAACTGTACTACGTGGCTTTTCATAACAAAACAAAAAAAAAAAAAAATACGAAAATGAAGTGTCTATTAAAGTAAAAACGTTCCGGAAATATTAACATTAGTATTAATTTTTTAATCTTATTCGGGCCACTCTGCGCAAATATATATTAGGGACCCAACTTATGTACTCCATAAAATACGCCGGGACCCAATTTATGTCATTTTTTAAATTTGGGATTCAACTCAAGGTTATCCTTTCGGATATGTATCTAATAAAATTGGCTTTCATCAAGATAATAATGTACGTATATTGTATTCGATTTTATTGTTTAGTGACTACAATAGTGCATCTGTGATACACTGTTACTAAACTTTGAGTCTTACTACGTTGCGAGTAGCTATTAAAATGTTCACCACCGTTATAGATAATATCAAATGACAATGGTTATATTTAGTTACGTTAACAATGATCAAATGTGTTATGCACAACTTGTATTTATATATAACTATTTAAAAAAAATCATAATAGAACAGTAATTTAATATATAACGGGTAAATGATGATATTTTCGGGTTCGTGATGGAATAAAATAATTAAAGTAATGGTTTGACGCATATTCTTTTTTTTTACACTAAACAAAGTTGTAAAAATATATTGTATATATTGTATATATATTGGCGTCATATATTGTATTTTCAGATTTGTTATCCTTACATGTAAAATATTTTTTTGACAATAAACTTCTTATTATTATATAATTATTTAAAGACAATAAACAATACTCAGTAAAATATTGCAGTTTATCATTGGAAATTGAGGAATAATCCAGTATATCAGAAAATCCTAATTTAAATGGATATTGTCATATTATATTCAGTGCCATATGCCCATTTGTACGTTATATTTGTTGAAGTACTGTTTACAATGTTTACAAATAATTTAAAATAGTCTAGTTTTATATGCACAATAAATGTGTATATCTGATGCGATATTATAATATGATCGAGTGACACTTCAGCGAACGTATTGATACGGTAGAATTGCGGTAGGAAAAAAATGCTTTAATGCTTTGACCATAAATAATATATTCAGTAATTTCAACACATTATTATAACTACACGATGTACCTTTACCTACTAACATACAACATGTAATCTGGTGTACAGTAATAATGTGTTGGAAACAATAACGTAGGGGTAGTCAAATCGCGACTAGTATCTTAATGTAAGACGCAAAACATTTTCACTAATATAATTTTTTTTCAATATAAATATAAAAACCGGATGGTCCTCGCTTTGCTGTACAGTAGGAGATAGAGTGCACTTCGTTCATAGGATAAGTCATTACAATGGATTTAGTATAGAATAGGAATGTTATATAAAATATTATGTTATATTTAAATTGAATTATTATGTCAATATTTGTTTTTCATACGCTATTAAAAAATAATTGTGCTTATGGATATGAATAATTTTGGAATTACAGTTATAATAACTTTTGTGGGGTCTTCTTTTAAGTTTTTATGTATTTTGTACCAGCCAAATTTTTTTATTAAAAATTATAAAAAAAATTGTAAAAAATTGAATACTTCAAACGCCTATAAGTTGCTTAAAAATCAGTATAATATTTTGAAAAAAAATAACTTAAAGAAAATTCCAATTTAAACAACTGGCAAAAATTTCGAGTTTCTCCGACTTATACTTTTCGAATAATAACAAAATATAATAAAATCTGTTAAAGAATAAATCGTTATTTTATGCAATTTCCTAAAAATTTAAATTTCAAATGGTCATAGAAATTTTTCCTTAAAGTCCAGTAGAAATTTTTTTATAGTTATTTGAAGAGTAACTTATAGATAACCTATTCTTAAAATGTTGAACCTTAAGGATAAATAGAAAAAATAAAATAAACAAAATAACTTGCAAATCATCGTGATTTTAACATATTTTATACAAATTTGAACTTTCTGGACTTATAAAAAAAAATTGAGAGAAACGATTTTAAATTTATTTTAATTGTGATAATTATAACTTATATTGAACCTTGTGTTAAATATTCAAGAGTTTTGTACAAGCCAATTTTTTTTTTTATCGATATAAACATTTGGTGGAAATTTTAAGTGTTTGCGGTTTTTTTTACTTACCCAAGTACCATCTACTTTCACTTTCCGTTCAGAAAAGTTGCTGTAAGAGAAAATCGATGCATTTTTATTGCCTCAAAACATGATGATAGACACAAAAAACACGCATCATTGTAAAACCTATAGATTTCATTACTCTGATCAGAATCTAGAAAACATACATCATTGTAAAACCAATAGAGAATCTAAGAATCGGTACTTAGAGAAATATAAGATTTATTAAATTACTGTTTTTTCAAACAATAAATTTGAAAAAAAAATATGGTTCTTGATTTTATTTTATGTTTTTAATGTAATATACATATTCTACACATTTTATTGAATTGGATATCTTGTCTTGTTTAGGATAGTAAAGAACTTTTTTTGTTTCTTTTTCATTATATTATGCAGTGTATGTTAGCGGCATAAATTAATGATTACACAAATAAAAAAGTCTTTTATAATCCAAAAGAAATCTAATTTAAAATGTACAGACGAATATTCACCAAGATAATGAAATTAAATACTTTAAAATACACAAATATTGTAAATTTGTAACTATAATTAAATGTTTATTAGAAAGTATACGAATTTCATAAATAATTGTATTAAAATTAAAATGTTTGTAATCATTTTTTTAAAATTTATTAAAGTTTGATCTTATGTTAATTGCTGTTTATACTTATTATAAATATTTTAAAGCTTGTTACTAACGTAGTGAAGTAATAAGATAAAAATTAAAATAACAAATTAAATTAAAAATTAATTTTCTGTATTTTTAAAATAATTCCGAATGTATTATTCGTATATAATTCTGGTATATTACTTATAATTAATTTCAAATCGAAATATTATCAATTCAATAGGTATTATGAATACGTTTAGTTGGGTTTACGGCGAATTAATGTGTCAACCTATAAAAATGTTTGGACCGTATCTACCAATTTCGGTAAACTGTTTTCTAGTTTCTCTCTTCTCGCAAAAACATTTTGCTTGGAAAAATTATCACTATTTTTATTTATTTAGTAAATAATTTTTTTATTATTTTTTTTTTTTGTACAGAGACGGCACTGCGCACACTTACGTGCATTATACATATTTTATCTCAATTGAAAAGTTATTTGTTTTCCACATTCTGCCGGGAAACGTTATCGCTGGATGACTGCGTTTCGGATACATAGATATGGTTTCTCTGGTTTCTCCGCGAGTTTGAGTCGTCACCAAAATGCGCAAGCCTGCAAATGACATTCCGTTTTCACGCGATGTCTATTGATCAACAAAACAGAATATAATTTTAAGTTCCGGGTGACAAACAAACTGTAAGGAGCGTTAGGTTTGAAGTCTAAGGGAAAAAACAGTTTCACTGCGATCAGAATGATCAGCGACGTCAAACTACTGGTATTTTATTCGAATAAAGAAAACAATCAAAACATTACTTTCAAAAAACGGAACCGGGTTCATAGTTGATATTGCTATAATAAGTACTCAATGAATAAAAATATAATGTCACCTTTCAGCTTAGTTTTCGCAGTCGGATCAATTTTAAATAATTTTTGGATAACTCGTTACATTTACACGCAGTATACAATGTAATATCATGTCAAAAATGTATTTGTACGATTTGTTTTTTTTTTTTGATATAATCAAATTATTTGGAAAATTTCCAATAATCAAATAATGTAATTTTCCGGTAAAACAAACTGTAAAAGATTTTAAACATAGAGTGAAATGTAAATATGAAGTTTTTTTTTATACAATGATGATGAAAATAATTTTTTTGGTAAGTTTTGTAAGTTTCTAATTTTCAAACAGAAAAAATGCTTTAAAAAAATCATATAGGTACAGCTTAACCCAGGGGCTGTAAACATAAACACATAACAGTTGTATTACGTAACAATACTCCTTCACTTTGTGTCCGTTGCTCAGAAATATTTTACTTTTAATCATACTGAAAAGGAAACTTGAAAAATTTAGTATTATTATTTATTACTTATATAATGTGCGTACAAAATGAATTAATTAAGTTAGTTTAGAGTGAATGTGGACATATTTTTTTCAAAAACATTTGGTTTGTTAAGGTAAAATAAGTGGAATAATATTTTGTCTTACCATTTTATTGTTCAAACATTTTGTAGTCAGTTAATTTTGTAACCCCGATAGAGTTGAATTACCGTGGGGATTTTCTTAACACCAAACGTAGTATCTATACACATCTGCCAGTGGGTAGTGGAAATTGAGCTAATAAAATATTGTGCAATATTTGGAGAGTTCAAATTTGGCGGCGAATCAAAGTGTTTTTCAACTATGTGTACTTTCGACATACAGTCCAAAAAAAAAAACTGTTTGCCGACGTATAGAAGCTCAACTGCTTCTTGCACGGTTGGTGGTTATCCTTGGTTAAGAATATTCCGGAGGAAAAGAGATTTTTTTTTTAATTGCCGATAAATAATGCACAGAAATGTCAATTGTTAGGTTTCACGGCCAAGCGGTCGCGAAGATGGCTCACTCGTTTGGAAATAATAATAATGATAATATATAGTATATAACATGTATACATCTTGATGTGTATGTATAATAATAATAATAATATATTTTATGTATATATGTAACTATTTGGACCGGTTAAACGGCTGATTTACATAACGAACTGCGTCCGAGTAACCTAATAACAGGCGGTTTGGCCTAGAAAACACTATTGCTTTTCATTGAATTGAGATTAAAAAAATAAATAAAAAATATGTCTCCAACGCGACCAAAAAATCATCATCAGACGCCGAAAAAAAAACGTAATAAGTAATCGTATTAAAAATTACACAATATTTAGCTGTTGTGCAGGTGACCGCGCAACATTTAAAATTAAATAATAAGTCGTCACACACACACGAGTACGCACGCACCAGTGACTTATTTACGGAGGGGGATCTCTCTTGGTCTTCTTTTTTTTCATTACATGTTTTCCGATATTTTAATATTACTTTTGTTTTTTATGGGTGTGTAGTTTTTAAGAGTATACGTATATCATATACCTAATATAAAATATTTTATTATTATACTTTATTCGTCTCGTTGAACCACGTTGTAACTGAAAAATTGTATAACATTTTTACTAAAGCAGTTAGTAAGTAGATATCCTTCTTCTCCACCCCACAGGAAAAATCTTAAAAACGTCACTTACACACACACCCACTCGCATACTATACTCTAAATTAGTTTTCGGGTGCGCTTTGCGCGATGCCTTTTCGCGTTTGTAATCCCCTGAGTCATTTTAACGTGTGCATGCGGTGAGTAAGCTCCACGTTAGGTTAGTATACTTTCCACAGGTATACGCATTAGTTTTCTTTTATAGCGTAAAAAATGGAAAATCGATAAATTCTAAAAGTTTCTTATCAAACAACTCTATATATATCAATTAATAATAAACCTAACGACGACGCTATAATTATTTCTGTAAGTCTGGATTAAGATGACATTTAAAGGACCAAGAGCCAACGTTTTAAACGAGGCCCTTGTACTTTATTTATAAATTATAATTTACAAGCTTTTAGATTCTGAACGAAGTGATGGAATCTATTTGTTTTACAATGATGTATGTTTTTTTTTATTTTAATTTTTTATTTTTTTTTTATTATTTTTTTTTTTTTGTGTGTCTGAGGACACGATTTTTGGTAGTAAAAATGCTTCGATTTTCGTAAACAGCAACTTTTCTGAAAGGAAAGTGAATGTAGATGGTACTTGAGTGTGTCAAAAATCCAACTTTTTCAATACTTTTTTAAAAAATCGAAAAAAATTATGAAAAAACTGGAAATCTACGTAAAATTACGTTTTTACAAAATACATTTTTTTAAAATACTCTAACTCAAAAACCAAAAACCGCAACAACTTGAAATTTTCACCAAATTTTTATGTTGGCGTTCTCTATACATGGTTAATTTTTCAAAGTATTTTGACATATTTCGATTTATTTATAGACAGTTAAAATTTTCGATTTTTGTAAATTTTTTTTTTAAACATCTATAAAATTTAATTGGTTGACCGAAAACTCTCAAATATGTAATACAAGGTTAATAATAAGAATAACTTATCGTCACTAAAAAATTTCGGAGATCGCTTTACTCAAATTTTTTTTTATAAGCCCATAAAGCTCAAATTTATATAAAATATGTCAAAATCACGATAACTTGCAATTTATTTTGTAGATAAAAATTCATAAAATTTATTCTGTTTATACTTAAGGTTCAAAATTTTAACATTAGGTTATCCATAAGCTACTCTTCAAAAATCTTTAAAAAAATTTCTACCGGACCAAAAGGAAAAATATTTATGACCGATTGAAATTTAAATTTTTACGAAATTGCATAAAATAGCGATTTATCGTCAAATGATTTTAAATATTTGTTATAACTCAAAAAATATAAGTCGCAGAAACTTGAAATTATAACCAGTTGTTAAGATAGGTATTTTCTCTATATCATATTTTTTTCAAAATATTATATTGATTTTTAAGCTACTTAAAGGCATTTGAAATATTTGAATTTTTTACAATATTTTTTTATAATCGGTGATAAAAAAAAATTGACTAATACAAAATAATGTATTATTACTTGTATATACTACTTAAAAATTTAATAGAAGATTCCACAGAAGTGGTTATTATTGTCATTCAAAAATTATTAAAATCCATATGCACAATTTTTTTTTACAAGCGTTTGAACAGCGAATATTGATATAAAATTACATGTAAAATATAATTTAATGTATAATATTCTAGACTGACAAATGATATCGATTTTTGAAATTTACTCTAACTCAAAAATGAAAAACCGTAACACCTTGAAATTTTCCCCAAATCTTTATATTGGCTTTATCTGTATTTACTTAAGTTTTCAAAGTATTTGGACATATTTTGACTTATTTATAGACAATTTAAATTTTCGATTTTTGTAATTTTTTTTTTTTTAAATATCTATAAAATTTATTTTGTTGTCTGAAAACTCTCGAAAATGTATTAAAGAATTAATTATAAGTTATACTAATTGTAACTAAAAAATATCTGAGATCGTTTCTCTCAAATTTTTTTTATAAGACCATAAGGTTCAAATTTGTGTAAAATATGTTAAAATCGCGATAATTTGCAAGTTATTTTGTAGTTGAAAATTCATAAAATTTTTTCTGTTTATACTTAAGATTCAAAATTTTAACACTAGGTTATCCATAAGCTTACCTTCAAAAATATATAAAAAAATTTCTACCGGACTTAAAAGAAAAAATTTTATGGCTGTTTGAAATTTAAATTTTTACGAAATAATAATAAATAATTCAATTTAAATATAAAATACTATATTATTATATACAAATTTTAGACAAACATATTAACTCCGTTTAGAATCGTTATTCGTATACAATGATATCTATCATTGCATTCAAATTGAACAAATACATTGTAATAATGACCTATCCTATAAACGAGGTGCACTCCACCCCCAACTGTACAGCAAAGCGAGGCCCATTCGTTTATTTTCAGTTAATACCAAAACATTTTGATTTTATTGATTAACATTATTTTGTATATTCAAAAATATTTGACTATGTACAGACACAACTTGAACTTGGTTTTTAATTCCTCAAATAAATACCAAACAATATATTAACGTAAATAATTAATTTACTTAGTATCTAAAATTATATAATATGAAAATTAATTTTTAATTTAAAATACATGAGTCTTGACTAATATATTTTTTTAAATGAATAAAAAAAAAAAAAATTAAAATTAAAATTAAAAATTGCAAAGTGTGGATGTTATTGTAGTGAATTAATGTAAGACATTATTCTTAAAACGAATATTTAATTTAAAAATCTGTGTTTAAGTTAAACATTATTTTGATTTTTTGATTTGCAACCGTTACTTTCGTAATATTATTGTACATTTTTATAATACATTCGTCATTCAATTATAATATGATTATTTGTACAAATATACAATAATATAAAAGTATTTACCTACATTTAAAACGTAATTGCTCATTATTCCTCTTTACTTATTTACTTCAATTTTTTATTTTTTATTTTTAAACCACTTCTAAAATGTCCTTTGATTTTTAAAATATGAAGAAAAAAGACAAGATCTTAAACAAAATTCATACATAACGATAACAGAAGACATAATAAATTTGATGTTGACGTGTTGCGTACAATGGTGCACAAAAATATTTTTTTGCGCGTTCAATTCATCGCGAAGGGAATCGATTACTGATAGTTTATGTAGCAAATATTGGTGGGTACTATAAGGTATATACGCACATTATTCACATTAGTAGCATACTGTATAATATTATGAATAAGAGGTTTATTTTACATAATTGACAAATGACAGTGAAAAGACAGTTCGAGTCTTCAGCAATAATCATTTATCATTGATCAGATGATTTATGTAATGTTATAGCTTACAATTAAAAAAGTAATAGACAATATCAAGACCCGGAGACATGGCCTCCTTTGACACTTCCTTAATCCGGGCTTGTATTTACTTTTCTATTTGTTTTCCTTATATTTCTATTCACCCACCGAGATGTACTCTTGCAAGATAATATAAATGAAAAACGTCGTTTTGTGGTTTTTAAGAATAAAACTTCTGGCCCTCTATGTAAATGGGTTTCAGACCACTGTATAGAGTTCACTTTTACCACTACGTGTCTTCGTGATGCGTTTATAGTTTTGTTTACATTTTCGCGTGCCCTACATTATTCCACGTTCATCTAAGCATGTGTCGGTGTGCATTCTGTTAACCGTCAGATACAATAGTGATTGGGGGGGGTCTTTTTTAGCTACCCGCGTACACGATATCGCAACGACTACGACGAAACACAGATTGGCTCACATATTATTATCATTATTATAAACGTTTCTATAAAACTGGTCGTCTCTTATAACAGACATGTAATGTACGCTCGACTTGTATCAAAGCTGTTTTTCACGTCATGTTAACCGTGTATATAGATACGCAATGTTATCGTAATGTTATTGTTATGGCTTAGAAATTGCTTAAATTATATTCGAGAAACGCTACAACGTTTTACAAAGGCTCTCTCGTCGCGTAAACCGCGGTATGATTTCCGCAACAAATATTTCAGAGTTGTTTTATTTGTACAGAAAACGTTTTAAGAACTCGATATTTAATCCTATTGTCATTGGCTGCAAGACAAAAATCCAAACATTATATTGTTTGAAAAAAAAAAATTATATTTTGTCTTTTGCGATTAAGTGCGCGTTAAGAGTCGGGACAATATGTTTCAAAATGGACGGTGGTGGATTATTCAATCTCATATTTTCATATTTGTTACACTATTATTTCATAATATTATATTACAATATTGCATCTCTTCAGTAATGAAAATTGAACGGCATGTGTAAATTATATATAATACGTGCTGATGTGCGGGCAAAATGTATAAAAATATAAACCGTATATTTACGTACCTTACTAACGTGATACGTGCAATTATGGCGTTAGTGCACTTTGTTAGTTATTTATGTATTAACGTACCTATAAAAACCACCACATCCGTTTTAATAAATATTACACGTCATGTACGTTTTTATTATGCTTTCGTCTATTTTTTATAAACGTAATTTTCAAACATGGCTACCTACATCGATCACCACCATGCGGCGAGTTTATGAAGTTGAATTTCGACGTAACCATAATTAACATAGGTAGGCAGTATGTATAATATTCGACTTTTGTTTATTTTTACTCGGAACAGTAAATTGCTAACATGAGCCATTTTACTTAGTTTCATATTCAAACGATGCTCGATGAAAATCTGAAAAATAAATAAATATCCATTCAGCGAATACATATTTATAAAAATAATTAGTTAAAAAAATACGGCATGGAAATTGATTTTGCCTGTAACCAATCTGGAAAATATTTAATGGCTTTCGTCGCCTTTTTACCAACACTATACTGTAATGTACAGTGATTACTAAATAAATAAAAAAATTAATAAAAAAAAATAATCCTTCGGGTTACTGTGGATTTATAAGATTTTATACACCGAGACTAAACGTTATTATAATTAGGCTATTATTAGTTTAAGGATTCATGAATATCAAACTAATATTCTTTCACGCACTTATTACCCGTATAAAAAAAAACAAACGGGATATCTATCCATCCATTATTAATTATAATAATAAAACTGTCCAGAATGATAAATATTTAATAAATATTATTGTTTATATGTTTAAACATCTACTATTCTAATAGATAAACCACTGATTACTTTTTTATGTGAATATTTTACGGGTTTCGGGAACTGTGGTCACTAGCTCTTCATGTGAGTTTACGGTTTTTATTTCTTTAGGTTCAATTGTAAGAGAAACTATAGTAGGTTAAATACGTGGGTAGCGTACCCATCATGTATGAAGGCATGGATAAAGCCGCGTCGTCGCTAGAGTCACGTGGTCACCTATCTGACTTTCAGCAGCGCCGGGTGGTAATTAATCGCAGCACTGAGAGTGACTGTGGCAGACCGTTCCGCCACACCAAGTGCAAAAATATAATTGTTTTTGAAATGAATTCATTAGTTATAGTAATTGTTATTTTATTTGTGGTAAAATATATAAATTTATCAGTACTTACATATTTTGTTGTTATAATTTTTATCGATTTATGTAAATATTATAACGCATCCAAGTGATTATGACAGATAAATTAAAACTAAATTATATTATTTTCCGATATAAGGCATAATATTATAACAATATTAATGATGTACTTAAATAGCTATGATACTATAGTACGGGAAATCGTCCACAGTTTTACTGTAGAGTCATAAAGTATTGCTAAAATATTGATGTTTTTGATAATTTATATGTAAGATTTTAGATTTAATTGAGTAATAAGATAAATAATAAGATTTTTTTATGAGAACAATTTTAAGAACCATCTTTCTCAGGTCTCTCAAGAATTATAATATGCTTGCTGGTGGCACACACTATAGTTGACTTCCAGGATATATACTTATCCAAATCGCCTTTCGGTGAAATCAAATCTGATCGTGGACTAAAAAGACCTAGAATTAGTTTCCTCTTTTGATCAGATAGTAAGGGGTAGTAAGGGTAGCTATGGGGACGAAGAGGTGATTATAAACCGCCTGTTCAACAATTTTGAAACATAAGAATTATATAGATATTATTAGATACCTGTTGCACAAACCATTACTATAACGACCACTATAACGAGCTGTACCTACTATGAACTAAATGTACGCCACACTGTATGTATAGCGGTGACGATATTCGTTAAATCACCCAAAAGTCATACACGTGCACCGAATACACTAAAGTACAGATTATCTGACGTATTTTAGACTTTTGACGGGTGAACATTTTAGATATTATATAATATGATAGATCTCATAAATCTAATGAATTATTTAAATATTTTGTTACTATATCTTAAGTGTATTAGTCAGAAAAAATATTGATTTTAATTTTTGTAAGTATATAATATGTTTAATTTATTTTACAGGAGGCAACTAGGATTGATGACATTATTTCGGAGGGAACACGTGTATCCTATATTGAATTGGGTACAACACGATTGCGAACGTTTTACCTTTTTTATAACACAATTGCGAACGAATGAGGCTTATCAGAGAATTTGTTTTTTTTTTAGCCGAAAAATGAACGATTGCGAACGTTTTTATAGACAACGTTGCCAAGTTTATAATTTCTGAATGAATATATTTTGTTCGGGAATTCATTTAAAACATTTTTTTTCAAATATAAACTATTCACTATTTTCGTTGTATAAATATTAATAATACTGTTACAAAATATACGTGTTCATTTTACGTTAGAAACTGAAAAATAAATAAAATAATACATACATACATAGATCTGAGTTCTGAATAAAAAAAAAATATATAATACATAATAATACATTCAAAATAATAGTTTTTAAAAAATTTTTTCTATATTTTTACTCTTTTTTAAATTTTTTCCCTAGTAGGAATTTCCAGTTTTTCTTAAATATAAAATTAGATCTTTTTGTATTTTATAATCATTGTAATTTTGTAAAGTTAATTCAATTAAAGATTTATGTTTTTTGGCCATAGGATTATGTACATTGTTTTTAATAGAATTAATTATTGTCAAAGTTTGAGCTTGTGTTTCTTTTAAAACTGATATAACTACGTGTATTGGAGGATGGGGGCTATAAAACTGGCCATTGTACGTCCTATGAAAGCTCTCTGGGCCATTAGTACTTCTGAAAAATAATTATAAAAACTTAGAAATTTTATATTAACTGGTAAAATCGAATGAATCACAAATAATACTGCACGACTATCGGACTATACGAACCGAGCTGGTTTTCCACCAAATTAATAAAGATAATATAATATTAAAAATATTCTACATCTTACCTTTCTATCTTATCGCCCGATGTATAGCAGAAAACCCTTATATTACTATATTTGATTATTTTTAATATTTTTATTTCAAAAAATGTTATTGACACCAAATCTGATAACACCGTATGATTAAAGACAGGTAAAAACGTTTGCAATCGTGTTACCCGAAAAGGTCCGTTCGCAATCGTTCCATTCGCAATCGTATATTACCCATTGAATTACCCGATCACGAGAGGTAACTATTTTATACGTACCTATATTTAATATGTTCACCTTTGAGCGATAAGAATGGAAGGCAATTCGTAAATGTTTTGCAATCAATACTATGCTCGTAGCTTATTGTTGGTAAAAATGTTAACACGTGTGTTAAAAACAAAAGAATGTTTTTATTGAGGTCAATAATTACAGAGTATTCATTGACGGAAAAAAAACACATCGAGTAGTACAAATTTTGTCTATAAAAGTATATATAAAGTATTATTACAAGGTATACATGGTATAAAAATATATGAATGGGGTAGTATCGTTGCGCGGATTCGTTGTCGCCGTGGTGGTGAATGATGGGCTATATAATATAATATGTTATAATATTATAGTCTGTCTCTATTTCTTGTAGTCGAAACCGTGTCCGTACGACGATATGCCTGCGGTACCGTATCCCAAGGACGAGCCGTACAGGCTACCGGACCCATAGGACGATCCGCTGTAGCTGCTGATGACGGGAGACTCGTGACCGATGGCGGAGATGCCGTAACCGGAACCGTAACCGATGGCGGAAGCGTCAAGCGCGGAACCGTAACCAGCGGAGCTGTATCCGGTGGCGACCAGCGGGGTGGCGGCCACGGCGACGGCCGGTTGGGACACGACGACGGGGGTTGCTACGGGCACTGGGACGCGTTTGACGACCGGGACGGCGTACGGCTTGGACACGGGCACCGGGACGTCACGGACCACGGGCACTGGGTACGGAGAGGCCACTGGGTGTGGGACGGGTTTGTCGACTGCGTATGGCACGGGCCTCTCAACTGGCACCGGGTATGGGGCTGGCACTGGCACCGAGTACGGGCGGTCTACCGTGTACGGCACTGGGGACGGCACTGGTACGGCCACGTCGTGTTGCACCGGCACTGGGTACGGGGCGGACACCGGTTGCGCGTGACGGTTGACGATGTGCACTTCTCTGGACACCGGCACGATTGGTCCGGTGGTCGGGGCTGGGGCGGCGACGGTGGCGACGCTCTCGTAACCGCCGGCAGAGTATCCCAAACTGGACGAAAGTCCCAGACCGGAACCGTACCTCAGACCGGAGCCGTAACCGAGACCGGAGCTGTAACCGAGACCGGATGAACTGTAACCTAGACCGGAGCTGTAACCGAGACCGGAGCTGTATCCAAGACCGGAGCTGTAGCCGAGACCGGATGAACCGTAACCTAGACCGGAGCTGTAACCGAGACCGGAACCGTAGCCGAGACTGGACAGACCCAATCCGGAACCGAATTCGCTCAAACTTCTCTTTCCTTGTTTAGTGGTCTTGCTGGACGAATCGGCCCCGACCAGGGCTACGACCGCCAGAGTGACAACGGCTACTGCCTGTAATAACACAACAAAACGAAACGAGAAAATAAGTAAAAATACAACTTTAAACGCGAACAAACATTGATCTTTTAATATACAGGTACGGTATGATTCTAATAGCCCGAGTACGGGAAGCTCCGGTATATAGAGCGTATACTATAGGTATGTCCGACGAGGCTGACAATACTATTATATACGCCGTATTATCACCGTGCGAGAATCATATTATTGTACCATGTGCATAAGTTCAAAAACGTTTTACTTACGAATCTCATTTTGATTGTTGATTGTTCTGGAAGTCGTGGCACTCGGTCGAATGATGTATTTCGAACACGGTCCGTCGACTATATATACGATCGCGGGCGTGCGGTTACGGATACCCCCGGACGGTAAGCGCGCTCTCGGGTGGTGAAAAAAAAAAAAAACGTCGGAAAGTTAAAAAACAAAACCAGAAGACTGTCGGTGGGTGGTAAGTGGGTGGCACAAACAGGTGCAGGCATACCGGTATGTTGTGTCATCGGCGGACGATCTTCGCCGCTAAAACGACGACTAAATCCGGAATATCACATTGTAATAACACAACATACGCGCGTTCACGTAGTTGTCCTCGGACGATCGCGCAATAATTATTTCGTCTGCAAACGCGAAAATATAACATAATATAAAAATAATAATAATCGTAATAATAACATAATCGAGTAATGTTGTCGCAATCGGCGATCGGTCGATTCGGCGGGGCAGAATATATTCGAAAGTCTGAAACGTAAGATGGGGGGGGGGAGTAACACCACCGCGTACCCGAGTGTTTTTTTTTTTCTACCGAAATCAAGTTCAAGCAGAGTGTCCGGTCTGTGTCTTTTGACGATCGACGATTCGATCGGGTTCGCGTTTGTTAAAAACCACGTTTGCAATTTTGTTATATTTTTTCGTAAAGTTCGCGTTTGTATAAGACATAAATTATTGTGAATTTTAGATTACGAACCATGCTCAAAGAATTTCAAATATTATTATTTTTACAATTTTAACACTGTAAACACTACATTTCAGCCGATACTAAAACTTACATAAAAGTTATATAACTGTTTAAGTTTAAATTAGAAGTTGGATTACGTTAGGAATACTTCGAAAAGGTTGTTTTTAATGAATTGTTGTTCGCATAAGAGATGTTGACAAAACATTTCGTTTCAATTGTAACAAGTGTGGTTTTTGAATTTAATTATCTCTTCATAAAATAAATAATTCTGCCAGTGTAGTTTTGGTTTGAAAGTATACACAAAAAGAAATTTTAACGTATTAGTAATCGGAATATTTTGTCCGATAGTTGATAGTTTTTTTTTTTTTTAAAAATATTTTAGTTTACAGTATAATTAATATTTTTACAAACAGTGAAGACTGTTTTTATAAAACCGTAAAATTATAAAATGTTAGACTTATACTTATGAAATCTCACAATTTAATACAACTAATTCTAAAAAATAATCGTACATGTTTCAGCAAACTTACTTCGATAAAAACTGTATAACATTGTGAATGTTTTATTGTTCTATTTCAAAAAGCGATTTATTTTTATGACACGAAACACTGATTTATGAACGTTATTACCACGGTAACTATGGTTTTTATTTTTCGAAGTCGAATTGTCAAACAAATTACATTTATTTTCATACTCCAACCGGCAACCATCAGTATTGTTTACTGAACGATAGATTTATCATTAATTTGTAAAAATATATACTACTAGCTGACCCAGCAATGCTTTGCTATTGCAAGATTTCTCAGATATTGATTTGCTATTTATTTTTTGGATGTTAAATAATTATTTTTATTTTAAACTACTTTTAGTAACAGATAATGTAACCGTAGAAATTTAGCTTCGCCATCGCGGATTCTTAATAATGTTGAAAAAATAATTATATCACCTGTGCCAATAGAAAAATTGATGCTCATTTCAAATTTTTTTCAATTAATAAATTTAATGTACGAAGAACTAAAATTAATGTTTGTGTATATTGATTTTATAGGTATAATAACTATGGTTGGAATTAAGGATATGAATTATGAATTTTTAATAATAATTTTGTCAAATTTTTCTGGATCGAGGTCAAAAATATACAAATTAAATTTGGATGTCACGTGATCTTCTGTATAGTGTATGTATAGTGAGAGTGTACAATTTACACGTTTATTCTAATTAATAATTACTAATTATTTATTAACTAAATCGTACTAAATGTATGCCTAAGATCTGCCATGTGGTGTACTTTGAATTTAAAAAATAAACTGCACGACGATTAAACAAGTAGATTTGGAGCTAATCCTGAACAAAAAAAAGCGACTTCATTTTATACTATGTATTGATTGATGATTAAACAGACAACTTCGAATAATATGCAGTGAAGCATAATGTTATCATGGCGTTTCGTATTATAATATTATTGTAATCCCGTCTGAGAAGTAATGTGGTCAACTGTTGTTTACGTTATGTTGAAAACGAAATGAATTTTAATATTTGTGTCTATTTTGAGTACCTAACAATTAAGTATTAACATTAAGTGCTCCAATGATATGTTTTAATGATAAAAATAATATGGTTTTCAATTATAAAATTTGAATAGTTTTCTATTCCAAGTAAAAAACACTAGATTTTGTAAATAATATTATTTGATTCATTTTTTTAATCAAACGCTTGCAAGTGTTTTACGCCTACAATTTTAGTAGCCCTCCATGGTGCTCATATGTTTCTCACCGCGGAGAACGTACTGCTTTAACGATATGATTTCACGCATGATTCTTGTTTTCATTAATTCTTGTCGATGGATTCCTAGGTTTATTTTTCCAACGCTGTTATTTTTCTATTTATTGTAAAACGGGGACTGTTGAAATAATAACAATATCGTCTAGGCAGTGCCGTAGGGGCTTGTTTAACGCTATATATCGCATGGCAGCGACACGCGGTGACTTATTACTAAAGCGAAATAAAACGATTTGATTGTGTCAAGTCCTGTGCAGCTCGATGGTGCTGCAGTGGCATGTAAAAACTTGCGTAAACGGTCGAGAAAATAATAAAGAGGGCGAACGCGAACAATTAACTTTTCAACATCACGAGCGCGCGGTCGACGTAGTTATAGTTGTGTGTGCTTTAACAATGAAATCCCGACAACTCGGATGTCCGAGCGGGAGAGAAGGAATAATTCAATCTCACAAATGAAACGAGTCGGGAATTTTTTTTTCCTTCTCTTTTGCTCTTACCCGTCAAAAAGTCCGACTTATCGAGCCATTGTCGAGATCACGCACGCAGTCTGTTATTGCGCACACCACACCCTCGGTCCGGTACGTTATTGTTACGCGGAATTCTCACATCTCTACGAATCGCAAGACGTCATATTATTTGTACAATGTATTATATCTTCTTCTTTTCGTGGCGAAACTTCCCTAAGAATTTTGGCCGCCATTACAATATCACGCCACCTGTATTGGTCTATATTATGTTTCCAGTTCTCATTATCCATCCTCATCCAGTATTTTTCTGGGTCTACCTCGTGTCCTCGTCTTTATACATATTTATTATACGTATATATGGGATTGTGTTATCATCTCATATAGCACGATTTTTGTTAAGTTAATAAGAGTCCTGTAATTAGAACATAACATATAATTATGTTACTAAGCGAAATAAACATTTTACATAATAAACGAACACCGAATAAACATGACAAATTATTGACAGTGTCTCTAGCCCCACCCTTAACATTTTTGATTTTACGATTAAAAGATTGAAAATTGTGAAAATAGTATTGCGAATTATTGTTAATTGACTGCTAAATGTTGACATGAAAAAAATTTCAATATTTTTATGGTGTGAGGCTGGGAACATATACGTAAATTATTGGGTACAACGTTTTGGTTTTATTGTGATTCTCATCAATACGAGTTTTAAGTTAGTAATTTTTTGCGGTGTAAAGATAAAACCCCCCTCAGGACTGATTGGAGTCATTAAGAAATAGATAATATGTGGTGTTAAAATGTTATTCTATCAAATACCTTGTCTGCCCGAGTGTTTTAAACTTTTTCGTAATCAAATTGCAGTACTGTACGGACATTTTGCACGCTAGTGACGACGGAATCAATAACGCATTCTAGGTGTACTTACATGGTTTTCAAAAAATATAGTAATTCGCATTTGAAGGTATTAAGCTTAGGGCTGATACACGAGGTGTGCGGTTTCAGATAATCGTTCCCGCTAAGAATACCCCGTGTTCATGACGCGGCTTAGGAGCTTCAAATGTCGCGCAACGTTATCTCTGTTCTACACACGTCCTGCCGAGCTCGTTATACAGTGTTTAATGTAAAATATACGACTTAGGTACAATGTGTAATTATTGTTATTATTACACTAAGTACAAGGTGATCTGCAAAATCTCGTGTGACAAAATACATTTACGTGAAAGTACAGAAAACTGCAATAGTTTTAGATAATATACTGTTTCATAATATCGCAAGACTTTTCTGATCATACGTTTTATTGTAGTTAATTTATTTCTTTTTAACAAGAAACCCGTTTGTAACATGAAATTTTGATCGTCCTGTACATAATATTATGTAGGTAACTCGGTGACGGTACGACAGTGTAAATGTCATCCGATCGTGCGTGCTGTTTTGGCAATCCGGTCCTAATTAACGATTGCTGTCGTTTCGCCGCCGTATCGCATATAACTAGTATACGAGATATACAAGCGCATGGTATAGACTTGTGTATTTAAAATTCAGTAATATGTTGATTCTGATTGCTTAAATTATACGAGCCGTACATAGTTTTATAATTACGCTACTTTTATAAAAATGGCTGAGATTATGATGCACTTAACATTGTTTTCCAAATATGTATTTGCGATGTAAACGCGTAGGTACTGTCTCAATATAATTTTGAATGAGGATATATGTACTTAAATATTTATTTCGCCTTTTTGTAAAAAGTTGTAAGAATTTCTGATCTTATGACCATTTTAGAACTTATTAGACGTAAATTTAACACGAAGTAGGTACTGTCATAGGCTAGCGGCATAAAGCGGCTGTATGTAATCGTATGGTCACCGGTTCGAATCCGGGCGGCACAGCCACCCGATGAGAAGATGCCGCTACCACCCCTTCCCAAACTATAACTTGTAATTGAGTCTCCATAAAAATAATCATTGAGATATAATGGTCACGATGCCAAAATCTCCCTAACAAAACAAAAAAAAAAAAAAATATAACACAATTTCAGGTAATTGAATATTATATCAGACATTAGATTTATTAAAACAGATTGCTGTGTCAAACTATTATTAGTAATAAACTAATAAATTAAATTTATTTATTTATTTTCATTATAATCAATTTTTTATAAAATATCATCCACACCAATATTATTAAAAAAAAAAAATGTGCATTTTTTTAGTATTTTTAGAGAATATAATAATTTTTTAAGAGGAATTGTTAGGGTTTTATTAAACGGTATTTTCCATTCCTGGAATGCGTAACAGCTATAATATAATATAATGTCACGCGTCATCGCGAGGTAAATTCTTCATCTACAATATCTACATGGATAAATCACGATAACTTTTAGTTCACAAAACGTTCTCACATGCACGGTACGAGTTGTGGGATATTTCCTTTCCTATGTTCTCGACTAAAAATTTCTGAGTGAGATATTCCATTCGAGATAAGAATAACATTTTGTCAAAGGACTTCGGAGAAAACTCGTTTATCGTTTGTTTATTTATTTATTTTCTAACACGTGGATTTAATTTCAATATTTAGCCGTGTGTTCTAATATTATTTATTTATACTGATTGAGCAACTTTGTTGAGAAACGTTAAGCGGCCTACGCACGCGTGTATAAATATATAATTGTACTGAGAAATAAAATATCAGCACTAGATTTTGTTTTAACTTATTAAATGATAAAAAAATGTTCTTGAATTAATATTTAGTTGAAATCATTAGCGTTGCAGCAGTCGCACGCCAGTTATGTTATGAATAAGATAAAATCACCGCAACGTTTTATATTTAAGCACATGATTTATATTATATAACATCGGTTTCGGTTCTATAAAGAGTAAGGTTCCGAAAATGAGTACATCGGACGCTAGTCTGATTTTTTTGGCCGCGATGCAAATGAGTGGGGTGAATTATCGATTCAAATGTGAACGCGACGGGACAATATTATTGTTTTAACATTCAATAAATACTCGGTTTGCCGACACGCAAAACAGATCAAGATTTTGTTCAAAACGAGTGCCAACGCCGCATTTTTCTTAATTTTTCCACTTTTTTTCCCCGATTATTACAATAACGCGTATACATTAATATTTTGAAAGTTCAACGTATACTAAAACTTACATCAATCATACTATATCTGATTGATGAATATTTAATAACATCATGTGACATTTTCGATTGTCGCATTAAAAAATATAGAATAAAATTTGTAATAAAATCCAACAGGTAGCTTGTCGCAGGATTGAAATAGGTTGTGAATTTTAACACCTACTTTGTGAAAAGGGACGTGTTACTTTGAATATACAAAATGTATTAATAAATATATCAAATTATCATTTAGCTTATGTTCAAAGTTCTAACGATATTTTACAAGTTTACAAAATTATAATTTTGTGTAACCCTAAATATTTTAACGTTAATTATAACTATAAATATAGACATATTTATAACAAAAACTGCATATAAAATCTTTGTCGTTTAAATTATGACGTCAATTTCCAATTATAGGAACTTATAAAAGACTAAAATAATAATATTCAGAAAATATTGATTTGTGCATGTAGGTATATTATCTAATATGGTATTAATGGAAAATTAATTATCTTATAAATTACCCGGAGTACACGGTTTGTAGTAGAAATAGTATAGAACTAGGAATATGTAATGCAGGCAGGTCAAACTCAAAGTATCAAGTGGGCTAAATATATTAAATAGTTTAACACGCGGGCCGCACATAAGCAATTAATGAAAAAAATTTTGTATATTTCAATTTTATCTTTTACAAACACAACCAGTACAAATAAATTCAAATATATATATATATACATATACAATTTTTTTTTGTCCAATAATATTTTTAGCCATGGGTCACAAAAAAAAATAAGCCATGGGTCGCGTGTTTGATATGCCTGATGTAATGTGTTAATTTAAGGACAGATTAGAAGTACATAATTTTTCAGAACATTATGTGATTGTAATGATATTATACACATAAAAAAAACGGATTGGCCTCGCTTTGCTGTACAGTTGGGGGTGGAGTGCACTTCGTTTATATGATAGGTCATTTGTTATGGATAATGATAATGATAATAATTTGTAATGGATTTGTTAAATTTGAATGCAATGATAGATATCATTGTATACGAATAACGATTCTGAACGGAATTAATATATTTGTCTAAAATGTGTATATAAAAATATAGTATATTATATTTAAATTAAATTATTTATTATTATTTCGTAAAAATTTAAATTTCAAACAATCATAAAATTTTTTCTTTTAAGTCCGGTAGAAATTTTTTGTTGTATATTTTAGAAGATTAGCTTATGGACAACCTAGTGTTAAAATTTTGAACCTTAAATATCAACAGAAAGAATTTTATGAATTTTTAACTACAAAATAACTTGCAAATTATGGCGATTTTAACATATTTTATACAATTTTGAAATTTATGGGCTTATAATGAAATTTGAGTGAAACGATCTCCAATATTTTTTAGTTACAATTAGTATAACTTATAGTTAATCTTTTAATACATTTTTAAGAGTTTTCGCATAGCCAAATAAATTTTATAGATATTTTTAAAAAAAAAACTTACAAAAATCGAAAACTTAAATTGTCTATAAATAAGTCGAAATATGTCAAAATACTTTAAAAATTTAACTATATATAGAGAACGTTATTATAAAAATTTTGTGAAAATTTCAAGTTGTTGCAGTTTTTCGTTTTTGAGTTAGAGCATTTTAAAAAAAATATATTTTGTGAAAACGTGATTTTGCGGAAAATTTCCTGTTTTTTTGTAATTTTTTTATTGTTTTTTTTTAATTTTTTTAAAAAGTATTCAAAAAGTTGAATTTTAGACTTACCCAAGTACCATCTAAATTCACTTTCCTTTCAGAAAAGTTGCTGTTTAAGCAAATTGAAGCATTTTTACTGCCAAAAAAGGTGTTGTCAGACACAAAAAAAAACACACATCATTGTAAAATCAATAGATTCCATCACTCCGTTAAAAATCTAAAATATGTTTTTCATGTTTTTTACGTCATGCAAATATAATATTATTTTCAGAAAGTTTTTGAACTTTTTGAAAAAAAAAAAAATGTTTAAATTTTAATTTATACTATTTATATTTATTTCAGAAAATGGGATCATGTTTTGTGTTTCATTATCTTTCACATAAATACTTTAAATTTTCTTGTCTCTCGACTAAAAACAATAATATGCTTTTCTCCCAATATGCAAAATATGCAGAATATGAAGTACAATTAAAAGCATACTAACTAACTTCTTTCATTGCAACTCACAAAGAGAAGAAACAATATATCCAAGTAACTTCAAGATAACTTGCGACCCGAATCAAATATGACCACTATAGTAATACATTTTTTTAAATAATTCGAATTAATTATATAAATTAATATAGAAGTGTAAAAAAAAAAAATAATGTATTTAGATAAAATTATGAAAATTTTAAGTATGTAATAGCTTTGTACAGAAATAACCTTTGCTGTTGAAACTTTTGGAACAATAAAAATAAATAATAATAATAATAATAATATGCATATGATATTAAGTTCATAAATATAACTGATACAGATCGTTTACAATCCGTGTTGAAATATTTTATAACCAAATGTTAAGACTTGATTAATAATTAATCATTACACAATTATTTAAGCTACAAACATGATAACACATCGAAGGTGTTCAGGACACATCATGCTTCACGTATTCAAACTATGATGGCTTATAAGTTATTACAAATAACTCATACATATAGCAGCTTTCGTTTGAATAAACGCCTTACGTTTTTACGTTTATATTGATTTACCGTAGGTTAACATCTAATGGAAAGAGATAGTTCCTGAAATGAAATACTCAAACGTTAAGTTTGAAATCAAATTTCTCGAATTTTGTTGTTTTCATAAATATACTATGATCAACTGACAATGTGAATTTATAATATTATGATAAATGTAATTTATGAGGAATCTCGTTGCCAGTAAATATAAAATAGAATATTTACAATCGCACGGTTCTTACTGTTTATAATACTAATAAGTAACAACCCTAAAGGCATATATTAGCATTTAGCAGTAATTTCGATGAAAACCCCTTTAATAATGTTTACGGGAAATAACAACATAAAGTATATCGTCATATTATTAGACATATTTTTGTGGTGTTGGATTTCATTAAGTACATAAAATAGGAGCAGGCGGTTTGAAATTTTTCGAAAAGCCACCCATGCGGACTATAGTAGTTCGACAACTCGAATAAAGCAAAGACGTCTGAAGACTTTCTATTGTTCTTATTGTTAATTCGTTTGAAATGTAATAAAATGGTTTGTATTTGTTTTCGTACAATGCAACCCCTCGCAACTTTTCTTTCTACCCTCTCCCTTTTTCGTCAACGCAAGTTTTTATTTTGGCGGCTTTGTTACCTAACCCACAATTTTTCGTTCAAACTCCTGACCTCAGTACGATGATTTCGTCCAGTCTCGTGTTTACTCACACAATAAGGTCATTATTGTTTTTCTTTTTATACCTTTTATTACTTTCTTTTTCACGTATATTTTGTCTTGACATTTTATAAAGGCTTATTTACTATATATATATATAGTAATATTATTATAAACATATGTTTGGAGTAAAACGCGAACATTAAACCATAAAAAAGTTGCAATAAAATGTAAGCATTCCGGTTCATTTCATTTGTTGTTGACATAGGTACATTGCCTACAATATAATTACCAACCAAATCAAATGAAATACGAAAAAATGTGAAGACACAACGTTTTTCTTAGACAGGTTATACATTTTTATCCTTGTACTAACTACCTATACAATAAAAGACATATGGCGTACAGTAAGTTATGCAAATTATATTTTCCTAACTTAGGACGAATAAATTAAAACAATGATCTCAATGAATTCTATTTTTAATTTAATTTAATGTTGTTTCACATAAAGTGTTATTTTTATGTGTCTAATAATGTAAGAAATAATAATAGAGATCTGCAATATAAACTTACAATAAATCAATTCGACATGAACTGTTTAACTTCTCTATTTTATGATAAAGCATAATATACAAGTAGTGTTGTCTTTTTTCTCAACTTTTTTTACTATATTATTTAAACAAAGTTTTCTGAACTCGTAGTATGTTGTATCAGGTGAATAATCAAGTCAATTAAATAGATCTATGTAAATAAGATGAAATTAAACGTTTAATAAAAACATTAAATGAGAATAATCATTAGATACGCAAGCTGCTAGCGGTATCTTTCCACTTACATCATATTCATAGTCTTATTGTCATATGAAGATAGACCATTAATCATGTATTTATGTATACTATTATTTTGATTATTTCAATAAACGATGGCGTCCGACTGAGTAGTGTTGTGATAAACTGTACTCACTACTCGGCCCTCGGTTCAAATGTAAAAAAAGAAAGGTACTTATTCTGCATATAATTTAGATTTAAGTTGGTTATTTTTGTGACATTTATTATATTGATAATATTTTGATTTATTAAACAGTACATTTCGCATTCGTTTCTGGTCATTATATAATATTTAATAGTTGAGTATTATCAATCAAAACCAATGATCATTAAATGCTGGTAAATACCATATCTAAACAATAGAACATTTGTAATTTTATGACAGTAAAAAGATATATTTTATATCTTTATATTCATTATTAAATAACATTTTCTTTTTCTTTTTCTTTTGATATTTTATTATTTATTATTACACAACACCACATAATGTTCAGTAGTACATTCATACTGAAAAGTAAGCTGGTTCGGAATGTATATTTTTTGTGTAATATCCTGTGATGTCATACTATAAAGTTTAAATACACGGGGCTTAAGATTGTATGTTATCTGTATTTAATTGTGAACATTTGAATTTTGAATACCATAGAAAATTGCTTATGTAAATTAATTCCAAGCGAATGCTACGAAACAACATACTGACGGAATTTAGTAATAAAAATATTGAATTTATACAATTGATGACGAATTGGCAAAATAGTAGGTACTGGATAATATGATTTAATATAAAAGTTAATTGCTATTAATTTAAAATTGTCTACTTTAATTGTGTATATTGTAATGAATAAACAAAAATAATTTATAATTTTACACGCAGGTAAAATAAATATTATAAAATAATGGTACAGATTCGAATGTCATTATTTGTTTACTAAACAAATATTATTGTATATATAACAAAAATATTTTTAAAAGTAAAAATATTTGATTTTAAACAGTTAAAATAATAACGCACAATGGAAAATATTACGATATAATATATTTTTATTCGTTATGTGTTTACGATAATATACATAAGTACGTTACCTATTCTGTGTTTGTACGTTATTTTAATATTATTTATCCGTGTATTTTGACTAGAAACTTACACGATTCAACTAAATCGCTACTCACGAAGGAGAATTACTGTAAGTAACTTACGCCACGCAGTGCATACAAGCTACATACATAACTCATAGTGACGGGACACAGAATGTACGTTCCGTTTTAATTTAACGGGATTAAACTTGGATAATTGAAGTGGCACACTAGCACCGCATGATAATATATAACATAAAATCATGAACGGTTAACATAAAAAATAAAAATAAAATTGTTTAAATATAATAAGAGCAGTTTGAAAACATTATTATTGTTCGTCTATACCATGTTTTTGTGAAATAAATAACACTTCATAGACCACATGTTTATTAAATGATTTATTAGATGGCATGTACTAAATAAAAATATTGTCGAAAGTAGTACTATCTCGTCCTCGAGCATATTTCGCTAACTTGGTAGTCAATTTAAACCGCTATCATTTTGTTCTTTTACAAAACCACTGGAAAATAGTCAGGAGATTTAGCATGAAGCTTAGTGAATTGAATATCATATTGCTTGAAAAATATCTTTTTTTGCAAATAAGTCAACTACTTACACATTATTATATTGACCTATTATGATATTCAGACTAGTCTTAAAGAATGTATACTCGTATTATACAAGAATAATACTATCCAAAAATTGCAATTATGTTACATTTAACAATATTATTATAGCTTAAGTATAAGCATACCCTCGTGATTATTGTTTTTAAATGGTTTAAAATAATTGATATAGTTTGTATATGAACAGCTATTTATTTTCAATTGATTTAACACATTGTCTACAGTTATAGTTTACACATTTTTTTAAGTCTATTTCTTATATAATGCCTGAATGTGTTTTGTTGAATAAGAACAACAGAATTTCTCACTGATTATTTTTAGTATTTTTTTTTCAACTCAATATATAATTATATAGAGAAACAAAATGAAATATTTCAAAGAACCATAATGTAGTTTATTAAAATATCCCATATGGACATTATTTCTAGAAGTTTTAGTGTACCTACACCGATAACGCCTAGGTTTATTTTTGTTTTCTCGATCTTCTGTGAAAATAAACATATTTTTTGTTTGTTTGACGTTGATCCTTTTTGAATAAAATATTGTAGAAGAGGGTACAGTGAAAGTATTGCAAAAATAAAATAAAAATTCTTCGTGTTTTTAGCTACCCACATGAGATAAAACACGTTTTTGATGGAATCTGTAGCAAAAGAAAATCAATCATTTCTAAATCTGTCAAAAGGAAATAAAAAAATCGAAAAAGAACTTATTGCATACAATGTATTTATGTATAAGATATATTGTCAAAAGATTTTGTATAGGTAATCGAACGTTGAATTTATTTGATTGTGTTATTATACTACATAGAAAAGTGTTACCTACGTGTTAGTTGCTGTAATATAAGGTGTCCGGATCTCCGGAAATCCCACAGTTCGTTTCTATAAAAAGGCAATATGTAAGAGATAAACGTTGCCTAAAGCGTACAGATTTATCGACAGTTAGATTGAAAAAATATAATATATCACCGAGGAGTGGAAAGAAAAAAAAAACGTTATATTCCGATTTGTAGATGAGGCTCAAAGTGATTATTGTATTTTTGTGCTTATCGTATGTACGTTCATATACCCATAATACATATATTATATCATACGATATGTATACATAACAATACTATGGTTGTAATTCACCACCGAGTAACAGTTGTCGTAAAACGTGGTTTAAACCAACCACATGTAGATGATGGCACCGTGCAATATCGTTATAGATGTCCAACGAAATAACAATTTACACGCATTTAGCGTGTCGTTTATTGGTTTTCGAAGATATGGTTAGTGTGTTTCCGCATTTTTCCGGGGTGCGCGCACTTGTTGCCGCGGCGGTGGTGCAGGATCTGCGAAGGACGCGATGGTTGTTGATCAGGATAAGAAAACGAACTCGTGAAAAGGTGCAGGGATGCAGGAGATGTGCACGGTGGTGGCATGGCGTGGTGTCGGTGTTGAGGATTGGGGGTACGGCAACCGAAGGAAACGGAAGATTTACGAGCTTTCTGTGTGCACATACATTATAGTCAGCACGGGGGCGACGGCTGTGGAGTTGATTAATGAAAACTCAAAGTGTATATACGTCATATTATACGGATTGGAACAGGTACTTTATGCACGCACTGCACGAGCGAAGTCATTTTTAAAATCGTCAAAATTGCTCTCACGCGCGTACACGCACGACAAGCGCACCCATTTTTACAGTTTCTTTTTGGCGTTCGCTGCCGTAAAAATTATATAACCAGCCGCAGCAGCAGTCTATTATCATTCAATTTAAATCGGTCTACACCTACTGTATGAAAAAAGTGAGTTCATCTCAGCAATGGTTTTTTTTTCTTTATTATTTTTTTATTCTGTTAGGTGTGAATGCGTCGTTACTACGTTTTGATGATGCATATTACAATAAGTTGTATGTGCAGAAAAATATTATTATCAGTCAACGTAGTCAATGGCTCCATTATTGACAAGGTATATTTAAAAGAAGATAATATTATACAAGCTATTATTATAAATCTTTAACGAACCTGAAAAAATGATAGCGGTGTGATTTGTAAATCATAAATTCAACTGATAAATTAAAATACGTCGTTATTGTTATTATATATAATGTTGAATTAATTATTAAGTTACTTTACTAATAGTTATTAAGTATGGAATAAAGTAAAATAGAATTTGGCGAATAATGACCAAAAAGTTTAGGTTAGATTAAGTCTCGATTGAATTTCTATTCTACTCGTGAAAACCATATTTTTAATGTAACCAAGTGTCTGTACCGTTTCCATAGCACCGTCATACCCTTAAGTAGGTAGTTTTATTATAAACGCTGAATCCATTATTGGTATTTTTTAAAATTTCATATGATCTTTGTTGTTATGCGCATAAATGCATAATTTTATTATTCATTACGTTTAACTTCCAAGTTGATCTTCTACAAAGTTCTAGTTTGCCCATAAATTTACTGTTATATAGCTCATGAATATGAAAATATCGGTATCTGGTCTAAATAGCATAACTATTATTGCGATAGTCATAATTGCGAAACCCAAATAACTATAACAAAATGAATAAAGGTACGAGTAGTTAATAGCGATTACAAAAATATCAAACATTTTATTTTATTTGAATTAAAATTATATGCAGTTATATTTTTTAAAAAATCGAAATATATATATAACAAGTTAATTTACCCGGCGTTTCCCGGGGAAATTATTGGGAATGTTCAACTCATTTTGGGTTTAAATCGCTGTGGAACTGTGAAAGCAATACCTTTTTAAGTCCTATTACCCGAAATAACTGTTAACATTTTTAATGATAATTTGTATTGTTTTGCGTAAACTAAATGTTAATTAATATTAATATTTTTAATTCACGGCTTGAGATTTTTTCACTGATTTGTACTAAACTCGCAAGAAACGTAAAGAACGTAATTTTAATATAGCAAAGCAATACGACTATTTTCTTGATCTGTCTCTCTCTGATCGACAATGATCTGATGAGTGCAATCTGTAAAAACGTTGGTTCCTCTGTATCGCTGGGTAATAAAAAACCAGCCAAATGATAGACTTGACCTTGAACTTTAAATGTTGGCATGCAATTTCCATGTCTAATTTCTGTTTCACCAAATGATGTAATTTGGAAAGCTGAATTATAACACGCATCATGTCAAAAAAAAATGTTTTGAATTTTCATAAAAAAATTTAAGAGACTTTTTAATGGTTCAGGGGGTCAGCAATATCTTCCAAAACAACTTTTCCTCCTGAACAAACCCGAAGGTTCTTTGGACCATTTCAATGCACGACAATAATTACATTTTAAATTCATATTTTCTATGATAACGTGAGAATTATTTTTATAATCTATTAATTTATTATAAGTAAATGCCGAAATTTCACGGCGACGCCATGGAACACGTCGTGGTTTAACAAAATTTTCATCAATAGGAAAATCGTGGATATTGTTAATAGTATTAACTATATTACTATCATTAAATGCAAAGTTGTTATTAATATTGTTTTTATTAATACTTCCAACACTATTGGTATTTATATTATCATCATTATTATCGCTGTTAATATTAGTTATCTGGCGAACCATTGTTATTTTAACTTAATCTGAGTAAACGTTGATGTTTTATTATATTTGATGAACGACCTAAATTAATTTTCCTTTTCATTGTAATAAATTTTAATTTAATTAAAAATTATAGAAATTAAATTAAAATTAACTTATTATTAGTACTGTTTACTATTTAAATGCAGGCATCTTGAATATTCAACAATACATCAATACACAAACATTAAGTAGCGTTCTGACTTTTACGAAGGTTCACTTAAAAATTTTAATAATTTTGTAACTGTTTTTTTTTTTTATTTATCAGAATAAAATGCTGTAGTTACTGTGTGGTAACTCTTGATATAATTATTTGTTTCCAAAGAGGATATTATATAAAAATTCTGCATGAGTTGGTAACAAAGAGTATATAAATAAGTAAATTTTGATAAAAGTATTATTATTATTATCACGGACTAAGATATACTGGATACCCAACGAACATATATAAACCATTCCTTTAGTAGAACCCAAAGTGACTAGTCAAAACAGCTATTGTAAAGTACACCTAGCGCTTGTTATCGTACTAGTGACGTTTTTTACAAGATTAGAGCTTATTCAAAAAATAAATAATTTCCAATTAATTTTAAGTTTATGAATTATTTTATATTTTTTACTTTTTATAACACATTTGAATATTATCGAATTGTGAATACTACGAAATACGAATTAAAATATAATGTTCTGATTTAGCCGTCTTGCAAAAATCGTCACTAACAGTGGCGTATATTTGGGACCCTAAGTAATGCTACTGCATGGGCTGTCAAGAATAGTTGGGTGGGTGGGTAGGTTTGGGGTGGGTGTATTTTGAATGAACATTTTGTACTTTGAAAATATTACACATGTAAAATATTAGACTCCATGGTCATAAACTCAGCTGAAGTGATTACGGATGGCATTATTAAACAAGATAATTTGGTGTAAACATATTGGAAGATGGGTGGGTATAAATTTATCAATACTGCATTACCTTCTAGGAAACTAGTATACGCTACTGGTTACTAATACGAAACAAGCGCTAGGTATTTTAGCGATTCACTTTGAGTTCCATTAAAATAATGGTCGTTGGGTATCCAGTATATTTTAATTCGTGATTATTATACAGGTAATTATTTATGATAATTGATAATTCCTTTGTTTTTAAAGTTAGAGAATCAATTAGATACTATAAACCTTCTCCGCAATGAGCTCTTCAATTTAAAATCAAAAATCATAACGATCGGGTCAGTAGTTTCCGAGAACATATCACTCAAAGGTTTTCATGTTCACATTTATATATTAGATATAATAATTAATAATAACTAAAAATAATTTATGTACATCAAAAATAAATTGACACTTACAAATTAAAATTATATGCAATACTTTTTAAAAAGTTAATTATGTTATTTGTGAATATTATTAATTTTATTATATGTGAATTTTCACCATATCTTTTATTTATTTATTTATTTTTTTTTATATACTTTTTTCAATGTTGAACATATCATCACTTATTAAACCAATTTTATAAGGCTATTAAATGAAATACTAATATATTATCTATTTATTGCGAACATCGTAATCGCTGTTTTACCGTCGATGTTTTACTATCGTTTTAATGGATTCGCTTTTCTCACCTAGACCCGAAAATAACACGAATTCTTCCATCTTGTAATTACATTTTTCTATTACTCATTATATACTAATAAATACTTTTACCAGTAAGGGTATTATCCAATATTCCTAAATTTTCAAATAATTGTTCATTGCGTTATTTTCTGGAAAAATATCTTTCGATGTGTTTGATGTGAAAATGAACACATGCCCAAAGTTGTTTCTAAACCAGGATTTTGAAGATAAAAAGCTTTTATCGGCTTCAATTGTTTTCGTGTTAAATAAATCTTCCAAGTAGACATACCGTTTATACCCTTGAATTCCCTTAACTAAATTATATCAAGTGTATAAAATGTACAATAATAATCATTTGTTAAGGAAAACGAATAGCTTTTTACGAGATTATAAAAACTGCAAAATACCGTAAGCAATCCAATGAACTGTATTGAAATCAATTTCATACAGTTTTTTTTTTTTATCGAGGTAAATAATACATGTTTAAAATAAATTCCATTGTTAAGGGACAAATCTGAAAGGATTAGGTGGACGAAGCAGAATGATTGATTCTTATGTCAGGGACTGAGAAAAAAAAGATTGACCACACTTTGCACCCTTAAACCTTTTTATCTTTTGAATACAGTAAATATAACACCAGTGTGTTTGAACGAATGTGGATAAAAAATTAAATTAATCAAGAAAATATAAAGTTCATCTACATGGAAATATTATAATTCAAAAAGGAATTAGTTAATTTATTTTAATTTATTAAATTAAATTAATTTATTTATAAACAAAAGTTTTGTATTTTTTATGAGTTCTTTGTTATTTATTATAAAATAATTTTACTATACGTTCTACTAAAATGATTTCCTAGAATTACTCTGAATATTATACTAAACGGGTTGAACGTAAATTATATTATAATTATTTTATTTGCTTTTAAAATTACAATATTGACATAAATTCACTACACACATTCACACTGAATAATATTATGTTCTTTAAATACCTATTCTGCGATACCCTGTAGTGTAGTAAAGTATATTGTAAATTAAAATGTTTTACAACTCAATCATATTGTGTTATAGATTAATTAATTTTAATATTACAGTAGTTATGGTACTATGTATAATCATGATAAATGTTTGTGCATTTTAATATTGTAAGTTTCAAATCGGATTGACGAGGACCATCAATTTAATTTTATATTGATGATTATTAAATTTTAAATCTCAGTTTTATTTTGGCAAGAAATATTTTAAGTTTAATTTAAATGTCATTCGTTTATTTATTGCTTCGCCCGAAATATTGGATTTTTTTTCATGGTCTTGTGTGATTGAAATTTTTAAGAAATCATTTTATTTTCAGCTAAGATAATATTTAGTACAACGAGGTATTTTTATTTCAAAAGTAAAAGCTATATCCTAAAAAAATAATTAAGTTAATGACTATTGAAATTATTCAATATTTTATTATTAAAAATACATATAAATATAAGTCAATATTCCTGCAAGATTGATTGAATTGCAGTTAAATTAGATTCCTTATCGCTTTTTATTTTATAATATTTTATTTGAGTAATTTATTCTACACATACTATGTAGCTACTAGCTATATATACTGATATTATTTTTTTAGGAATGAAAAAAGCAATAAAAATGCATATAAAGCTAGTATTATATTCATATGTTACACCATAATATGAGTTTTAGACTTTGAGCCATCGCAACGTTATGCCTTAAATGTTCAACAATTTTAATTTATTTTATTATCTAGATATAAAAATATGTTTTATACAAATTTTTTTTTCGTCTGCATCCACTTTCTATAAAAACTATATCCACTATAAAATAGTGTTTTTTTTTTGTTCGCATTAAAAATAGTCATACTACATATTTACATGTATTTATTTCTTATAGAAAATAAAAAATAAAACTTTAAGATATTTACTGATTTTTCATACTTTGTCGTGATATTCGTATTTCTTAGTAGATACTTGGAACCGTACTATGTGAAGACATCGAATGTATTTAGAATAATATGTATTACATGATATGTAATGAAAATATCTTATTTTGTACATACGTAACATACATTATGGATCAAACATCTAAAAACACGAATTTCAGTAATTTATCAAAAAAGTTAAAAATGAAAAAACCTGAAAAAAATCTTTTAGAACCTTTAAAGGCAGAGGTTCTCTAACTTTACATGGTAGACTCGTTATGGAAATGTTTTAAATTTTGAAGACCCACAATAGTTTTTAATAAAACTAAATTTGAACTTCAACAATAGTAGTAAATGTATAAAAACAAAGAAAATACTGCATGATGATAATATTCTGGTGTTTATAATGATAATTGTTCATACAAATATTTTATGTTTAAATTATAAAATAATTTATATTATAAAAAATTAACACGACCCATTTTTGAGTTACGACCCATAGTTTGGGAATCTCTATATAGTGTTAGTACAAAATTATTTCTTATTACTTGTAATTACTTATTTGTGCGTGGAAATTTTATACATATGTTTTACTAACGTTAAATATATTTTATGTACTCGGGAAAATATAACTTTAATATTTTTTAAATTTAAACGATTTTATCCATATCAATCAATATGGTTTTACAAATAATATTGGTACCAAAGATGCACTTACTCATCTTCAATATCCATATATGATATTTTTGAGCTTAAATTAACTGAGAATGTTAAAAAATTTTAATAATCTTAAATCAACAGTAAAAAAAAATACTTTAAAAATTATGATTCTGACTTCTTTAAAATAAATCGTGTTGATAAAGTTAAATATCATGGAATCTTTTTTGATGAGGATATAAAATAGAAATAAAAATAAAACGTTTGACTGAGAAAGCTATATTTAATGTACCTTACGATGTGTTTATTTTGCACTAGTTCAATTTATTTTACTTTATGGTATAGTTATATAGGGATCGGTATATCCAATTTATATATATATATATATATATATATATATATGAATTTCTGTCACCACAAGCTTGAGAGGGATATCAACTCAGTAATATTATCTGAATAGTGAATTGCATTATTTGTATATTTATTATGATTTATGAGCTGAATAAATTAATATAAAATTAGTTTATTCAATCGAACTCAATATTTCAGCAATCATCAATATTCGTCAGGATTGAGAACTATTTAGGAAGTGGAAAATTCGAGGAACTTGGTGGTTAAATAAATTAATGCGTTTCCGAGTAGCAGATGTACATCTAAAATTATTGCAATCATATAATTTATTGAAAAAAAAAAAAAAAACATTTTTGCTAAATGTTTTTAAAAATTAATTTCTCTTTATCAGTTTACTGGATCCTGAAAAAACTTTATTAAATAGTGACATTTGCAGCATTAATTATATTTGTTTCCAAAAGAAACCAATTTAAAATTGTTCACGTTCATCATGTTATTAAAAAAAATTCGAAAAACAATCGGGTCAACTTCATTTTCATAACATACCAAGTGTTATTTTGTGTCCGTCAATACCATCATGCATTTAATAAATAATGTAAAATGTTTATTTTGTGCAGACTTAACTTAGCTTAACTATACTTAATAAGATATCATTAAGTATAAAACTATGTACTTTCATTATCACAGTAAAATCACTTTCTTCTCTACCAGTTCTGTTTATAAGTCAATGGAACTTCTGAAATTAATTGTAAGGTATCATGTAAAAATATTTATTATATTATTTATTTATTATTATTACTTGATAAATAGTGATGTTGACCATGTTAATATTTTTAAATTACTTTTATTTAAACTTTTATACTATTGAAGATAATGCAGTACATAATTATGATCTAAGAGTTCAAGACATTTCGACCCATTCATGTTAACTGGAGCATTATTGTAATGAGCTTAGACGATTTTAAGAATATTATTAAGCTACGAACTCGGATTGTGCGTAACTAAACGATATTTTCAAGACATAGTGGTGGCTTCGTACACTACAACACGTTGGTATTATATAATACAACGGTGCCTGGTAAATCGAAATTAATATGTTCTTAAATCTTAATGCGTGAACAGGACTATGTGTACTATAAATATTCTCTACGTATACTATACCAACGCATAATGCGATATATGTATGTGTATACTTATACTATACAACATGACTACGAGGTAAATCGATTATTGAATATTTATATACCTACGTATTCATAATATTATAACCTTTTTTTTTATGCGACTTTTTGTACTTGCCGACTGACGTGTGCTATACGCAAATGTTTGGTAAAAAATATCAGTCTATGCGTTACGCTCGCTAACCGTCACCGTCCCACGCCGATATTTCATCGTTATCAATGTTATGATTCTAAACGAATATTGCTTTGATGAGTAAATGGAAAGTACTCAATACCATAGAAAATGTATTATTTTATTACAGATTTATACATTTTACTCGTATTTAGATCGACATTTTAGGATTCTCAAAATCTATGGACTTTTATATTGAAAACAATACTAATAGAATTAAAATATAATGTATGCGTAATATACGTGATAAATGATAATATGTAGGTAATTTAATGTGATGATAAATTCGATCATCCATTTCAATACATTGGAAACAATAATTTTATATTTTTTCATTCAAGCGGAATCCTTAAGATTAATATTTTATATTTTCAATTATTGGTACCCTCGATAGTACAATAATGTTATCAAACAATTATTATGAATCAAATGGACCGCTATTCATTAAAACTCTTAATCGAAATAAAATGTTTTGATTTCAATTTTAATTTCGCTTAGTGAGATCAGTTTTTTTTTTTGCTAAACAGTTCAATATAATACAGTAGATTCCGCCTCATGTAGGCACCAGTTAATATGGACAAAGTGGTCTGGTTCCAATATAAATGTATATTAACAAAACCGCATAATATGGACACTCGATTCGGTTTATGTGGGCAATTTTTATTTTTAGAATACACCCATAAGTATTAAACATTTTCGATTTTAGTACATTAAAAGATTTTTAACGATTTTTATGAATATCTAAAAAAATATTGAAATCGATCTCAAGTCCTGCTACTTTTTGAATGAACACTTTTCAATATTGTTTAAAAGTTTAGATACTTGAAAAAATGTATCATACTGTTTATATATATATAATATTATAAAATAATATTCTCGTTCATAATATAATTTTAAGAATATATGTAGGTGACGTACAAGTAACGTTTTATTTTTATGGCATCGTATTAATAAATGAATATAACATCTCTCCAATGTATATCTATTTATCTAAAATTGAATTACAAGTTACGACCTATAAACAGAGGTCATTAAAGTCTAAAGAGATGTAAATGGATAATTTTAACGTCAACGTTTGACTACATAAGCACTCACGTGGGTTTGCTATAAGGAATTAAGGGTTATTATATTCATAGTCGGGGATTCGGAATAGTGATAAAAAAACCAGAGACATAAATTGCAGGTTTCCTCTTACACTTCTTATACCACAGCTGTATTAATCGCGGTGATAGCGGAATTTATGAAACTATTAAAAGTTGACTTTAATTCCGACGTAGGCGACGAGAATCCGATAGCTACCACCGGCCCTTCCAAGTGAAAACGACATTATATGGACAAACAATGAAATTTACGTCATTTCTATACAGAAATATACTTCTACCTAAACAGTCTTAATTTATTTTCCTATCAGGATGGACATAACAAGCAAATTACGGTGTTATTGCATATTGTGGTATTCATTAAGAATTTAGATATTTTTTTTTTAACGACGAACAACGAATATTTTTAATTATTCTAAATAGCAATTCGAGTTATATGGAAACAAATTGTTTGACATAATAATATTATAATACCAATGATTAACAAAATCCCATTAAAATTAGAAAATTAAAGTGTTTGTTATTATTGTTTTTGATAATATAATGAAAGGGGCATTTACATCATTGTATCATCCTAGGGATTAAGGAAACATAAGTATATATTGTTAGATCCTGTTCATATGATAGAAAAAACTACAATATTGTATCAGTAACCTTTTTTTTGGTGAGTTGTCCGTTAAAATATTTCAAATAATATTTAAAAAGTGACTTTCATAAAAATAGCAATGCTTAACCGGATTATAAAAACTTGCAAGTGGTCAAGTTATCTCCATGCATTCTTGCAAGAATAAAATTTTAAGATACGTAATTCATTAAGGTTAGTATATTAATTTTTTATTCAAGTAAAATTCTAAAATCTTACATTAAATTAATTCTGTTTATTATTTTACAAAAATGATAAATATTTTCGTATGATACGCAGTATTATTTACACTCTATTGGCCGTAAATGAGCACAGCGTCAGTAGACTTATAATAATAATAATAATATGAATATAGTTCTTGAAATAAAGGCAATATATTTTGAAATATTATTAACTCACATCATTCTCGTTTAAATCATAAGTTGAATAATTATAATTTATTTGGATTTTTTTATTAATTTATTCAGTCTATTGAATCACGTCGTCACTTCGTTATAGTTACTTTTTGTTTTTATTAAAGTATAACTAAACCTTCTATGTTATTATTAGAAATCGCTATTATGTTAGTTACATAGAAGTAATATTTATCTAATAATAATAATATTTCAGATCATATTTCTATTGTGAAACATAAACATAGAATATACGGATAATCTGCCATTGAGTTGTTATCAATTAGAAATATTAAGATTGTCAAATGAAAATCTCGGTACTTTAAATATTATTCTAAAACAAACAGTTCTCACCAATGTGTAACTTTTTAGTTTGGATAATATTTCTTTTATATGGTATTTGTAAACGATGATTTAGGGATTTTTTTCTACGCAAAAGTTCATTCTGTAGTTCAATTAATTTAATTATTATAGATGGATAACTACTTGTTTATTAATGAAGATATTAGATAGTAATACAAGTAGAAACCCTAAACTGTCTTAATATAAGAAACTACTAGAATTGTTATCCATCCCTTAGAATCGTTTTCCGAAACTAATGTTATATCGATTTCAAGTTTATAAGAAAAATTCACCAATATCAGTTCCTCTCTATATCACACCCGAGTGCTGTATCCCGCTGCTTTTAAAGGTTATCGTTACCATTTAGGATAAAATAAATTTTAAGCCGACCAAATATTTGTAGTTTTAGAATAGCTATACAGTCTTAATGAAGTTCATCATACCAACCAGATATGTATTAAATTTTAATTAATTGGTTGGCTCAAATGAAACACAATAAATTGATTTTTGATGTATAACGAAATGGCTTTTAGTATTTAGAAAATATTTTACCATATTGAATATTCTAGCATGAAGTATAGTAATTTGTAAGAAAATTGCGAATATTTTTCAACGGTATTTGAACAGAGAGTTAATAACTTGACTATGACAACCAAATTGTTGTCAAGAAAATATTCGGAAAAATAGTTCATTCCATCCGTTTTTGTTATGCGATAAGACATATTATCCATGTGTAAATGTATCCATTTATCTTTTTCTCTAGATATGTCTTAATACTGATCATCTATTAACACGAAACTGTCACATAATAATGGTTTTAGAAAGGCTCTCCACTAGGTACACGTTGACGTGTACCCGCGCGGCAGCCGTTATTGAAATATTTGAAACGTCTGCCGCCGACCGTGCCTTTGTACTCTCCTCGTCAACCACCAGACCGCGTCACAGCGATACCTCGTAAATCCCATCCATCACAGGAGAAGGACGCGGGTCTCCGCTGCGAGCCTGCAAAGTCTGTTCGGTCTCTGTACAACTTTTGAACCGGTCTGTATTTCCTGTGACAAATTAATCATATTATTTTTGTTAACTTTGTCATGGCATTTTCCTCGGTATTTTCGTTATCGCGCTGTGAGTACGACCCGTTGGCGAACGTTCCGTCAAAATTATGTCGTTCACTTTTTTGTGCATAAAACGGTAATATTAATCCAAAAATAATAGTAATATTAGTGGAAAACGTTTTTGGTCATGATTTTGATTAAACGATGTATTTGGAACACGGAAGTCTGCAATTAAATATAAATATAATTTCGTTTCTCATATAATCATATTGTACATTTGAGTTGTGTCATTATGTCAATAAGTAAGTTGTTAATTAACAATGTGTGCAATAACTAAGTAATACTAATTTAAGGGATTTTAAGTTATCGCCTTAGTCGCGCGTAACAGCCTACAGTCCATTGACAAAATTACGAATCTCTGGAATTACAATAATAACTACAAAAAAAAAAAAAAACATTTCTATAATAGAATGCATGTATAACGTTCTACGATTTTTTCATTTCAACTTTAGTAATGTGTGTTGATTCATCTGCATAATAATATTCTATATTTTATTCGAGTTTAGTAATATAATTTTTTGTTAAAGTGTAAATAATCTTTTTAACTAATGCAAAGTAAATTCTAGTAATTGGTAGTTAAATATTATAATAAATGCAGGGTTTGGAAGTACTTTTCTTGTAAAAATTGGTAATGAATTTAAAAAGGCTTGTGATTAATAATTAATGATTTAACTACCTTAAAAAATTAACGAAATGGGAATAAAAACAGGGAACGTCAAACTACTCTAACTTCCCCAGTCCTAAAGTATTTTATATTTATATGGTACTCTGTATGGCTATATAAACGTTTTGAATATGTTGTCTGGATTTAGATGGATTTATTTAAATAATTATTATTATTTACCATTTTTGTTGAGATTTTGAAGACTTTGTTTCTGACCTCTTGAGCATTTTTAATAGTAAAACCCCATAGTTTCCTTAGTTTTTTTTTCCGTGAGACGGTTGTATTAACAAATACTCGTACGTTTTAGTTATTCTTTTGCAGGTCGATGATTTACGTTTGAGTATAAAAATCAAAAGTAAGTAGAAAAGCAATATGAACGTTTTGGTTTTGGCTTTAATAAGTATAAAGAATTTGAAAAGAGCACCATTTACGGTTTACCACATTTCCGTCTACATCAGGGGTCGGCAACCTTTTTACTTACGCAGGCCATAATTTGTTTCAGTTTTTTTGGAGGGCCGCATACAAAATCAAAATATAAAAAAATATAATTTTAACATTTAATACTTATATATTTACATATAGCAACAATCATATTATGAGTTAAATATTGCTGTTGTCCTTATTAACTAATTTTTAATTAAATACATTAGTAGAGAAAATTTAAAAATTTAAATATAATTATTAAAATTGAAATTTTAAACACCATGAAATATACTTGGAGGGCCGTAGCAAAAAGTTACGAGGGCCGCGGGTTTCCGGTGCCTGGTCTACATGAAGCCTTGGGGGGGGGGGCGACTAGAACCTTTGAACTGGGTGGACAGATGTTCCCTATCACAGCGCTGGGCTGCACAGATCGGTGCTGGACTTATATTTTCAACAAACTCGCGTTCAGTACACACACACATTTGGTTCAGGGGGTCCCGGTCACCGTGTCCGTGTCGGTACCACCACTGAAGATGACAGCCCTGCGCTTTCCGAACCCTGTGGGGGGCGGGAGGGTGAACGCGTTCCGGTATTTCCCGTCGGTCAGTCCGCGTTGCCAGGGGGACCGTCCGCCGCCGTCGCCGCCACACCGACGACACGGAAAAGCCGGGAAACGCGGGCACCGTACGGGGAAAAACCCGAGCGTCATCAAGTGTTGCACCTCTTTGCCGTTAGCACGCCGCGCACCACACGAACGCCACGAACGCCGACGCTTCGTCAGTTAGTCGCGCGTTGTCCGCTCGTGCCCGTCGCCGTTGTCGTATTGCGTCATAATTCGCGCGCATCCAGCATACTATAACTCGTATAACTCGTCGACGGACGATAAACCGAACGATTTGCTTACGACGCTTTGCCGCCCCCCGGTTCAACGGGATTTTCTCCACTAGGCCCGACTGCCATGTGAGTACCAATTTAACATAATATTATAATATAATATACGTGCAGCAGAGTTTCCAAACTTTGGATATGATGGGGAGGAGGGGGGTGTGACGAAAAAATTGAAAAAAATTATAATTTACATGGAGTTCAGGTATACAGAGCGTATAACATCTACTAGATATTTATTTTTCCTATTAGAAATTAGAATTTAGTGCCCGCCCCCTATACAAAATATTTGTGCCACGGAATTTTACACTTAAAAATAAATCGTCAAAGTCGACACTCAACATAATATAGATATAAATGTATTGCTTTTAAGTATATTATGACTTTTGCACTTTCTTTTATTACCAGTCTATTATTTCGTTCATTTTTAATGAAGTCTACCCATTTACCTATATGGAAAAGCACCAATAAATAACATAACACAGTGGCTTGTTTACTTGATCTTGGGATATACAATATACTATACAACTGCAATCACAGATGATAAACTATTATGACTACAAGCGTATTAATGATTTAGCGGGGAGGTTTTTAAGACAACTAAAAAATGGTGCTATAATATAAATATTATTTATGATAAAAATACCTCTGTAGATACAAAAAAAAAAAAAATTAAAAAATTAAATAGTTTATTATGATTATAAATAAATTTGAAATAAAATTGAGCAATTGAGTACCTATGATAAATTGTAAGTTCACTTTATATTATGTAGGATGCCATTTCTTCTGTATATGCGTACAATGTGTATTATTGATATGAGTAAACAAATAATTATTAGATGGATAATTCAAATTACAAATTGGGAAGGAAGTTTTAGGAGCTTAGTCTTCTAAATATTTAAAAAAAACCTCCTCACTAAACGTTTACTACTTTAAAAATATTGCAATATCGAAAATAATACTATAGCTTTGAAAATATGCATTAATACTTAATGTTCAATGAAATTGAAAATTTGATGTTCAATGTGTAGTTGGCAAGTTTAAAAAGTAAATATGATTTATAATAATTTTAAGTTCTTATAAGTAGTATTTTTTGTTTCTTTTACTCTAAAAGTAATATTTGTAACAATTGTAACTATTTTCACTTTGTATCATTGAAGTTTTAATCAATTCTATTTGATAATCGAGATTATTATTTTGAATTCATCGTCTATATATTTTGGTATCCAAAGTTGGTCAAATCCTTAACTTATCTAAGGGTTGAACGTCTTGAAACTTACCTAATAGTTTTATAACTAGATATGATGAAATATGACGTTGTATTGATTAGAAAAGAACAAACGGGAGGAAATATAGGTGAATGTTTAGAGTTTAGTGAGGGTAAGCACTATCGTTATTCGGTTTGAAAGTTTAAAGGATATTGTGTGGTGTATAGAAGTTTAGTACCTAACGCTGTCAAAGTAATACGAACAATAGGATATTGGGATATTTTAAAAAATAAAAACAAAATCATTTAGTTATTTAATACCATGTAGTATATATCGAAATATCTACCCTTCACATTGAATATATTTGGTTGTAGCAGTGATTAAATCGTAAATTTCCGTAGTTTCCAACACAACACAATTTTAGTAGTAATACAATAAACTCTTGTAATAAAGATTATCTTTTCTAATATCAATTAAAAGAGTAAAAGAATATACATAATTTATTGGGTGTACTGTGTATACTGTACATACACTATATTATAATAATCTTATGACTTATGTCTATCTTTTATAAATTATTAATTGTCACTATTAAAATCTAATTTGTTTACATATAATATATTTATGAAAATAAAATACGAAAATACTATTATTGGATATGTTTATGTATATAAGATACAACTACCCAACTGTATTATCTGATTTCACCCGTGTACAGATGTGTTACGGAAAATATTTCAAATTGCTCGTGTGAACCGTAGCTTTAGAACTTTTGATAAATAATGGTTCATCATAAATAAATACATTAGAATAATTATACGACTACATAGTATTGAATGATATATATTTTTTTTTTCATGAAATTACATATATTTTGGTTTTTTAACCGACTAATAATACTTAGAAATTATTATTAACGATTCGTTAATAACGAAGTCAATTGAATGGGTACCTACACACCAAATTGTTTCATAAAATATCAATATTCAATGCGTCAATTCGAAAATAAAACTGTAATTTACACTATAGATACCGTTCAAATTTCTGACTGACGGTAGATTCTCCAAATTTTTTCTTTCATATAAATCTCTTCTCAGACATATATTTTGTGTCGAAATGTATATTTATATAATTTAATAATGTTTATTGAGTGACATCATATCAAGGAACAATCTCTTATGAAAAAAAAAGAAACGTTAGTTTTTGTAAAATTACTACTATAGCATTTAGACACTGTAATGCCAGTATATACATGCTTAAACTATGAAGTGATAAGAGTTTATTATTTATCTATGCGTTTCTTTTTTGTGTATTTAAGATAAGCTCGGTTTTATTTTTGTTTCATTTCAATTTTTTCGAAGTTTGAAAAGTATTCAATCATATTTTACTTCTTCAAATAAAATTAAAAATAGCCACTAAGCTGTTATAAGTTTACAGCTTACTTTGAAGTTTGAATTTCACAAACAAGATTATCCAGTGGATTTCTATATGTACTGCTGTATTCGTGTTTACTCGATATGATCATTATTATTGGCGAATGAAATAATTACATAAAACACTAATGAACTGGTTTTAAAATAAAATGCAGAATTAAAAACCACATACAATGGGTTATTGTAGTTGTTCTAGGAATCAGTAACTTCAGAATTTTAAAAGTTCAGTCAAATGTGGTTCATTATATCGTAACATGTGTGTGAATATGATTGATATATCCTCGATTGAGTGAAAATACTTTTTGTTCCACCATGATTTGGAATGAATGCTTAGTCTAAATCAATATGTGCGCTTGACGTTAATAAAAATGCTATTAAACAACTTCAAAATTTCTGATATCGATTTATAACTGATATGTATTACCACGATTGTGCGTTGTATGGTATAACTTTATTTGATAAATATAGGTACTTATATTCATAAAGTACTAATGAAGTACTCAAAAAGTTTTACTAATTCACCAATGAAATATATCCTAGATTTTTTAAAAGTAATGTTTTATTAGTATTTAATAATGAAAACACTATAATATTCTGTGGCATGTTTAATAATGATAATGCTATATTACGTTGATACTAGAATCTGTTCCTATTTTTTTTTGTTAAAAACGCTAAAAAAAAAAAGGCTTTTGATGCTTTTGTGTCATGTTTGATAGGAAACTTCTTTTCATCAATATTTCAGGTTATCATTATTTGAATATTATTAAAATTAAGAATACAGTTAAATACAAAATACGAAATTACAAAATATGATAAAATATTATTAAATATAATCAACACAAATTTAAAAATACTTGATTCTTTTTCGGCAGTATAAATTGTGTTTTAATTTAATATGATTCATTGCTTATAAATAAAATATTTAGCACGGTTAATATAAATTAATATTTTGCTTTAACCTAAATAAATAACCTATGATTAGAAAACAAAGACAATTTAAAGAAATATTTTTTTCTGATCATCTATTGAAAACAAAACTTATAAATATCCTTCTAAGTACTTAAAAAACTAAAACAATTTGGAAATATTTTTTCACTGACTTTAAAAAAAAAAGTGTCTGATCTTTTCATTATTATTAAAATCAGACTCTTCTCGTAAACATAATTAGAATCTAAATATTTAATGTAAACATTTTTTACGTAACATATTTAAGTATAAGTTCTTAAAAGTATTTAAAAAAAGTATATATTAATTTAATTTAGCATAATAAATAAATATTGTAGAAAATAAAAATTGAACTTTATTCGAGACCTCATTATTCATAATAATTTGCTTGCTCGTATAGAATCCCTAAGTTTAATATTTATCATGTAAGTATTTACAAATTAATAAATATTTTCAATGATATAGTTATTTTTGTTTTAATAAAATGAAAATTAAATATTAAAATGAGTTAAAATCGGGAAATGAATTATTTGTTTATAACATGTTATGAATCTAAAATGTTTGTATTTTTTAACTAAACATTGTAAATCCTTCGAAAATTATTTACATGTACATATATATTATATACTATACCGTCTATATTGGTATTAAATTATTAATTATAATCTATAAGTTAAAGTTTGTATTATCTATATGATACTGCTCCTGTTATAATAAATTATAATAAATAATTTGTAATTTTTAATTATTTTAGAATGATTTTTTATTTTATTATTATTCAATGGTATAATACTGTATTATAAATTTATAACAATATAATGAGAGTCTAAAGTAAGCTGACTATTAACACTTTTAAAAAATTAAGATACTTTACTTGGCTTTATAGTTGTATAGCATAAATAATATAACAATACCCATAACAACTACACAAATATACAGAGCATACAAATTGATATCCAATTTACGCATATTATATAGGTAGTCATAGTTATTGTAATATGTTTACTTCTAAATTAATCCATGACATTTTAATAACAAACCCTGAAATTAAAAACTCGGTTAGTATAATGATTAATTCACTTATTATCACGATTATTATTGAGAAAATGAACAAAACGGTATATTCAAATCTTCCTTTTACAATTTTCATTGTTTGGCCTCTTCATTTTTCGTGTGTATTGAAGCTTTTGAGTAATGCAACATTATTGTGGCATAATATAATCCCAGATAATGGACTTCACTTGTAAATCGAATCAAATAATATAATTCATAAAAAAAGAAAGCAAAGTCACCAGAAGGTACAGTTAAACTACTACAGCAATCCGATCAAACTGAATGGAGATGGTTTATTTTTTATTACATTTTCCGGGTTTTTACATTAATATATTATTAAAATCTTTGAACTACAGTGAAATATAGGTGAAATTCTAAGTGCGTTGTCCGAAATATGAATCCTATAGGCTACAGATATAGATTATATAAATTCATATAATTTAAATCATATAATCTGTGTGCTACAGGCCTACAGCGATTCATTCATGTCAGATTTATCAATTTATCAATCCATAGGTTATGATTGATATATTGATGAATAAATCCTTATTCTTGCTAAATGTCAACATTAAGATATTGAATACCTTTTCACAGTGAAACTATTTATCAATATATATATGTACATAACTTTTTTAGTTTTTTTACATTATTTTTAGATTAATTTGGAATTGAATACGTAAAAATAATTGATATATATATATATATATACGTTCAAAATGAGTAGCTATTTACAATATTTTCTCAAGCATAAGTATAGACTTTGTGTATCTTCGTATCATTATGTTAAATGTTTATATTAAAAATTTTAAATATTCAGGAACAAAAGAGTTTATAAAAAATTAAGAATTATTAAAATTACAATAAATATAACTATTTTTACTAAATATATTTTTAAATAATAATACAAATAATACAATAATAAAGAAAATACTGCATAACTAATACAATTATAGTTGTTTGGCATCTTAAGTTATTATTTAAATTATTCGTTAAATAATATTTTTATCTTTAAAAGCATATTTTTTATTTTTTTACATATAATTAAATCAATATTCGAATCAATATTTCGAAAATATTTCATTTGGCTGAAATTTTTGAATATGAAACAAAAGGTGGTAGATATTATAAGTTTACAAATAATATGGGTACCTATTACAGTGAATTTCAACCGGTATTTAAAGCATATTCACAGTAATAGAACTTTGGTAAGGAAAATTCAGACTAATTAATAAACGTCACTGGAGACATTATTAGTTCACCTTATATGATATTTATGCATGCATAATAGTATCACTATAATTATAATATTTAGGATATAGTGTGAAGGGATTGAAAACCAAAGAACAAGAGAGAGAAAAGAATTGTGATTAATGACCAAATTATGAAAAGAGGGATGAACCTTAGATTCATTAATCCGGCAAGGGAAACCCTAGGGACTACAAGAACAAACAAAGATTATTTTTTACTTGAAACATGCGTCTTGTCTACCATAAATGATGACGTAAAGTATTGGAAGATTGATTTATTACTTTCAACTAAAAACTGAAACATTTTTCTGAGAATATATAGTTTTTATTATTATTATTACGTTTTCTTTTTTTTTTTTTTTAAGGAATTATTGAACTCTGTAAAAGTTTCGGTGTCATGCTAATCCCAATAAATGACAAATTATATAAACCCTCTTTGTATTATATTTTATTTTCATATGAACTCAATAAAAAAGGTGTATCAGGTATTTTTTAAAAAAATAAGGTAAATAAAAAACTGAACTGAAACAAAGTTAAATCATACTTTTTTAACAATATTGATTAAATTTGAAATTTGATATTGAATATAAGTATAAAAATGGCGAAATATTTTAAACAAATGTATTAGAACCATATAATATGTAATCTATTAGATTAAAATCATATTAAACAATTATTTAAATTATATCCATACCATTCAAATATTGTATTAAATTCATAGAAAGATGGTTGCAGTTTAACGTATACAATCACTCACATGGTTTTAAATTCTAATACATTTGTTTAAAATATTTTAACATAATTTTATTTCACTTAAATGTTTTAAATGTAAATTTTATTTTCTCATTGGAGTTTTCAGTCGTACTAAAGAAATTATTGCATGTAGACAGTGAATGTATTCAATTATTTTACACAACTATTTTAATGTGTTTATTATAAATAATAAAATCACATAGTTTTTTTTAAACAATTTACCGTATAATCATTTAAGCCCGTATAATAATGGTACCTATATCAAAAAGCATTTTAATGTATTGGAGATAAAAAGCTTTTAACAAAAGCGTTTTAGAAAATATAAAGTTTATACTCGGTAGGTTTTATTTTCCGTCAGATAAAATTAATGTTTTTTTTTCCAATGGTTCTGCCTTTTCAATGATTTAATGCAATTTAATAAATACATAAACATGAATTTGATCAATATAATATTACCCCAAAAATATTTTTTCTATATATTTTATGTTCCCAATTTTAAATGTTTTATGTTTTATATAAGAGTCATAGCTGAATCTGATATTCCTTTTTCGTAGACTCAAACATGATTGAAATTTTTATAAAAAATAAATAAATAATAGTGCAATGTATCAATTTAATATTATAATATATGCAATTATTTTCCGTATAGATATTTTGATATCATTAATATTAACTAAATTGAACTAAATTTCAAATATTATACTAAATATGATAAATAAATGAATATAGTCAAGAATACTTATTCCGCAGTAGCCGACTTAAAATAATAAAGTTATTTGCAATATTTTTCATGTAGTTATAAAAAAATAAAAATTTAAAAAAGTTGGTAAAGAATATTGTTATTTGTATGCATATACATTTTTTTTATAGTTCAATTTTAAACGGCACGTGGTTAACAGTAATTCTACGACCAATGAAATATATGGATAATATTATTATTAAAAATGTATTACGTACCTTTGATAAAATATCCTTAAATACATTTAATCAATATTCAATGACCAAACTTATCATAAAAATTTTATTACCGGCAGGCGTTCGCCGACGCACCATGTCGATATTATATATACTATGTACGACGGCGTTTTTCTCTGATAAATAAACGCTGAATTAAATAATTATAATTATTATTACTGTATTTCTGTACTATTATTGTATTACCTACTCAGTTGATTCCGCGCGTAGGATTCCACGCACCAGTGATTATATCAATGTCACGAGATCGAAAAATCTTTTCTTATCCTGTAATGATTTGTAAATATTTGACCCACACTATTTGAAGGCAACGTAATTATCACAATCAACTTATATTACTCAATTTAATCATTACTACCTATGTATATTATAAAATTTATATTTGTATACCTTTAATTATCGAGCTGCGAGTCGAGCTATATGTAATTGCTTTTCTGTATCGTAACATTTATATAATACAGAACGTCATTCTTTTGTATAATATTTATTATATATTTTAATTGTCGACATTAATAGTTTCTTTAATAACCTGATGAATTTGTTAAAAGTCTGAATTATTTTTATCCAAGAACGATTTCGAGCACGTGTTAAATAATTTTTAAAAAGTAATTTTTTCTAGCTAATAGCTTTATCAAAAAATTAATATACGTCGATCACTATACGTAATGCATTCATAATGTTCACAAAATGGAGATAAATAGAGTTTATATATTTTTCCATACTACTAACATTAAATAATTTATATTAATCAGAAATCTTAAGAACTCTGACTGGGTTCATTCTTGACTCGATTCTAGATAAACTTGTTAATGTCAGTGATTGGCTGTGGCAAAGACGGAAGAAATCCTATAAAAGTTTCCTAAGTGTGTAGTACTTAGCTTGTTTCTTATGTATTTGATGTTTACTGGCTATAAAAAAACTAAAAAGATACACTATACGTTTAGTACTGTTAAAAAATTCCAATTGGTACTCAAGAAAAAATAAAAAATAAATTAAACATTTAAATACATTATTAAATACAATATAACATAATATCGTGTGTACATAATCTTTCATGGGTAAAGTTAAAATCTTTTTAATACATTACTGGGTATACAAAATAAATATTCAAGGTACCTATTATAGTCCACTATTTTTATTTTGTTAATTATGACGTGTTTACCTATAAATATATAAATAGATAAATAAAAGTATGGGATTCAATATAATATCATTTGATTATGTTTTTTTAATAAATAATGGCATTTGGACTCCATATAAATAGTTTGTTGAAACTCACATCAATATTCAATATTTAAATTAATACTGAAAATAATCTTATGTATTACGATATTCTTACATTTAAATATCTAATAAAGTTAGTAATTTATTAAATAGCACTGATGTTATCTGCGGAATGTAAATAGATGTTTTCAAGTTCTAAGAGCTATTTGTATAGTTTTATAGTCGAGTATATCACATAGTTTAATTTTTTGATAGTTGAATTATTTTCCAGTTTATTTTTGTTACACGAAATAAATAAAGTTGCTTTTATGTTTAAGCAGTCATAAAGGAGTCTACATCTATTAATTTCCTTTTATATATCATTATTACGTATTATAGGTTTGTGATAAACGATAAAGACACAGTATGATATACATTTAACATCGTTATTTATTGAAATTGAAATATTTTTGAAATTTTCTAAAATATAATAATTTATGAAATTGTTTATATACTACTTTAAGGTTACGGAAATTATATTTTATAACATTTATTACCTAATTCAAGATTCAAATAAATTGCTACAACATTTTTACAATTTAAATTTTGTGTACACATGTTTTTTAAATTAGGTAATGAGTACAGTTTTAAAAATGTATTGGAGAATTAATTCACTATAATGTTACCTAACTAAAATAATATGAAGCCCATAAATAAATAAAACTAAAAATTACTTTATAATATAAATACCTAAATAGTATTAGGGAAAACTAATATTTTTTACGAAAGTCAATGTTAATTTTTTTAAGTGTGCATTTGATTTCGATTTAAAATGCATTGCATTAAATTTGTGAATAATATGCGTTTCTTACAATGAATATTTATCTGTTTAATCAAGAAAAATAATAATTACCTAGTAAAAGTAAGTACCTGCATAAAAATAATGTTATGAATAAAATACTAATAATAATTGATATTATTACTTATTCACGAACCTATGAAAATAATATGCAAAGTTGTGATATTTGAGGTAAATTATATGTGTAAAAATAAAGTATATCATGAAAAATTGTATTGTAAATACAACCGATTACATTACGTTCACTAAATAATTTTGGGATATCAAATGGATTGCCATTTATTTAAACTTTATAGCTTGTAAGTTATAAGAAATATGAATACGCAAAAACTTCTCATGAGATATGTATACACGGTTTTTTTTAAAAGTTCTTATTATAAATAACAAGTAGTAAACAATTTTATTTTTGAAATCTTATGAATGTGTTTCTATTGAGGAAAGTATAAGTTAGTTTGGTAATTAATCGCCTATAATTTACTAACTATAGTCGAACTGATTATTTATTTTTAGCTACTAATTAAATATTTATTCAATCAATGTTTGAGCATTGTAAATTATATAATTGTTTTTATTGGTTTCAAAATTCTTTTTTCCGTCATTAAACTTGCAGATTGTAAATCTACTCCTTTTGCAGTTATTTTATAGATCAAATACTTATGGTACTTTGATAGGTCATTTTTATTTTTAATCAATTTTTTTAGTGGCAAATTTACTTTCGACAATTTATATTTAATTTTTTTAAAAAAATTAAATATTGTAAAAATATGATACATTTTTGTCGTAAATTATAACTTGTAATTGTATGTACATAGGTATGATAAGATGCTCAATTTTAAATGAATTATGTTAAGTACTTTTACCTAAGAATGTGTGTTAATACTCAATAATAGAAGTACCTAAATTTTTAGAGTTTAAGGTGGGGAAATTTGTAAATATTTTTCACTTAATTGTTTTTATACTCAAACTTATGTGAGGTGTATCAGAGAAAATACTTTAATTAAAAAAGTTAAAAATAATTAATAAACATAACATTAAAATAATATAGATGTATAAAGTAAAAAAAATTTAAAATTGATAAATTATTGTCATGTTTATAGTTAATTTATAATAATATACTGGTATATTACAATTTCCAATTGATTATTTTATTTTTTAAAAACATATTAAAGCATCAAACTATTTCTTCAAAATGTATAACTCAATACTAATTAAACTAAATAAGAAAAAAGACAATGAATAACTGTAGCTATTATTTACTAATTGAAATTCATTCAACTAAAAAATTGTATAGAATCCATTTCATCAGCATTTTTATAATATATTAATGTTCACAATAATGGATTTTTGACAGAAACTCGAATGATTGCTATCTAGGTAATATATTTTTACAACTAATAATATTTCGGTCATAATCACCCTTTGCATCACATGTTCCATTTTAAATCACGTTTGCCCTAGCTTTACCGTGGTAAAATATAAACTAGTTCTACTTGCAGTGTTTTATTTAACTCTATATGAATAGTCGCCAAATCTAGGTTTTCTCATGTAAATATAATATTTTACTATTTCACTGTTTACCGATAATTTTTCTCATTATAGTCTTCGCTATTATTTACTATCATGTCTGTTTAATATTTATTATTAAAAATTGCCAGTTTATAAGTTGGATAAATAAATAATTATTAATATCTGTTTACACAACACATTATCATTAATCATGAAATCATCTAACGCCATCCAATACCGAAAAAAAACGTACCTATCATGCTAACTTACTATATTCAGTTATTTATCTATTTATTTATTTATATTCCATATTTAATATTTGTTTTATGAAATAATTCATTTAGTTATTCAAATATTCCAGATAACTAGTAGTAGTAATAGTTTAAATTGCATTCAACAAAGATAATACGATGATAATAATAATAATAATCTTCAATCAGGAAACCGACATTTTTGGAATATTTTTTTTTCTATATACATTCACGTCGTGCATTTAGTCGTGTAGTCGAATATTATTAAATTAGAGGGCAACCAAATAAAATATAACTCAAGAGTTTCCATTGAGTTCAAAAACTATGATGAAAAAATTTACATAGAATTTCTTAATAATTGCAGTTTGATACTACGTGTCAAATACCTAGAGTTTACGATCTACAGTAAGCATAATATATTATTTACTATTTTGTTCCATGTTAACCTTTTAAATACCTATATACCGTGGAAAAATAGGATAATCGCAATGTTACACGGAAATTTTTTTTTCAAGTTTTTACGGATGTAACTCCAATTCGAAATACATTTTAGCATTTTTGTCGGTGTTGGTTGAAAGTGTAACAATATTTTGTGTGGTATTTTTTTAATCATTACACAGTCATTAACACCATGACACACATGTATTACCGACCTAGGTAATACCAATTTAGCCTGTGATAAAGTGTTTAATTTATTAGGGAGCAATGGCTTGCATTTCCTTTACATATTAAAGTGGGCAGTTGGTCGAGTTGATGCTTATTTATTACTCCAAAAAATCCCCGTCTTTCATAACAATTAATGGAAATTACATTCCTCTAGCATGTTAACTTTCCGAATACAATACATAATTTATGAGTAAGATTAAACATAACCTATAGAGTTATAAATTGTTTATATTGCTTGGAATTTATTGTTTAGAGTGCAATATGTTTGAACATATTTTGCTTTATAATTTAATATTTATTGCTAGACAGTACATAATAATTGCTAGATGATTTATAGAATAAAGAAGATTGACAAAATAATTTGAAAAGGGCAATTTAATATGAATAAAGCAATATGTTTAAGAAAATATGTAAGATAAACTATATAATAATAAAATCGTTTCAAAACGTTGTTATCTGAAAACGAAACTGTTCAATAATGTCGTATAAACATACAAATTTGTATAATTGTATATTGGCACCTTGTATTTTACAGCACTTATCGGTTTTTTTTTAAGATTATGGAAATAATTGTTTTAAAAGTTAATCAGTGACGATTAAAATAAATGAGAGAAAATACGGTCATTCTTATCGATATTTAATTTTTTGTCGAGGAGTAGGCCATACAAATACTAGGAAATTTTTAGATGAAACGAATACTATTGAACTACTACCGTTAGGACGAATATTATTGAATTACTTATAATAATAATTGATCCAAACCAACTCATTATTTTTATTAAAATTTAGTATTATAAATACAATTTATAATGACTATAGGATGACCTGAAACGATTACTTAATAAATGATTTTGATTTATGCTTTAACTATTATAAAAAATTGCGTTAGTTAGGTTAAAATTATTAGGTATTTGTTTAAATAAATATATTATGAAAGCGATGAAATACATAATATTATAATATACATTATTACTCAACAAAACTTTTTGAGGTGAAAGTTAGTATTCTATTTATAAGTATTGAGTATCTTAATCCTTCATGATTAAAAGATAAAGATTTACAATTTTTAATATGAAAACAATCTTTATTATAATATAATGGCACATTAGCACATAATATAGTAGAGTTGAATTGTTTTATTCAAACATATTAAATCAATAGTTTTATTTTATTTTTAACTTTATGAACCATAAATATATAATTAACTTCCAATGATAAAAAACAAGGGATTCGTTTAGAATAATCAATTTTTTCAAGTTCATTCATTAATAAAATAAAATAAAATTATAGTAGAGTTTATATTTGTCAGAAAAATATTCGAGGAAAAAGTAATCTAAAAATTAATTTGTATACATCTTGAAGTACAACATTTTGGGATGAAAGTTCCGTATCTTTTTCAATTAAGAAGTTAAATGTATAAATTTATTTGAAATAATATTATGTGAATACTATATGTATTATAACCCTATGAATAGAATATAAACATTTTATGATTTCGTCCTTATAATTTTTCAACATTTTTATTGCAAAAGTATATTTACCTGTTATCAGTGGCATACTCACGGGGGGGGGGGGGTTCATGGGGTTTGAAATCTCCCCCATTGGCTTGTCCATAATTTTTTTTTAACTATTTTACTCGCGTATCACAATATAATATTTTAATTACCGGGCGGTACTCCTTTCGCCTAAAAATGACCTTCTTCTTTTTGCCCACGTCCTCTTTTCGACCAAAAATGAAAAAATAGTTTCCTTTTTCTCCTACAAATAATCATTGTATTCTTTTCGTCCACGGTTTCAAGTTTATCATTTTGTCAACTTCTGTTTCAAAATTTCTCGACTGACCATATTAATAATAATCAAAACCCTTCGGTGCACTAGACCGGCCATGCTGATAACAATATCTAGATTGCAAATATAATTGATGTAACATAATATATATATTTATATACAAATATTCAATAAACATATATATATATATATATATATATATATATAATATAATTTAAAGAATTTGATATCGATACGTAACACTAGTAACAGCTTTAATTTTAGTATGTCGTTCATTTTTGTGCCAACAGTGTGATTGTGTTTTTTCTGTACATCTGTACATAAATTATGTAGGTATTTTGTACGTATTACCTACGAAATCTAAATATTGTTATCGGCCTGTCCGGTCTAGTGCACCGAAGGGTTTTTGATTGTTATTAATATAGTCAGTCGAGAAATTTTGAGACAGTGGTTTACAAAATGTAAAACTTGAAACCGTGGGTGAAAATAATACAATTATAATTTGTATTCGAAAAGAGGAAACTATTTTTTCATTTTTGGTCGAAAAGAGGATGTGAGCCAAAAGAGGAAGGCCATTTTTGGGCAAAAGGAGTTTCGCCCTAATTACCAAAAATATCACGATTATTGATTAAGGCATTAAATTATTATAATAAATAAAAATAAAATTAATAATTGATTATTGATTTTACTGATTATAATATAGTGGTTAATACCTCACTAGTTACCAGTACCACGATTATCAACACACATTTTAATTTAATAATTTGGTATATAAAGAAGAACCAAAAAATTCATTAGAGGCGGTGTTATGAGTGTGTAACAAAGAAATATTTCCTAATATCCATCGCCTGTTAAAAATGTTATGTACTATACTAGTATCTACAGCAACGCCAGAGAGAAATTTTTATTGTCTTAAAAGACTTAAAAGCTCTTTTTACGTAGTACAATAACAGAGGTAATTACTTTTATTTACAAAAATGATGTTTGGTTAAATTTATAAGTATAGTGTAACTGTTAAATTATTTTAGATCCATCTTAATGGACTTACAATATTGGCAATGCATGAAGATGTGCCACTAACAGCTGAGGAAGTGGTGGACGATCTGGCAAAAAAGTCAAGAAAATTAGACTTTTTATTATAATGTGTTTTTTTTTTAAATGTTATTTTTTTAAACAGTATAAAATTTGTAATTATTATGACTACGGGGATGCAGGGCCCCCCACTTTTGTATTCTAGTACATTTTCAGAGCCCCCCCCCCATTCAAAATTCCTGAGAATGCCACTGCTTGCTATTGATTAGCTAAATTATATTATACTCAGATGATAAAAATAAAATATTACTATAACTACCTATGGTTGATATTTGGACAAAAATAGTTTACTTAATACATATTTTCCATTAAAAAATTCAGTTTATAAGTGTTGGTTTAAAGTACCTTTCAGTATATTTAAAATGCATGTATATTGTACGTATAAAATTAACACAATTCGATTGAAGGTCATTATATTTGTAGTATTATTAATATTATCGCCAATTTTTTATTTTTTATAGTTTATGTATACTAAACTAGAATAATATATTATTATAAAGTATAATATCATCATCAACGCTTTTGATTATTATTCCGGTTGGCTGGATTTTATAGAAGAAGAAAAAACATATACCTACAGTGTAAAATATTATGCTTTTTTTCTCTATATACATAATATACATGATTTAATTATTATTTTTTCGTAAGGTTTATTATTAAAATGTACTTTATATGAAACTATATTATTCGTCTATTCCAGATTCCATCAATCCGTTTACTTACCTAATCGAACATTGGGTGGAATAAATTCGATTATCTGCAGGATTATATAAGTTGGACAAGAAGTCGATGTACCTAAGTAGTTTAATGCAGTATAAAACCGTAGTGTTGAATAATATTGTTAATACATTCAACATATTTATAAATTATATGAATAATTGTACGTAGTTATATGTATGAATAGTTGGACGGATAATTAAATCTTGTAACTGATTATGCGAAGAAAATTTATAATTGTAAAAAAAAGTTTTATATATTCGGTACGGATTTAATAAAAATCTAGAAGTTTATAAATCATTTTTTAATTGCAGTATTTTAATCATTCGGCGTAAATTATAATATTAGACTTTATTAGTAAACCGATTTGGTACGGAATGCTAATTATTTTATACACATAAAGATTTTACAATCTAATCATCAAAAGTGGAATAATCATATTAATTACCATAATGGTTAATGTAATAATTCAGATATTGTGGTGTTCACAAAAACACAAACAATATAAGAAGCATATAAATCAAATTATAATTTTAATATATTTATACTTGTATTCAATTTCATAAACCTTTCAGCCCGAGCGTCAGCCCATCCTCTTTTTAATTCTCTCTCCCTATCTATTTCACGCTTGTATATGTTTCTTTATATTTCTTTATATCGCTTTTATATTACTACGGTAATGTATACCTATATTATTGTACGTGTAATACCCACCGTACAAGACTATTATGGTACCTAAACGCAAAATCTGTTATAAAATAAGCGTATGTTACGTACAGAAATGGTAATATTATACTATCATCTCGTGTGTATAGTAATAGTTTAATATCCACGGTCGCGTATCAGATGATGACCACCGCGATCAGGGATATGAAACCATTGCCGGCCGGTACGTGTAATTTAATCGATTGTTATCGGAAAGGATTTCGTGAGAACTATATGTATATAAACTAATAGCAGCAACAACAGCACTAGCAGCTGTTAACCGGAATATTTTCCTGAAAAAAGACATTAGTAAATTATAGAATATAGATAGTGCTGTGCGTTTGGATTCGATGCGATGGAAATGGTGGTGGCGGCCCATTGGTGTTTCTTGAGCTCGGCGTTTGTACACAAACCGTTTTATTACCCTCAGGACCCATAAGATTTATTATTTTCATGTCACCCCTTTTCCGTTTCCTGGTATAATAACTTCGGAATTCAGATTTACTAGGTACACGTTGGAAAAGTATGTTTATTAATAGTTAGATTTGAGTATCCTCTTAGATGGTGTTTATTAACATAACGAAAAATACGGATTTTACGATAATACACATTATTGACACGGCCCTACGCTGTGAACGTGGGAATTTCATAGGTGTAAAATTGCGAGCGAAAACTTTGGGACGGTACGGGCATATAAACATAAATATAAACCAATTGCCATTACTGTAAGAATTTCACCTAGGGATAGAAATCTTCTTCTCAAATTAGTAAATATAATATTGTAAATATTTTTTTTTTTTTTTGAGTTTTTTATCTGTTATACTTGTTATTCAAATACATTTTGATTGTATTTTATCTTAAAAAACAAAATAAAATAATCTACAAATATTTGTTATATTTTATGTTTTATGGTGGAAGCGATAATAACTATACGGAAAGTAAATCGGTCAGGTGATGCACGGGAGAAAGTAAGTAAGTGGTGACGAAGGTCAATATCAGGCACGTATCCAAAAATGAGAACTATTAATTGGTTTTAGATTATTATCCCAAATTTTTTAATGCCTTATCATAAACTTGAATAGTGCAATCCTCTTTAGTTAAAATGTGAATTTCATTCACATACTCATAATTTGAAAGATGATTAAAAATAATAGATTTTTTTTTTTCATAGCCACCTTATATGCATGACAGTTATAATAAAAAATATTCATGATATCGTAAAAGGTTCTAATTTTGGGTGGAGGGAACAAAATATTTTCCAATCCCGTCAAAATGAAATTTTGTCTTCGAGCTTTGTCGGTACACGAGAGGAGGGTAGCGCGTGGAGTAGCGGTACGATAACACAGACTTAAATTAGCGGCCAGTGTGCAGAAACATATGTGGCTGGACAGCAATTTATAATCGTTGTTATGCCCAGGCGACTGACGCGTATACTTATTAAATAACACACGAAACAAGCGCGTATACAAAGGATGTTATAGCGGTTCTAACACTATTGAGGTATTATTATTAGATAGGTAAATGTAGCTAAAATATGTTATGTTTTACTTTAGGTATTTGCAATAATAATTGCTGTTATTGTAGTGCCAATGTAAAAAAAAAGCGGTGGTGGTGCTATGCGCTCTGACCCTAGTGGCAGTAGTGACTGCAGTGGCAACCGGTGGCTGAGGTATCCACAGTAGTTGGTGGTGCGCAGGTGATACCGGTACACGTGTACGTGATGGTACTAACCGACGTGTCGGTTAACGAAGGTAGTGGTAAATATAGCTCTCAGCAGTTAGGTTACCACCACTGAACCGAAATTTCCGCTTAGGAGAGTAGTTCGGTAAATAATACGTCATGTAAGTAAATATAATATAATATATCAGTATACATGTTACGCGGTCGCCACCTTCTCCCGCGGTGTTGAACCATATGAATTCGTGACCTATATTTATACGTAAATAATGCTGTACCTTTACTACATATATATATATATATATGTGCTATACATACGTATTATTGTCTTGCCTCGTACGTTGTTACCTGCCCACCCCCACCTATCGCTTTGCTCGCCTCACAATCCCCCGGTAACTCTTCTTGTCGTGCGGGGGCGAAAATACCGTGTCACTTGAGATTTTTCTGCGTACGGAATTGTTTATTATATTAACATGGCCGGATTAAGCACGTGTGCCGCCATGGGCCCCGATTAAGTTTGCCTGATTGTGTTTATTCTATATTTGACGAATTCTATGTCGGCACTTCAGTGCAACAGTGCGAGAACAACGCACGCATGCATAAATCGTACATCTACAATCTACATAATGTATAATATTATACTGCGGTAGCCGACATCTGACGAATAAATTCATATAAATATGAATCCAAGAAATTTTATAATTCGTGATCTACAAAAATGTAAAATAAATAAGACATTTATTTTTTGTTCAGTACCAATTTGCTGCCCTAGACCCGGGTCTCATAGACCTAGGCCGAAATCCGGCCCTGGTTTTTAGCACTACGCAATGTCACTGCGCTACCATCAGCCAACCCTTTGACATCACTCCCGCATTCGCCTCACCTATCCATCTACGCGCATAAGTTCTGTTACGACTCCTACTCGCGACAAACCGTATATACGAGTACGTATGCTACGTTTACTGTATTATACCTAGCTGTGGATAAAATCTAGTTCGCGGTGTTGTCTTTCATTTGTTTTACTTATCTGTTTCGGCTCTTTCTTGACGATATGAATAAAGCATTAAAAATTAATGTACGTTTTACAGCTGATCAATATTATCTTCGTTCAATAGATGCCACATTACATCCTACGATAACCGTGTATTCTGGTACAGCACTATAGCCAATATACTTGTGTTGAATATTGTCGATCTTTTGAACGGTCAATATGCACAATTTCGCTGCTCCCGCAGCTGTGCACGGTCAAATGAATCTTGCACTATGTGCGTTTGTACTTTGTCCATTTTAAAAGTGTTATGCGCGTGTTACAACTCCAATGTTATTCGAACAAAATGTGCGGATGATAATAATCCAATCGAAAGCATTATCGCTCGCGATTTCGAGCAAAGCTATCATCAAACGAGTAATTGTTCGAGTTTAATCGTTCGGAAACGAGGTCGATCCTCGGTCAACTTTATCGAGTGTGAAAAACGAAAAAGATTTAACAAAGCCTGTAGTTTTATTGTTTAAATTTTTGAATTATAATGACGTTGCCGAGTGTTTTTCATCTTAATATTTATATATAGGTATATTATATTATTATATTTTGACATTTTTCAACAAAGCAATTATAAAATATAATACTAACTTGGGTCTCTTTAGTCATTAGATTGATATAGTCATCAAAAGACAATATCAAACAAACTAAAGTAGTTGAAACGATTGATTATTTGGCTTAAAAAAAATAAAAAAAAACAAAATTAATTTATTAATTTTTTAAAATAAGCATAATTAGAACACATTTTGTAGCGATAGAAAATTTTAAAATTGAGGTAAATAATAGAAAAAATTAGGCAAATATTGTATCATAAAAATATATTGTAATATCATTTGTAAACAATTTATTGTACTTATAAAATTATCAAAAAACCACGACTCAACAAATTGTTTATTGACAAAAATAAATGACCATTTCCCCTCGAGTAACTTAATCGTTGCGCTTCATCCTGTACAGGGTGCATACAGCTGCGCTGCTGATTTTTTTTTTCATAGAATGTAAACGACGATTTTAGATTTTCCCCTTCATTGCCACCATTATTTTTTTACTCAAGTCTTCGTCTTACTAAAGAACATTACGGAAGCACCAAATTGATCGAACAGAAAAATTCTGCAATACTAATAATAATAAGGCAATGTATTTTATTTTACATTCGATGGAATATGTTCTTTTTTTTCTTATTTATTTCCGTTTTGGTGTCGAAAAATAATAATTTTTGTTTTTATGCATCGTCGTTGATAGTGACAGAGATCTTAACGATTTACCGAATTTAAATGTACTGTAAGGTTGTATTTTTCCCTCAAACTTTTAAGACATAAATACAACATTCAATTTTGAATTTTCACGCGTATGTTGATAGACATTTACGGGGATTAATAGTTTTTATTTTATTTCATCTTACCATTAAGGCATCTGATTATGAAAACGTATCGTCACTTACATATTTCCGATAGAAGAGCACTTTTTAAATACAAAATAACATTGGGAGAAAAAAAAACTTATATGAAATCAATTAAAATGGCAACAGGCTGTCTAACCCTCTTCGCGGTTACAACAAATGAGAAACAATTCTGTCAAGGAATGTTGTTTTCATTTTTATCGTGTCCCCGATAAATCCCATAAATAACTGATACTCTTTTGAACAGGCTATACCTATGCTAGGTTTATGTCTTCACATAAAAGCTGTCTACTAACAGTAGTGCATAGTGGTGGTGGTGATTAGGGAAAAGACTATAAATAAAAATACAACTAAATCGCTTAGTACGGAATGCGTTCAGAAGGAAATTGTTGTATAAATATGTATTTGAGTCTTATTGGTTCAACAAATACCTATTTACCTATTTTATCTTTAGTTCTTTTAACTTGATATACCTCTATTGATAAGTTTTTTTCTATGAAGTTTCCAATTACTGAATTTATAGTTATATCTTTTATACTGCACGCCGCATATAAACAATTTTTTTTCGTATTTTCTATTTAATTATTTTATGCTAATTGATTAACTTTTTTCGCACTCTATCGATCAAACAAAGCTTAGTTATTGTGTCAGAATTCAAATGAAGTACTTTTATTCTAATAAATATTCAGCTTTGTGCATAGGTAATTAAATGTATAATATCTGACACCTATAGAAAAATAATAATTACCTATATTATAGTATAGGAAAAACACAATATTATCGGTCATTTAAAACAAATATAAGAGTAAAATTAAAGTATCAATCAAGTAGAATATATTGTATTATTCATACATGTTTACAATTTTTAATATACAATTTTTTTTTGGTCTTAATTTATCGATTTCGATCTTCTATTTTCTATTTATAATACATAAATAACATAAAATTGGTACCTAGTCTTATTGTAGACCTGTTTAAATTTATAATAAAATTGTAAATGCTTCTAAAATCAACTTATTTTCCATTAATTTACTTCTATGAGAATAGTAGTTTAATAGTCAGCATAAATACTTTTACCATCAGCTGTACCTTTGAATTAATAGAGTTGTGATTCTGTAACTTTCGGACTTAGGCATTATTTCACAAAATGTGTGTAGTTGAATTATAGTTTTAAGTAGAGTGATAATAATAATACATTGTTATCACTTAGCTCATCACCAAAACTCTTTAAATAATAAAATCAATATGACTGTTGTTGGAATTTTAATCATGTATATAATTATTTATCATACATTTTGTGTGAATACTAGTTCTTAATTAATTGCAAACCCATAATTAATCACAATGCATAATAGTTAATACTATATATTGTGTACATACAAACTGTAAATTATGTTGTTGTTTTTAAGCTATACCTGTCGGTTACCAATTTACCATACAAAAGCAAATTATACATTATAATATAATATTGATTGTAGTATTTAAAACGAAAATATTCTTTACTTTCAAATAAATGTTATTGATGTTATTGATTAAAATGTTATTGATGATGTAGTAGTACACTAGTATCTATATAAATTACGAGGCGTTTTTTCGTAATTTATGTTAATTACATTTCTGAAATAGATATTTCAAATTCAATTAAGGACATCAATGCCATTGTTGTATATCGTATTCTATATGTTAAATTGTTGTGCGTTAAAATACACGTAGCTCTAAATGTCAATATTTGCAATGTGATAAACTAACTTGTATAACCTGTATTTCCCGTATAAAATAATTTGAAATACATTATTTATGAGTATAACTACAGGAATCCTAATGACATTTTATATAAAATGCAGTTGTATAATAATTGTTGATTATACTTGAATATCATTGTATTTTAACATAAGTTCACCAGCGTATTTTATACAAATTTATTTATATAATATGTATTTTAAAACTTTTACATTTTCGTTTCTATTGGATTCTAATGTTTTTTCATTTAATTATCGATTTATACACCTGAAACTTTTGTGTGCATTACATTACGCATGTATAAAAATCAGGTAAATAACAATAATATAAATATATGGGAACGCATTTACTGTCAAAATATTATACATTTCATCAATATCATTTCGTATTCAATTTATGGATAAAAAAGTTAAAATCATTTGAAAATTTGATTTATTTATAATGTTCATATAATACATCTGGAACTGTAACTCATTGCAAATAGTTTTATTACTAAATAAATGAATAAACAAACATTACAATAAATATTATCGTATAGACTAGTATTATTTAAGTGATGTATTTTTTTTTTTTTTTGATGTATTGATCATAATAACTTCTATAGTTCCTAATAGGTAATGAGAAAATCGAAGAGTAAATATTGTTTTTTGAAAAATATTTTCAGGTAAATGATATGACATTGTACGGTAGTTGTATAAGTTTAACGTTTTTATTTCATGAATTTGTTCATAAAAAACAATAAATTATATATAATTTAGTTATTTTACACTTAAAACATTTACTAATGTAAAATTGCATAACCTATAGGTATTTAAAGGTATTTATTATGGATAATTGTACACACTCTACAACAACCTCTGCTTTATCTAGTTAATGATTGACTATTGTTTGAATTAAGGCAATTGTATTCAGTCGTCTCACATTGAATTATTATGTTTTATGTTTACAATGAATATTAATCATATACAAAAAAAGTGTGTTTCAACAATCCTATTAAATTATACATACAACCTATGTTATTAGAATATATTGTTTGATTTAAATTTTAAACAAAACACAAATAATGATTTTATATATCATACCACTTCCAATATGATTAAAACGATAACATTAATTCCTCTGTGTAAACTATTATCATTGAAATATATTATATGAATTCGAAAAATCCAGTCATGTTGAGAAAAAACATATTTCGAAAATGGTATCATTAACTACAAAACTATATCAGTGAAATATTGATAATAAATTTAATTTAAATACTATTTTTGCAACTATTAACATATGATTCTAATATTTATCAGTTCAATATATTACATTTAAATATATACGTACAAATCAATAATTCCATTATCGTTAGACTGAGGTATTAAACTTATAAATGTATTGATTTTACCCATTAGTTGGTCTGTAAATTATTCAATATATTTTGCTGTTTGTTTATCAATATTAGTAAATACTTAATTATGTTTTAAATAAATGTGCAGTTATCATGGGATTGGCGATTAGAAGTATTAGAACAGACTTCAGAGTATTCCCTATCTTGTCATACAAGATACAACCCAACTTAAGACGACTAGAGGAGAAAGGTATTGCCGAAAACTTTTCGTTACAAACCACATATTATAATCACAGGATAAGTTTATGCTGAAGGAGATGCCGATGGAAAACCACTTACAAAACAACCAAATATCTGAAAATCAAAACGCAGTGGCCACCGATCCGAAGTAGCTTCCCTTATACGTAAACGAGCTTGCAGTATAAATAATCTTTCCGTTAGTTGGTTTTGACTTACAGAAATTAAATACCTGAGTTTAAATTAGTCGTATATGAAATGTAAGCGGTGTTTATCAAGCTTGAGAAACTTGCGCAATGAAGATAGGGAAATGAAGCGGTGTGATTGGAATCAGAAAATGTAGATGGGTTTAAAGTGAAAAAAATCATCGAATGAAAATATTACGTATTATATTCAGTAAACAGTGATAGATTTCATGGAATATCAGTAGGTAATGATGAATACGAATAAAAGTATATAGAGAGAACTGCAATTTTGTACTAATTTTAAATCGAGTCATCCCGCTTTTGACTCAAAACATTAAAAATCATTCAAATGTATGCACACGAACCACTGACAAAAGTGGTCGAATCTGAATATGTATATTATTGTATACCTACATATGTCTATGTAGGTAGTTTAAACACATATATATATATATATATATATATATATATATTTGAATAATACAAAAACAAAGTGTGCCTCTAGTTTTGGCTTATGTAGCGGCTAATTATATTGTTGAAATCGAACTCTTTAGATGTTTTTATAACATTTCAAAATAAATGAAAAACTGTCGAGATTGTTGGCATTTTAAATTTTAACGATGATTTTGATTCTATAGATATAGAAAATATAATACCTAAATGGCTAAGTAAGATCTAACCTAACATCAACTGATAGCATTTAAGTATTTTGTGTTTTATTACTGCTGTTGGTTGAGCTTATAAATTATAAACTAATAATTATATTTAATAATTCATAAAATTACATTACGCACACATTTTATACGTATACTATTTTTATAAATAATATTAGTTTCATAAAAATTACATAAATTATAAATATGTGTCAAAAATACATTTTATTTCTACATATTATTATTGTATACCTGTAAAAAAATTTTTTTTTTTTATCTATTTACTTTTACGAATTGTTTATTTTTCTTAAAAACTGATAAGATTAATAAACTATGGATGTACTTTAATAATAATGTATTCAGAATTTAATAAAAATGTGGTTCGAGTCATTAAAATTGATTAAAACCATCATAAAATGGGATTTATTTTTTTAAACAAATAGCTTGTAATAAAATGTGATGTTTTATTTTTTTAGTATAAACATACATAATATTCACGATTAGTGTTTACATTATTTTATCTCAATGATAAATTAAAAATTAAAATTTTAAATGTTTCCATTAGGTGTAATATTTATAATTGACAATGTTTTATTTTAAGAATTCCGAACGAAACAAGTGGTACTTAACGAATGAATTATAAAATTTTTATTTATTTTATATCATGAATTTAAATTTTTTTGAAGTTCTAAGTATTATTATAATGCGATAACGTTGAGAATTTTATTATTAGTAATTATAACCAACCTAGTTTTTGATTACAACATTCTTTTAACATAAATAATTTATCTTTTAATTTAATAGTTTTGGTTTACAAATTTTAGTTTCAAAGCTAATAAGTACTAAAGTCTTGACAATATTTGATTTATATTCAAATTTTTGTATTAATTAAGTAAAATTTTCACATAACTCTTATGCATTTTTTTTCTATAAGCTTGCGTTTGAGTTTTATAATATTGCTTTTATTTTTAGTTACGATTGCTTACGTTTTTTTTTTTAAAAAAATTATAATACAATTATATTATTCATTGATTCTACATATAAATTAACATGCACTGATGATAGAACATGTCCTACAGAATATATTAATCTCTAAAATAGCAATTTAAATAATTTTGTGCGTTGGTTCCTCAAAATCCATTACCAATTTTAATATTTAATAACATGCATTATCCGTGGAATGAATTTTTAATTTTTTTAATTATATAATGTTTGAAAGTAAAGTTTACCCATGTTTTTTTCATCCTCTTTAACGTGGTGACCTTTATAGAGTATAATTTCTGTTTGCATCTCTAAAATTAATTAGTGTAGTTATACATAATAAATCAATGTAACAAACATATTATTTGTATTTTTTTGTTTTAAATTAAACTTGAAAAGATTAAAATTAAATAAATATTTTTTTTTTTTACATTTCTTATTAATTGTCTATCATTATAGTGGGTTTTTGACTATAACATTACTGGGTTTATATCACTATAGTATTTAAATATATTACGTTAAAGATTGAATAATTAGGCTACTTCAATTCCCAAAAAAATCTACCATAACCTTCTGGTTAAGACTCACCAAAGAATGATTTTTTTTTCATTGAAGGTTTTTGCATTTGATTCTCATTTAAATGTAAAATAATGTAAATTTTTTATATAAAAATATTTGATTTGTTGCTTTCCGTGATAGTTAATATTGAATATACTATATATAAATTATTTATTCTATATTTATGATATATTATTATTCAGGATCAATCACATTTTATGTATGAAAATTTAAATAAAACAATAATCATAATTATAATAGCAAACTACAAGATTAAGTAATGTGTAATATAGTATAACATTTTTATAACATTTAATTACGTTTTTGGATCGAAAACAGTCCATTTGTTATACCGTATGGAAATGGACTTCCGGGTCGGACGTATAAATTCATGCTTTCAATGATAACATACGTCTTAAGTTGAAAGCAAACGTGTGCCAACCCCGGGACCACAAATCTAAAAGTCGTGCGACGTTAAGCATACCTAATATTATGTTTAACCGGCTAAAGGCAAATGAATTATACATGACTTATAGGCCCGGGGAATCATAATTTTTAATATGGACCAAAGTGGGCGGAGCAGACGTGACTAACCTAAAGCAATGGTAAGTCAATGGAACTGCCCCGTTATACGTTGTATACTTGCATACCGTATATATATATATATATATATAACTATATATAACTATATATATATATAACTATTAGATGTTATGTGAAAACGAGATATTTCACCGTCCATGAAGGATGTACCCTAATAAATTACTGTATAGTATACTTAAGCTTTGGTACCAGAATAACAGGGTATAGGGTTTATTTTTATAACTATGCAAGTCGCATTAATAGTGCCACAGAGGTACTATAAAGGAGTTATATTAGTTGACTGATTAATGCATTTGTACATGTATGTAACATTTAGTAGCTATTAGAAAAACTATTAAGATCGAAACTATAAGACTATTATTGACAATGAATGATTGTTTTCAAAAAGCTCCAATATTATTTATTATGATTTCCATCTCACTTTATACAACAGTTAGTTAAATCATAAATTTAGGTATACTTAATAGTAATAAATTATCTATACAAATAAACTGTAACTGTGTGTAGTATTTACATATTGTAAGTAGTAATGTACGGTAAATAAAATATTTTAATTTTATTCTTTATGTTATTATTATCATATATATGTATATGTATATATATATATATATAT
>JAIPRK010000099.1:95461-224303 GCA_025469195.1 Chaitophorus viminalis | reverse complement strand
TATATATATATATATATATGAAACTAATTTATAGTATTAAAAAAAGTATTTTTTCAGAAAAAAAAAAGGTTTATACATTTGTTGACTATCAAATAATAAACATGATGTTATGAAAAAGTTTACATGCTTGTTTGTAATTCAAAACCTAGTCTTATTTGAACATAATATTGTGAACCACACCCATTACCTGACACAAAACCACAGGAAGCAGTTTGCAAAAATATGTCAATATACTGTCTCAATACCACTATTATCCATTTTAGTTGGTCACGCAAACAGAATTTTTCCTATTATCATTTATTTTAAAATTATTTAAATTCAAAATATAACCTTTGATTGACTAAGTAAAAAATGTAAACTAACACTAATGTTCTTCGTTTTATTACTTTTGTTTAATTATAGTTATAAAAGGAATACACAGTGCAGATCTTTGTGTACTTATCTATAAAATGAATCAGTCACAATCAGCCACACTGTCAAATATAAGATGTTTGTTTGTCATTATGTTTGTTATTACCTATTAGGAATGATAACTTGTTTGATTTTTTAAAACCTAAAACTAACTTAAAATTAAAATATGAAAAATAAAGTAATAAATAATTAAGTAGTTTATTCAAAAATTGTTCAAAAATTATTTCAAAATAAGTTAGATAATATGAATAAAAATTACAAAATTAATTCAAAAAGATATTGTTATAAATGGGTAATTGATACAAATGGATATGATAATCGATAAGAAATTAATTTAAAAAAATAGTTTAAACTAAGCTGAGTTTTTTTTTTCAAATTGAAAATTTTATTAACAAGTATACGAAAAAAAATACTTCTATTTAATTTGACTTAGCTGAAATACAACTTTGTACTTAAATACAATTTTAATGCATCATTGTTTTTATACTATATATTATATAAATAATTTTAAACTCTGTAAATAAATAAATTATTCATTTCATCGAGTATATCTTTGACTGAACTTTCCATCAACCAACCGTGACATATCGAACTAGCTGTGTATATCACAAATTTCTAGTCAGATATTTATTCGCTTTTGATTAGTGCAGGTATATATTTACCTATATAGTATGTTAGTGTTCTTAGTAACAATAATTAAATGATAGAAAAATAAATTCAAGAATTAAAATTGTATTAGTTTATAAAGCAATTTAAAACGTTCTTAAACTTTGTATAATTATTATGTACAGAAATTTAATTAAATATGATAAAATACAACATGTAAATATATGTTTGTAGGTTTATTTTATTTAAAAATATTATTTTACTGAATTGTACTGTAAGACCTAAGCACTATTGCCAGTGCCACTGGAAATGGCTTACGAAACCACATTTTTCTAGGAAGCATTATATATTGGAGGTAACCCATTTATTTTGTAGTAATTGGAAAATAATATTATTTAAAGACGTAGAATAACGTACCTACAATTATTGATTTGAATCAAATAAAATACAATTTAATGTATATTATGGGTGTTTTAGTGTACATTTGGTGGTTTTTATTAGATATATAAGCTTTTTTCCTATAAATAATAATAAATAGTTAAATTTTCAGAATAAATTACATTTATCATGTATTATAAAAGTATACCTATGTACTACTAAACTATAGTAAAAGGAGACGTAATTGGTAATAAAATACAACAGCCATCCACTTATATAAGCACCAGAAAAAAAAAAGTAAGAATCGCACAATTAAACATTTATATTATAGCAGGCTTCATGATAGGTAGGTACATAATTAAACAATATTTATTGCTTAAATGTCAGTTTAATTTGTATTTATTATAAGTTTATAGATAGGTATTATAAATTAGACTTATTTGTTATAATAAATAGATTTTATTAAACATGCATGCATTATGATGATTTACATGTAATAAAATGTATTGTGTATGTTAACAGTGAAATAACACATTAATTTCAATTGTCGTTTTATTTTTCTTACAGTTTAGTTAAGATTTATATGTTATTACGTGTATAAAAAATATGGATTTAGGTAGAGAGTACTATAAACATTACTTGCTAATACCCTTGGGTGGTGTATTTGCTATTCTGTTCTCTGAGTCTGTTTTATTATTTACGAAACGGCATTCTACATAATGAAATTTCATATCGTAGGTACGATTATTTATACGTTCATTCACTACAGTATCATTATCATATTTTATGATCAACCGAGAAATAAAATATGTAAATATAACAATTCTGATGGGTTAATAGTAACTTTTCACCAATTTCTATCAATATTCAGAATTAGTTCATAAATTAAAAACGAATGACATTTATTAGGAATTTGAATATCGAAACATTTCGGAAATCCTATTGAGTGTAATAAGATAAAAGTATGTTAGTATTTAAAACTACTTATCATTTTTACTATCATATAATATTATAAGCTAATTTTCGGATAATCATATTGATATTCATAAACATTTTTTATTACCTTCTGATACTTTTAAGATAGTTTAATGAATATCAAGAGCATATAATAGAAAAAAGTATTTACCACAATTTGTATACTGACTTGAGATTAAAATGATGGAATTGAAAATGTTGAGGGAAAAAAAATAATCATAATAATATTATTATTTGAAGATTTATATGGTATATTTTCTGTACGCCATCAAATATTATTATTGTATTTGGTTTGAATCATTTATTATTAAATATCTGGAAATGCTACTGGAAGTAATAAATGAGAAAAACGAAAACTCGAGATTAACCACATAAATTAATATAGATGTGTTCATTCTGACTTTTTAATTTGTTTATTTTTCATGTTAACAGTTGAAATATACCTAAGTACCTATACATAATATTTTAATGGAACTCAACACTTGTTTTTATTTTTACTGAAACTAAAAACTTCAAAAGTACTACGGAAAGTAAAGTACAATAAATTTATAAAAATTCAAAGAAAGCATGTTTTTATTACAAAAAATACTGGTCATTTAATAAATTAATTATTGAAGTTTTTTAAATTACAAGTCTAATTTTACTAAAATATTATAATTAACAAAACCGTTGTTTATAGTTCTAGATTATTTTTATTATACTATTAACCCAATATAATATGAAAAATATATTTTAAAGCCTTAAAAATTGCTTTTTCTATTTTAATCGACATTTTAATTAATTATTATTATGATCAAATAATACATAATACAAAGAGCCATATTACTTGAAAAAAGTTTATTATTTTTATTTTTATTCAAATAAAGCGGTTTTTTTTTATACTTAATTAATACAAATAAACAAACAATAAAATATATTCTTTTCTTTTATATATTCCATTCTTTTTTTTTTTGTTTTTTGGTGTAGGTGTTGATTAAAGATATTTCAATTATTTATATTTTATAAATATATATAAAATTTTCTTTTATTTTTTAAAATTATGGTATTTTATAATTCAGCTGATTTTTATAGGCTCTAGAATTTTATAAATGAAAGACACTCAGGATGTACCCAGGATATATGTAAAATACAAATAATTTTTATCCTCTTATAGTAGTTATATTATCGTCTTATTCATATCTCTAACCTCTGTAGGATTGGTGATTTATTTTATTTTATATAAATCATAACATATCGGATAAAATAATATATATTCATTTTCTTTTCGTCAGTAATTGTTTATTTAATGTATTAATTAATTTATAGCCATATAAGTAAAGATTTTTGAACAGAAAATAAATTATTTCCGCGTTACCTTATATTAATCTACCACCTAGTTAAAAAAAAAAAAATTCAAATTCACAATTTTTATATATTTATTGCACAGTTTACAACAATTGTGCACTAGATTTTTTTTTTTTATTGATGTGGTAGATTGAGTATTTCTATTTTTTGGGAATTTGTAACATTAAGTCAGAATATGTTTAATCGTGATTGGAAGGGAGCATAAGTGGCCAAACTTTTTCTAATTTAAGTGCTTTTTATATAATCAATATGGCAAACTTGGTGTAAATTAAATATTAATAAACATTTGTGTATGATTGAGAAGAAAATAAGTGTTCCAAAGAGGTATGAAAGTCTTGATTTCTCATTTCTGTGAATTTTATGTTTTTTTTTTTTGTTGTTGTTTTTTATAGGTTTCGACGATATTCCGAGTTTCCGATTGTGTAATTGTTGAACTTTTTGTAGATTTATTTGTTTTTTTATTGCTGTAAATTGACTTTTGTGCTCGAGAATCCACGTGAATTTTTGATTCATAGAATTGTGTAAGATGTTGTAAATTATAATGCCAATTGGGTTTTTCTCATTATGGTTAGATTATAGTCATATAAAATATTATAACATAATATATATATAATATATACCTATTCTAGACTAACAAATTATTTCCATTTAGAATTGTTTTTCGTATTCAATGATGTCTAATAGTGCGTTCAAATTTAACAAATACATTATAATGACCTATCTTATGAAGGAGGTGCATACCACCCCCTACTGTACGGTATCCGGTCAATTCATCGCCGTGAAATACATCGCAAATGAGAGTCAAATTAAATAACTAATATTTGTATCTTAATAATTTCATCTATTTATAATTAATTCTTAAATTATACAAACGCCTTAATATAATTTTTTGGTCAAATTGAATTATTGTATTTATAAATAAATGTTAACTATGACACTTTTTCCTTCTAGGTAAAATAATTTTATTGCTATAAAACATACTTCAAATTAAATGCAAAACATGAATATTAAAACCATGTACATCGCAGTAAAATATTTTCCATTATCATTTTAAGGTTTAGACATAACGTTGTTACAATTGCACGAATATAATTTTAATATTGGAAATATTATTATTACTTATTTACTATTCACATTTTGTATTTAATTTCACGTATATTTTAAAGCAATACAATTATTTTACCTAAAAGGAAAAAGTGTCATAGTTAACATCTAATTATAAATACAATAACCGACTTTGACAAAACAATTATTTTAAGGCATTTTGATAGTTTAAGAACTAATTATAAACAAGTTAAATAATTAAGAAAAAATATTAGTTATTTAATTTAACTGTAGTTCGCGATATATTTTACGGCGATGAATTGACCTAAAATCCTACTGTACAGCAGAGCGAGGCCCATCCGATTCTTTTTTTTTATTTTGTTTGATATTAAAATTTTTCGAATTTCTGTAAGGTATGAATATGCATTATATTTATAAAGATAAATACTGTATAGGTATTCGTTGCACCAATAACTAATTCACATTATTGAATTTTTTTTCCTTTGGAAATATATATCGGCTTACGCTTATACATCGTGGTGTATAGAGGGGTAAAAACGACATGAAACGAGGTGCAATAACAATGTAAGAACGATGACGGGGATGCCCTTTATTGATGGTGGTGGTGATGGCGGCAAAGTTTTGGTGTTGTTCGTGTTTTCTTTAATAAATACAGTTGTCATTTGTCGGAAATCGTACAAACAAACCGAAAAAGGGGCGGTAGTGGCGGCGGCTACCGTAAAGTACGTGCGAAAAAATAAACGACGGTAAATCACGCGGCCGGGCGACGGTTTGTCTACAGCCACGAAAACGATACTATACCAGGGTCCGTCGTTAAATAATAAAACGATCAAATTTTTACGGTGTTGTGATAACAGTTTAATCCGGTGGTACGCATGGTAACCTACGGTAAGCACGGAAATCACAATGGCTCGCAGGAATATTGTCATTATATAGCGCTTCTGACAGATTTTTAAAAATCCACCTTTTTCATCAAGGTAAGGATGCATATACATAAGTGTAAAATAAATGCGTCTTAATAGCTTCGGAGCCGGTGTGTTTTCAGTACAAAAAACTTTTTCACGGGAAAAACGATCACGTCTTGTAAAGTAGTTGGATTTTGATAATTTATTTTTACTTGAAATAGGAATACATTATACAGGTTGCATTGGACTTCAATTTTTGAAATTAAAATTAGAAATTAGAAAAAATAAGTGTTTTTATAGTTCAAAATGTTAGCATTTAAAAAAAAAAAAAATGATTTCAGCTTAACGTACAATTTTATCGAAAATTGGAGTCTAATGCAATCTGTAAAAATTGACCTATTTCAATTAAAAATAAAAAAAGGTCATAATCTAATTACTCCACGAGACGTCATCGTTTTTCTTGTTAAGTCGATTTTGTACATCAATTTTGGGATTTTATTTTTCCATACCATGATGATGTTCGCTAACTAACATGCGCATTAGTGTATATTGTTTCCCTCGCTACTGTGCATTCATATTATACACACTCACTCTAACAATCGTTAACACACTACTACAATGATTGTGGTTTGAAACTCTGCCGCACAGCTGTATATGAATTCGCCTCAATTGTACCTCTTATGGCCTTATTACATAGCTGACTCCGACAGTCTTAAAGTATACAATTTTCGATCCATTCTCAATTTGTATTTCTAGATCGGGCATAGTTCACGTTCCAGACTCTTGCTACTAACGGATATAACTACGTCAGTGATACCTCCAGCAGAAATTATTTTCATCTAGTTCTGTTCAGTAGCGCTCGGATTGATTTGGTTTAAAATTAATTATATTAGAAGTTTAATTGTTAATTACCTATCTATAAACCTCCGATTCATTTGCATGATACATGGTATGTATCGTCGTCTTGACATATGATAACTGTCTGAAGAATTTTATTAAATATTTTTTATAAATAAATGTTGTACAAAGAAAAAAAAACTTAAATAAAAATTGCGTATACGTTCTAGTCTAGGCGGACTACCCGGCAAACACACACTCCACTGGGATAGACGTATCGTATCGCGGGATGCTGTTGGGGCATAAATAATGCCGGGATGACCTACTATACGAAAAAGTAGTATTCGGGGTATCTGTAAGTGGGAGGGAAGGTCATGCTGTATTCTGAAACGTGTAGACAAAGGTTACGCTCGACAAAGTTCTTCTTTTTCTTTTTAGCAGTCTCTCGACGACGATTGAAACGACAACCGCATGATATAAAGTACGCACGCGCATAAATTAATCAACCGACAGAGGTGGTGTACTTTATACACACACACATACATAATATAGACCTATTTAAATCTGTACCGAGCACTGTTATATATCATGATAGTGGTTTTCAATAGGTGGTTCATAGACCCTAGGGGTCCACCAGCCGATGTAAGGGTTTCCGCGGTTGTGTTCTAAGTTTCTGTACTCGTCACCAAAGTTTGACTATCAATGCAATGCAATAATTAAAGTCATTTGCTATGAAATCGTAATAGGTAGTTGTAATAGTGTTATATATAAAATTAAATTATTTAGGTGTTACGTGAAATAAAACAAATCTCTTTGAATTGTAATTTTTAGAAAAAAAATTGTTTGTAAAACCAAAATAAATCGTTTAAACGTTTTCTTCTTCATAAACATTTACAAAAAGAAGGACCCCTGTAGAATGTAAGTCTTATAGATAGGGGTACCTAATACTTAATTTTACCGGGAACCACTGTAGCCACTGTATGTTTACCGTACGCTAAATAATATATAATATAGTATAAATACATCATAACGAGTAATACGAATTTCATGTGGCTGCAGTGGTCACGAAAGAAGTAGGCGTTCCTATTACATTCCAAATAGTTAACCAGTAAAACTAATACTTAAAGAGTATTTAAAAAGTAATGTAAATGTTTCAAAAAAATTTCCATTATACTACTATTTCGTAAAATTCTGACATCATTAGTCGGACTGTGGTTTGCGTATTTATATGAGAAAACGGCGCTGTCACACGACATTCTGATCACCCAGTACACAATGTATATGTATATATTATGTACATGACTGACAGCGATTGTGCGCATATACACTCTACGACGATTTAATAATCCGTCCGGGTGAATTCGCGCTTTGTCACTCCTGTAATCAGCACCTATATATCGCCCCGCGTTATACACGTCCTTCTCCCTCCTCCCCCCCCACACCCGTCCAACGCTTTTGGTTGCCTTTTGAATATTCATGTGTTCGTGTATCGGTGTGTATTCACGTATGTGTATGTCGATGTGTGTGTGTGTGTGTGTGTGTGTGTTTGCCAGCGAAGAAATTGGCTCTCGCAAGCGTGCTCACGTTTATAATATATATTATATTACATACATGGCATATACATATATTATTACGTTCACGTGCGTGCAGGTCGGAAACCGTGGCAAGGGTGGTCTGGGCGGGCCTTGTTGACGGGACGGTGTATACGCGGCCGCGCGGAAAACTCTTCGGCACTATTATACGTGTGATTTATCGTGTTGGCAGGTGTATATATATATATATATATATAATTGAATACAATCGAACCTCTGTTTAACTAACTTCTATTTTGACAAGTATCTTTACACAGTGAATTTCTTTTAAAAAACCATCAAATTTACATTAAGAAACGTTTCTCTTTGATGAAAAATTTTTATATTACCATGTATATATATTCAATATTAGTCATTTGAAACTTTTGAAATTTTGGAAAAATACGTGAATATCATATATTCAGCAAATCGAAAATGTATCAAATGGCATTTTAAATTCTAATGTCTAGATAGATGTGTTTATTTTATTTTTTTTTTGTGTCTGTGTACATGATTTCGACCAGGAGTACTCCCGTTTACATAAACCTATAATTATTAATTTTTCTGATAAAGAATTTCGTATAGTTAAGCGAAAATGATATAAAAAATTGCAAACAATTTTAATCTGGATACTCCGTTAGTTTCAAGTTATATGTTATTATTATTTTTTATAAATATGTATAATAATTTTTTTAAATTTTAAAAACAAATACAGCAATATAATTTGTTCATTACTGTAACTCACCATATCGTGGAATCTTGTTCTTTTTATATTTAATTCTTTAAATAATTTCCCATATTTAAACTGTTTATTGACGACGAAAAAAGAATAGAAAAATATTGTACAAGGACACACAGTACTTGCATACTTATACAATACTACATACTTATCTTAATGCTCATACTAAACAAACTATTATTAATATATTTATTATTATAATTATTATTACATATTATTATTTTCATATATTTGGTTTCAGTTAAAACGAGTTATTTAAGTGAAAATTTAACGGTTTTTTTTTTTTTTTTTCCAAAGAACTGTCAAGTTTGTTAAATAAAGGTTCTACTGTAGATTGCGTGTAATAAATATATAGGAATATGCTTTATTTGATGGTGAAATATGCATGATTATTCCGTATGATCCAGCCCGTCAGCCAAAGTAAAGAATTTTACCATCCTTTCACCGAGGTACTCTGATAATATGGAAACGTGGTATTTAACGGTATTTCGCCATTTTATTGTGCGAAATCGCAGAAACATATTATAATACTATAATATTACTGTATAACTACTCGCGTTTTTCACGTCTGAAAAGTTGATGCAAACGCACGCACCGATAAGATAAAAATGTCATAAATAATAATATTATGTTATCCGTCAGCACGCTCATTTATCAGAGAAATTGAGCGGTGGTGTGATATTGTACTCAATACGAATAATAATATTATCATGGTGCAATATCAGCGATTCTTACGATACGACACTACCGATGGTGATGCAGAATACAATAATGCCTTCGAGATAGTCATATATTATTAGGTAATAATATTAATAATAATAATATTATAGAGAAAAGCATAATTCATACTCAGACATATAGAATGTATATAGTCTTATGATCACGGTTATATATTATGCGGACACATAACTCGATATCTGGGTTTTCACCCTATTCCGTGGGGCATCAAACGCGTTCCATTAATAGTACTTAAAGTCTTCCATACCAACGTTGTTGTGTTACAATATATTATATTACTCGAGAAAACCCGCTCACGATATTATGATGAATTGAATATACACCTTAGGAGACATATTACACACGAAATATATGTGCGTGGTGCATCTCATATATCCAAGTTCCACACACCCGATGTGCCAAGTTTAGATTGGGTTAACGGTTGTCAACGCGTGTCACCAGCTATTTTTATATTCATGTCTATAGTACTCGTCTAGATATCTAACAGTCCACGATTGTTTACGATGTTCTGAACAATGATTTTGGTGTCCACTGATCGATCTTTGCTGTATATTTGGTTGAGCGATCCTTATGAGTAAGGTCATTAATTATTACAATAATATTTCAATATTTAAAGTATATTATACTGTATAATATTATGTCTTTTTGGTTTTATTAAATTTAATTTACGAAATATATTTTTTTTATTTATATAATATGTTACTATGAAAATAAGATCATTGTTTTTTCGAAGTTGCAAAAATCCGCATTTTACATTTTACTTATCGAAAATATCACATCATTATTGCGAAAACTTATGAATACATATTTATTTATTATCCATCAATGTCCCGAAAAAAAACAGTTTAAAATCTTCAAAATTTTGTAAAAGAACTTTTGGAAAACATATTGGAAGAAATAAGAAAGTTATAACGCCCCCGTGAGGCAGAGCGTTCAATAATATTAACACTTAAATTAATTTTATACTAATCAAAGAAGAAGAATGTAATACATAAATATAAATATATCATGAACAATTAGAGAGTTTAAACATAATGATAAATATAGAATAACATAATTATAGAACTAAACATAATTTAGTACTAATTTACAAGTTAGCATTCATTTTATTAGAATTTATTTTAACCTGAATGATGAATCAAAAAAATCTATTTAAATTTTTCCATTTAATAAAATTATGTTTATAAGGACTAATATGTTGTTTCTGAGGATGAATATAAAAAGTATTAATGTAGTGGAGAGTATGTTTAGATATAAAGGGAAATTTTGGCTAAGAGTTCTGAGAAATCAATTAAATTGTTTCATCATTTATATTGAAAAGTTGTATCACTTGTAACAGTTATAACTTGTAATGCCTATTATCTAGTTATTGAAGATTCAGTTCTTTAGTTAATGTTTTAGTGGGATTATTAATTTTTTCGAGCTCTTAACGAGACAGCGTTATTATATAAGGAGACAACGTTTTTGTATTTTGAAATTTTTATAATATTATGACCAGTTTGGTGTGGGCTCCATATAATTGAGCTGTATTCAACTGACAAACGTATCAATTAATAGTATAATATTATTAAACAAATTGGATCATTAAATTATGCATGAAATTAAATAGTGCATCTGGATACAAAATGAAACCGAAAATGATTTCAGATTCAAAAAACTAAGAATATATATTTCATTAAAACCAAGGACTTTATTTTTTACCAAACCTGATTCATTTCAATAACATTTAATTTGAAAAGGAATATATTATGCATCACCTATATATGTTGTATATATGCATTGGGATAGAAATTTGATACTCTTTTGTACGATCCTTGTCGATTTTATTTATGTATAATTAGTTTCGTCTAACGTGCGTACTTCAATATATGTAACGTGTTAATGTAATATGTATACCATCATGCAAAGAATGAAACAACATTTTATTATAAATAGTATACGCTTTCCTCCTTTTTTTTCTTTTGGTTGTTGTGTTATTTTTTTTTTTTTTTTACCTCCTTGATAAATTGTAGATTTAATTAAAACGATACCTCTTGAATAATATAATTTAACATCAGTCTCAAATCGACACTCATAACTTTAATCAAAAGCTCGTAAGAATTTTAATTAAAATGCTTTTTAATTTACTGAACGTTTACAAAATAATATTTAATTAATCATGAATATAGGTATTTACTATTTGTACGTATTGATTTATTTTAATATTATAATTCAATTTTCACAACTGTTTATAAATAAATAAAGTGTTAACTATATATTAGATATGAATGTTGAGATTCGAAAATATTTAAAAATTTAATATAATATGCACATACAATGATGAGTAAATTACTTGAAAAAAGTTATGAATTACAAATTACAAAATAAGTTCCATCAAAATTTAGTTGATCAAACTCACCGGGTGGTTCATATTAGTTTATTGAATTAAATGTTAACTCACAAAACATGAAAAATTAAATTGACAACGATCGACAAAAAGACACGATTATGCAGTGAGAAGTCAAATGGCGAAAGATTAATTTTGTATTGTGAAATGTGTACAATAATTACATAGTTCTATTCATAGTATGATATTGCTATATAGCAGTATAGCATGTATAGGTATAGTCTTATAGGTATATAAATAATTAATAATAATATACTATATTTGTTGTGTACTTATTTTGCATTATCTTATGGCCAATTGTACATATTATTTGTGAAATTTCGGAATTTTGGCTTATTTCACCAGAAAAAAAAAATTATTTCAAAAATTTTGTATTACTCATTACACGGATATGTTGATTAATTACAAATTGCTTCAAAAGTATGTATGCAAATACCAATTACTAATTACTTAAGTAATTCAGTTACTACCACATGGTTTATAATATTCTTGAATGGTTCGTAAAAATTGATTGTTAAATAATAAATAAAAACACATAATTGTGTAAATCTTATTAGGGAATGATTACGTCAGATTTTCTGAAAAGCTTTTTTTCCCTTCGGTGTATGTATTTACTATTTAACCATTTATAAAAACATGTTCATAATATGTTAAAATACAAAAAAGAAAAACGATAAATAAAAAATTAAAACTGAAAAGATACGTTTTACATTTTGATATTCATGGTACATTCTCCTAACTTAACATTCGCTGGTTGGTGCAGAATAACTAATATATTCGTAAAGTTTATACACATATTATTATCTTTTAATATTTGATTAAATAATAAATGGTTTATGATTATTTTTTTCATACATTTTTTTCGCTTTATATTTAAGTTTTGTAAAAAATAAAATTGATCCACCGTAGATAACAAAAGTTATAGCCCCCATAGTGAATATTTTTGTTTAGAGAGCTATAACATGACTATAGAACTTCGCGAATAAAACGAGACATGTTGCTTTCAACCGAAGTATTTCTTTGGGGTGGTCTCCGGTAAAGTATATTTTTTTGTATTATAGATGCGGAACGCCGTTAAAGTAAAAAATAATATTATTTCGACGAAAAACATAAACAAAGAGGAAGTTATAATTTTTTGTTAGTGTTGCAAAACATAGTCCACCCAACACGTGTGGTGCTATAATATAATGAATAATCCATTCTTGTAGGGGCCCCTTCCAAACGTGAAATTTGAAAATTATGTAAATCCTGTAGCCTTTATTGCTTTTGTTATGTTGGTTTTGGTGTTTACTTGGAAGCCAAATAATTATACCTATAGTCTGCATTTGCATTATTTGTGTATCGTGTTGAGTTATATACATAGTAAATTAATAATTAATAATTTAATGATGTAACCTATAAAAATGAAATAGGTACCTAACAACTATGAAATACCTCCTGAGATTCCACAGAAGTAGTTCTTATTATCATTCGAAAATTATTAAAATTCATAGTTACAATTTTTTTTTATAAGCGTTTGAATAGCGAATATTCATATAAAATTGTATGTAAAATATACTATAATATATAATATGACTGACAAATCATATCGGTTTTTAAAATTTGCTCTTACTCAAAAACCAAATAATGCACACATTTGAAATTTTCACCAAACGTTTTTATTGATGTTTTCTATAAATAGTTAAGTTTTCAAAGTATATTAACATATTTTGACTTATTTATAGACAATTTAAATTTTTGATTTTTGTAAGTTTTTTTTTTTTAAAATATCTATAAAATTTTTGTGGATGTCCAAAAACTCTTGAAAATGTAATAAATATAATGCAAGGTTTATAATAAGGTATACTTATCGTAACTAAAAAATATTGGAGATCGTTTACCTCAAAATTTTTTTATAAGCCCATAAATTTCAAATTTGTATAAAATATGTTAAAATTGCGATGATTTGCAAGTTATTTTGTAGTTGAAAATTCATAACATTTTTTCAGTTTATACTTAAGGATTACAATTTTAACACTGGGTTATCCATAAATTACTCTTCAAAAATCTATAAAACAATTTCTACTGGACTACTGTGATACCAATTACAATATATTATTCTTTAAATAATATTTATTCTCAATCATCCATATGCACAGAGGTTATTTCAATTTATTAACAATAATACTATTGGGTTCTATAAAAAGTATTTTCATAAAAAGCCAACGTATTAGCTGAGTTACTGTCAATATACACGTGTTACTCGTTGATCTCAGAATAATATTCAGAATGCATTACGTTTGATCTCGATTGGTTTTGTAAATAATATATTCCATTTCATTTTCGAAACCAAAACGTGGAAACGGTTTTTCATAAAAAGGAAAAACAATCTCTCGCCCTGGAAACGGACAGATTTCCATGGCAAAGAATATTTATATATATATATATATATATATATATATACCACACGTGTGTATATAAGTATGTCGAGTTTTCGGCCCTCGTGTTTTTGACGTTCGCTCGTTATTACTCCTCGGTGGTGTAGACGAATGACGTGGTGGATTAAAGAAACACCGATCTTTCTTACAAACAATAAGTGCTGTGGCTGTCATAAATGTATAGAACTTTACGCTTATATATTATATGATCACGGTCTATGTATACTGTACAGGGTCTTCCAGCATGCAATTGGGAAAATTTGAAAAAAACTCTCTCAGAAGTGAAAAAAATTAGGTATTTACGTAATAGAAAACACATAATTATATGGTGTAGGTTTGTACGTAATTATCCATTCTTGAACATTTACAATACTGGACGATGTGATTGAAGATTGAAATTTAGAATGGTTTGAATGAGATTATTGCATTAATTAATTATCGTTATATATATATTTTAACTCGTCTGTAGAGGAATTTTTTATATCAGTGAAAGGTTAGGTATTGTTCGGATTTGTAGATCATGATTTGTAATATTAATGTATGGCTTACATGCCATAGAAAAATTTTTAAGACATTGTTTTATGTACATTTATTTAAAGACATAATATTATTAACTTTTAGGCTACAAATGGCACATGTAATGTAAATTAAATTATCAATTATATTTTTTACTCCATTGAAAGTTATTCCGAACTCATCCCATTTTCTACAAGATCTTGTATGTAATAATATTTTTGTATTTTTATATATATATATATATATATTACTAACACCAGAGACGTTACATGAGATTTTGTGGGACCGTCGACAACTGCCCTTGACGACGACGACACTGATGGATAGATGGGCGCAACCGAATAGTCAACGATTACGATAATAAATCCGTGCGCATCCATATAATATATGTATATATATACGGCACGGAAGGCGGTAAACGATTACGTGTGTGTGCGGGTGGTCGAGGTAAACGAGATTTTGGAAGCCCAGAAAATCTGTCGTTTTGTAATGTCCAAGTTTATCATTTATGCGCAACGTTACTCATGTATATATATATATATATATATTTTATTATTCGTATTGTTATTCCGTTCTATTTATGTCTCTCTCTCTATCTGTATTTTTCTACTCTCTCAGACTCAAATGCTCGGTAAGAAATTGCCATTTACTTTGTCTCGTACATTGATCAAACCGACAATCACTCGTCGAGAGTCGATTTATTTTCATTTATTAGTAGTTGTTTCTATTTTTCTTTTTTTTTTTTGTTTCGAACGTACGACAATGATAATATTATATATCCTAAATAGGTATATGCTCTCTTCACAAAACCGAAAAAACTGACGGTGGTCATACTTGTGGGGGTTCTCTTTTCTCGCGGGACAACCCCCTTCGCACACGTCATATATATACACGAAGGCCGTGTGTCAGTACACATACGGTACTCTCTCTCTTTAGCACCCCTTAATCATAAATTAGCACCTTCAACTTATTTTGAGCTAACAATATTGTTTTGTGCATCTATGAGACATGTAGTTGTTATTCCATTACGAATTGGTAATAATATAATACGCTAACAATCGAGTCAAAATATAATAAACAACTATCGTGAGATGTGTGTTGATTTCAAAGAAATAGCGATTGGTTTCACACCGTGTAGACATACCCGTATAATGCTTTTGTTATGTTTTTACAACGTTACGTCGATTTTATTGAATTTTGTGTTATTTTTATGGTTTTTTTTTTTAAAAAAAAAAAATATACTAATAGTCCGTATACCTTGGGGTTAATCATTTTAGTACTCCCAAGTAGACTTGCGCAGCTCGTATTAACGTGAATATAATAATAGTGCAATGCTATACGAAAGAACAGCTATTGTGCCAATATCATGTGTATTTCTGTGGAGTATTTGGCCGTTTCATGAAATCGCATTTACCCACATAGATTATATTGTATGTGACTCCGGGTCAAGGGACGATTTGTCCGTTTTAGTTTTTATTCTTTTTCCCCGTCCGTTTTCTACCGTCCAAAAACAACGCACGTCATTATCATTTTTCACCACCACGTAGCAATACATTGTTGTTGTCGCCTTCACCGCGGACTATCTCTTGCGTGCGCGAAAAAGAATGACGAGTGAAATATTGCCAGACGATTCACGCGTTTTTTTATCATTCACCCGAACCTTCGCTCATGTATATTGTATATATATATATAAACTATATGTGTACTTATAACGTACTTATATTTATATATAAGTATACATATAATGTATTTATATTTATATAATAATTATCCAAAACTATTTCTAATGCCAACCACATTTGGTACGATGCATATTTATGTATTAAATTAAACGGTTCTTAATAAAATCGAAATGTCTGCCGATCAAACGATTAAACTATATGAGAACCAAACAGGATTAATTTCTGACCGAAGCGTATGGGACGTTTTATTCATGTAGACCGGTCGATACTCCACATTATTGTTGTTTCTCCCCTCATGGTAGTGTTGTTGAACTTTTCGCCAACAATGGAAATTAATAAAAAAATATTCGAGTCAATACGTATTTCGGATTTTCATTCGGTTATTCTTAGTAATATGGCTTTATCGCTAGCATAGAGTACTTATAATATATTTTTGTGTTTAAACGATGATCACGTCAAGCAAATATTTAAAACAACTACATTTAGTCGTGTAGCCGTACAGGCAAATACAAATATTAACACAAGGCCCAAAATTTGTCTTTTTTGTCTTTCGTATGTACCAATAATTAGGCTTTTATATTTATAAAATAACCGATTATTATTAAAAATCGAAACCAGTAAGAATTGTTACCATATACTTTGTAGGTATAAACATTATCCTTAGATATCGGTATTTTCTAATATCGTGGCAGAATAGCATCTCTAAAGGGTAATCTTAATTTATTACCGAGATTTTGTTCTTTTAATATCGTTTTAACCCTTCGTTGGTGATATTGTTATTAGTAATAATAATAATATTGACAGTGCGTGAAGCTGACCTTTTTGCTGCGCGGACGTGGTCAATAAATCACGTTAAATGCGTGTCACTATTATCTGAAAAAGAAAAAAAGGTAGATAGATAATTTAATAATTTATTACTTGTGTATATACTATAAACGCATCTGCAAACAATTTGTTCGTTTGGTTTTGATTAAATCCACCCGTCATTTACAATAGTTACGAGAAACATCCTCCGTCCCTACCTCCACACCACTCTTCGTGTTTATAATGACCTGAATGTGCACGCGATACACTATAATCCATGGCAGAGGAGGTGAGAATTTAAAAAAAAAAAAACCATGGCCCCGTCGAGTTCAATCGTAACGATAGGTACCTACTATTTCACCTCTCAATGTTATTGAGGGAACGGTATTATTGTCGTTTCGCTCTTAAACAGTATAACAATATGATAGGCTTTCGTTCTGGCTTATAAATTATTATAATAACTATATTATTATTATTATTATTATTGTTACGAATTATGAGCGGCGACGTAGCGCAGTGGTTTCGGAATTACACGCATCGCACATATTGTTACACCAAAACAATAATTCCATGATCCCCCAAGTGTAGCTGGCACGTGACGAAAACCCAGTTAGTTGTTATATAATTTCGTCACCTCAGTAGATCCTCATCCTGTACACATATTTACAATGCGGCTGTTGTGCGTAGCAATCTCTGTGTGTGTGTATGTGTGTGTGTGTGTGCGTTCACGCGCGCGCGGTACGTGCATGTGAATATATGTAGGTCAGCAAAATTAGGGGTGGGTTGAATATTGTGCTTCATGATAAAAATATATCTACAACAAAACAACAGATAAAACTAAATTACATTAAATTAATCTGTAATCGTTAAAATAATGATAATAATATGTTATAGTGATGATGTGTGATCCCACTTCAAATCTAGTGTTCCCAAACAATTTCTAAGCCGCAATATGTTTATTTTGTGAGTGAACGTACTTGTGTGTATTGTATTAAAATATACAAACAAAAATCAACGTTTGATAAACGATATTTGGGAATTACAAAAAATGTGTCAGAAACTCCCTCTCTCCCATTGATTTATTAATAATTATAATAGTTAATCATTTGGATTGTAAGCCCCACGTTATTTATTCGTGGGAGACTAAAGATGATTATTTCCATACAAAATCTTATCGTTTAAACATATCCGAGCTACTTTGTATTTACCTACTCAATTTTTTATGTAAATCATCTCATTTCCATGGAATCTGGTAATATTCTCCTATACTTTGACAAAAACATTTACAAAAAGAGAAAAATGTATTGGTTTCACAATTATGCTTTTTGTTTTTTTCTTATTTTACTTATTTTCTGGGAACACTTTCAAATTCTTAACATACATCAAGAAGTTTTACACAAAACTTTTTAGAAAGGAAATTGGACATACATGAATATACATGGTGTTATAATACTTCACGAAAGTCGTTTTCGAATTCCTTGGAGTAGTTTCTGTGAGCCCAATGATACAGCAACGAAAAATTATGACTCTAAACAAGTGTGATTTTTATATTTCTTTTGTGTAATATTTATATTTTATTATCTTAAATGTAAATACTTTTCAACCATATATATTATATGACTGTAAAAAATCGTAGAAGAATTAAACAATACGGAAGAATAATAAAGTTAAATACCTCAACAGACTACTTTTTTTGCTAGCTTAATTATATTGAAGTTCTAATTACTATATTTTTTCTCAAGTTAGGCTTTTGCTGCATTTTCCTTTTGGTGAAAACCGAGTCGACTAATTTATAATAATTGCAAACTATCAATTGCGCATATTAAGTATAGGGAGATTGTAATCTTGTTAACGGATAAACAAACAAAACGTACCAAACGATAATCGCACTTTCTTGGTCATAATAAATAATTAGATTTCGCTCGTCTTGATGTTAAAGAAAATTTTATAATTTGAGCAGTATAACATTTTTTTTCAACTAAAACAAACTTAGTTATATTATTGATATTACATTATAGTATAACGGCTCAATATATTTGATAAATATTAAATTGTATATATTTATTTGATACCTATCTAGTGAATTTTAGATGTTACAGTTTGAATATTGTGAAATGTTTCCTTTTGTTTCATTTTTCACCACATAGACTTGACGGCTTATAAGGAAAAAATATCGTTTCCTGTGCCTGCTACATGCATGAAGCATCCATTCTTTAAATCGTACATGTTACGTTCCATAACACTGATTTAAATACATAAGACCTCAGAAGAAAGATTTCGAATACATAATACATATATATATTTAATCTTTCGTAATACCCTGTAGGTCCCCACGTACGGGCTTAATATGATTAGGTGGACAGCACAATTGAAACATTTCGAATTACTTTTGGGACTGCACATTATTGTTGGTGAGATTAAAAATCAACCAACTATTTCGTTTCTTTGTGCTGCAATATCAGTAATTTACCTTACTTAGAACAGCGCATTTATAATTATTTTCCATCAATGTTATACTTTTTATACAATATTATAATATATTATACATTATTGTCATCCTTATTATGACTATTTAATTCTAGAACAATACCATGAAAAATTGATTCAAGCAATACAATACCTCATTTAAAAGTGCAAATCTTTGTTACTCGCAACGCTGTTCAGTATTTATACTTAAACACATGTTTTTTTTCTCTTTCAGTTATTTGCAATTCTGTATAACATTATAATATTTGTGTTTCTATACTTACTTTTTTCAGATTACATGTATATAATATTTATGTATAATATATTATAATATAATGCATCCCTGTTATTTTTACCTCGTAATTAAAGAGTAACACGATTTCCATGGTCCACACCCGATCTACTGAGATTATCTACGGTTTTTAGTGTTTTAAAGTTTGTATAATAATATCTGAATAGGTAAAATGTAAACAAACTAATGTAATTAACTAACGAACGTACAGCTCCGCATAAAAGTTTCCAACAATGATTGTGTAATCATTCCCCTTACATTTAACTCCCCCCACTCTCTCACTCACTCACCCTGTCTCTGTCTCTGTCTCTGTCTCTCTGTCTCTCTCTCTCTCTCTATATATATATATATATCTGTTAAACTCACAACCAACCAACAGAATTCGCATCGTACAGGTCACAGCATCATTAATACTGCCGTATTGTCGATGGTGCTCATATCGCGTATAACAAATGAAAAGCGAATTATTCCTATTTTTTTTTTTTTTTTAGACAATTAACCGGAAATAGATTTTACATGTATAATTGTATTTATAAAAGGATTGAGGTAAAACTCATTATAAAAGTTTACTCAACATTGTCGACCCCGTTGTGTTGCGTTCTGTAGCGGACGCTGGGCCACGTAACAATAACTGTGTTATAATAATATCCTAAACGAAATAATTAAACGCACGTTAAGGATATTACACCACCGCCGTTCAGCTGCAGGAAGGTAAATGTATGCAATATGTGGTTCCGAATTTTTGTACAAAAACCTTGTTGTAATGCTTTTTCTCGTGTCTCGTATTATTATTACCAATACGAAGGTATACTTTACAAACTGTTTTTATACGTATATGTAGGTACCTCGCTCCGCATACATGACTAAATTTACATTATAAACGCTGTTATGAAATAATAACAATGCGACTATGCAAATTTTCGCATCGCTTACGTTTTGTACATAATTAGAACGTAGAGTTTGAAAACAAAATTACGATTATGCGAAAACTCATATTTAGTTATGATAATCCGTGCATATGGCAATACGTAGTAGAGTCTCATCGAATACCAATAAAGTTCAATAGGAAGCTAAAGGACAAGGACGTAATGGAAATAAGTTATGAACGTTAGATAAAGACAACGACAAGCTTATATTTTTCTCTATCATTTGTCCAGATAAATTCTTTGTTTGATCATTTAACCTATTTCCCCCTCCCCCATAAAAAACGAATTTGTTTTTATTTCATTACTTCAATATAAATGTTATATTTTTTGTGGATAAATCATATTAAAATGCAATTAAATGGAAAAAAAGAGATAGTATATTACGATATAGTTTTTAGTACTATTATTAATAATTTAAAAAAAATATAAGATTACCTATGTGTAAGAAAATAACTTTGTTTTTAAAGGGAAAATGTTTTTAAAGAACTTCTCTTAACCACAGATTTTACAAATTAAGACCACTTCTCTGAACCAAAACCTCTCTTACTAATAAAACACTAATATAAAAAACAAATATTACGTCCCGCAATGACATACTGAATTCAACTGTGGGGTACCTCGAAAAACTCAAACTTAATCAAATTTTAAGCTTTTCAATCAATATATTTCCGTGTCCTCACTAATGCTCCCTGGTACGTCAGCAACCATACCCTACATCAAGACCTCAACATACCTTTAATATCTTCACTTGCCTCTCATCATTATAACAAGTTTCATAAAAAAAACCTTTAACCATTCAAACCCGCTCATATCTAACCTTTCTTTTTACAATTCCTGTCAACCCCCTTCGTCCTCTCAAATGCAAATGGCCGCATGATTTATTAAATAATACCTAGTACTACTTTATGTTTAAAGTTACCTCCCCCCAAGTTTAAATTTGAAGTAGTGTCACTGGACAATCCCTTTCCTCGAGTGTTCACGTCTAGTCACTATCAATAATACATTTACTTATTATATTAACTTGTATATAGATTTTAAATTTTTTAAGTAAAAAAAAAATGTATTTTAAACAAACCTTAATATATTATAATGTATTTATTTTTAATTTTTTGTTTTTATTTATGATAAATCAATCTGCTACGTATAATAAATGACTATAAAAAGATGGATGCAGGGGCGGTAAACGCTGCACATAGTAGGTGAAAATATACGTGATTGAAGACGTTTTATCAATTGACAGTGCTTCGAATTAATTTATTTTATTAAATTTCGTTTTATAAATAAATTAATCAATAGAAGCAACCACGTGTACAAATAAGGTGATAAATCACCATTTGGAAGTTTCATCAATATAACTATATTAAATTTAAAATTTTTATATTTTTATATTTAATCAATCATTTATTATTATTACATTGCTTGCACACAATAAATAATCTATAATAATAGTGAAACGTAAATCGAGTTAATATGACTACAATTGATTTTAGTTCACATTATTTCTGCTACCGGTTTAGCCAATAGCCTATCTAGTGAATTGGAATGTATACATTCCGTCGTATCAAAACTGCAGGGGAGTATTAAAAACAATTAATGTGAAAATTAAATACGTTTTATAAGACCCTTATATTATTAACCATTTTGGCCAAAAACACTGGAACAATGATAAGTATACTATAGTCTTTTCGACTAATCGGATTTCTAGTTTCCTGTGACCCGTAAGCAGAACTTCTACTGCACATAAAAGTTTGTGCACATAATACCGTGGCATAGTGATATTAAAAAAAAGAAGATTGTTGGCTATTGTGGTGTTATTAAATCGGTCCCGTTCAGTGTGATGTGAAACAGGGATGAGGTGTAATGCACAGAATCCGTGTGATATGTGAATCCAAATAGGGCGCACTTTATGGAACCATGTAATTTCAAAGTAATATAATCCTCATTCGGGAGACAAAGAATCACCCTTTGCGCGTTATTAGTCCACAGGCTGAATATTTATGTCCGTAGGATGTGTAATACGTGTCGTCGCCCATTTATATTCGGTGATGACGGCAATGATCTTTTCTATTTAACGCTAATTTTTATATTAAACTTTTAATAAAACTTTGGTACGGGACATACCTACAAAGTGTAATATTTATTTTAAAGTAAACTTTATTAATATTATAGTATCACGATCACCCGCGACATTCTAGGCGCGAGTGTCAAGCGAATCTTGTTCTTGCGATTAATCAATAACGCGTTCAGATTTACACATCACGAGCCATAATTTGTACAATTTCGTATATCTCATTTATCTTTCTATTTATTTTTGAATTATATATCTGACTTAGTTTTTGTTCGGTCATAGTTAATATTTTAAAGTTCAATTCAACATTATTAAGTATTAATACTATTATTAATAATACTTTAAAGCAATATCGCAAACATATCCGCGTGCACACACTTCAATGCAATTATGTTTACGGCTTGTCATTATAAATCGGTATACGATACAATAGAGAGACAGCTGAAAAAAATAACATTTACCCTGCAGCTTGATAATCTTAAGTTTTGAGTAGAATTATACCTGTAACAAAGAGAACATAACAATGAACAATAATAATAATAGTTATACGGATACAACCATAATAGTAATAATGATCATGCGCATGAGAACAAACCGCATTATCATAGTGCACTTGAGAAAACGCCGCAGAAAAAGTTTAAGATATGGGTATTGCAATACCGTAGTATTAATGTATAATAATTAGTTTAAAAAAGTAAATTACTTTAGGTTCTTGAACTAAGGAATTGTTTCTATACAGTGACTATAGTGAAAACTCAAAACTTAAGTTGTCACTATAACTGATAGGTAACTGGTATTTTGTTTAAATACTTTTGAAATATTTTCTTTTTTTCTAAGGATAGCCATTATAAATATAATATAATATAATATTGCTATATTGAAATATTTATGTGACACATGTTGTAATATTATTCTCTCATAATAATTGACTCTACATTTGGGTAATGCTTATCTGATAAAATGTGTTAAGATTTTACATTGAAGTGACTTCAGATTCTCTATGGAGAAAAATGCAGATGTCTTAATTTGTTTGTCTGTACCTAATATATAAAATAAAAAAAAATGAACGGGGAAATTATGTAAACTAAAATGTTCAGTATATTTAAATACAATGAACTATTTTTCTTTAAGTCTATTAGGTAGGTATAACTAATAACTATTAAGTAAGTGAAATTTTCTATACATAGTTATTAAATTTTATTGGGTAATACAGGTCATGTATATTAGTACATATTTGTTTTTATTTAGTCCTTCTGTCAGTCGAGCGATCGAGTGAATGTAAATTTAAATTCAATTCCCAGGATATTCTAGTTGATATTTTAGTAAGCCGAACATGTGTTCATCGAATTCGGTCTTTACGGTCAAGTCGAGGGCCAAGAAAACAATTGAATTAAAATATTATTTGTATTAGCGAAAAATAACACGCGTTTGTGTATGAGGTTGTAGGTAACTGGAATGAAGTCTGTTGGGTCTAAGTTTATGACACGTCCGTAAAGTCCAGGCGCACTATTATTATTTTTATGACTAATCAACCCCGCAGTAACCTTGTGGTTCCCTATTGTTCGGATCACTGAGAAAATAATGTATAAAAGTCCTATAAAATAGAAAAACCCGTTATTATACCAATTTATCTTGTTAATTAATCTCGTTGATTCAACGCCCGAAATATCAAACAAACGCCCATTACTTAAATCCGTGAATTTTATTAATCGTATTTATTTTTACACTTGTATATTTTTAATGTTTTCAATTTGTAATTAATAGCAATAAGGTTTTTTTATTTTTATCACTCTTCGTTGAATTTTATTATTTTTTGTTACCTATTTTGTTTTTTTTTTTTTTTTGACAGATTTACATTTAAAAATCTACATTATAATAAGACATAAATACAAATATTTTACATAAATTTTGATTCCCAGAGGTTCTCTGATGTACAATACTTTTAGTAATTTTATTGTTTTCCTGATACAGTATATTTAGTATTTATTAATTATTTGGGACGTATTCAATGAAATAAAACGATTTTAATGTAGTCCAATTAAGAACTATCGATGTGGGGTGACTGTACAATATAGCTACAGGCCCTGTTCAAATATTGTTCGTTTAACACATATATTCAATCACTCAACAGTGTTATTTCACTAGGCCAGTTCCCAACCATTTTAGACATTCGTTTGTACTTAACTGTAACATTTTATTTTGTAAACATTTATTATTGTCTATCTCCACTACATCGAACATTGACTAATATATGAACGTTGAGCTAAGTCTTGGCTTCTCGAAGTCATCATTGATTTAGGACGTGGTCCTTTATCCGGGTCGGTCCATCCGTTCACAAATCATCTCGGTCGATATCGCAAAAAAAAGTTCCGAGACATTCTTGCACGACGTGTATTTTTCGACTCTTATCATTTTATTTGATTTGTGTGTTACATGTTTCAAAAACCAACACAATGTGTTCAGAATGTTTAACCTTACCATTGCTGTTTGGCATCGTGCGGGTGCCGGGTAGAGCACTATTATAGTAGCAGGTATGTGCACCCTCCATTTTGGTTGCAAAAGATTTCAGATAACCTATTGATATATCATGATAAAATATTTTGTTATCATCTAACATCTAGTTTTCATATTATACTTAAATAAAGATTGTAAAAGTACTGAGCTTAGTAGGTAACTAATTTATATATTATACGAATTGCGTTTATATATTATGGCTCATTTGTTTACATCTGACGATTTAATACAAATAACAGGAATTAAAATGATTGCTGCAGATGATGAAAATATATCATCGAAGCATTTATTGGACAAGGACCAAAAAAATTATTTTCTTATTTTCTGTTACTGTTCCATGTAATATGTCTTTTCATTTTTTTTAAAAAAAGATAAATTACATGTTGCATAAGACCTAATAAAACGTGGTTTTGCCTAAAAATTTTCCGTTTTTTTTTTTCGTAATTTTTTTATGGTTTTTTCAATGCTTTTCAAAAATATTTAAAAAGTTTGATTTTTGACAAGCTCAAACATCATCTGTATTCACTTTCCTTTCAGAAAAAATTGCTGAGTGATTGATGTTTATATTGACTATATTTTAAATTGTTTATACATTTGACAAAATAATTGTTATCTGGTAATATACTGCAACCAAAATGGCGGATGCACATACTCATCTTTATAGTACCTTAGCGTGGGTATTCGTAGCTGAATATATGTAATGATAATATTATTATAGTAACATTAAAATACCGTATTCGCTCGAACGCCAAAGTTACGGACCAGTGGATTTTAAAGAAATCGACTTTCGATTAGCACGAATATTAACTGTATACTATAAGCCGAAGCAGCCGTTGGCTGCAGTACAATAACAATAAACGTTATTATCATATAAGACACAAACGGTGGTTCACGAACCGTAAAGTTGAGTCCATTCAATATCATTATAATGTTATCGTATATAATATCATAATAGTAGTATAGTAGTATATATTAATCCATTTTGTATGTATATACCTATATAATATTGGGTTGATTGAATAAAACGCGCACGTGACGACGGATATTATATCGTTTCTATTGGAAATTACGGCGCGCGCTCTGAGGGCGTATTTCTGGGGTGAGATGCAAGGTCTGTGGATAATAGGGGTTTCTAATCCGAAAGTGTTATCGGTGTGGATGGAGGATCTCAAAGAGCGCTTTTATGCGCCGTAATTAATTAGAATCCAGAAACTGTTGCACTGCAACGTGCGTATACTGTCCTTTGTATATACTATTTATATTATAATATGTACATACAAGTATATAATATAATATATATAGTTGTATTGGTTAGTTCGTTGGATATTGTATGACAACTGGGTCAATACAACGATGACGTAAAAGTGGTGGTGAGGTTGGGCCTTTTTTGTGCCTTTTGAGAAATTGTTGTCATGCAAGCGGAATTTTTTTTTAACGAGCTTTCATGTTGCGGGTTATCAAGAAGTTCTTTTCATTGAATACACCGCATTGTTTCTTTACGATTGTTATTCGTTAGACTTTTAGTTCATCGAAGCGGCAACACATTTGTGGTTTGTTCGCAAACACATACAAATAAAAACAATAATAATAATAATAATAATAATAATAATAATAATAATAATAGTAATAAAAAAAAATAGAACAACAAGAACAGTAACTATATAGTATAAGTATTATATACACAGTGGGACTGGTAAAAAATTTCCTTCGCATGTAAATATTAATTTTACATCTAATTTATAGAACAAATTGTTTGACATTTTTACGATTAACGGTATACTTAGGTCATATTATACTTTGAAAATTTCACGTCAATCGAGATTTGTAATTTTTGAGTTTTGTTTTACGATAATATTCATATACATTTTGTAGTTTTACTAATTTATTGACTTAGAATTCATTTTTATGTCAGTTGTGATATTTATATGTATTAGGTACAGAATAGATCGAATGCAAAAATCTAATGTCTAAAAGACTCTAAAGAGTCTAAAATCGACTCTGATGTAGTGTTGTCACGATCTGCGACTGATTCGACTTGAAGCAAAATAAATTAATAATAATAATAATAATAATAAAATTTGCTTCGAAAATATAGAGCATGCGATAAAACGTTTTGTGAAAGAGCTCATTTCACTCCAACAGAATAAGTGTCCGTTATCCACGTGATTTTCCTTTGACTTCACAATCAATGATGTCATTGTGCAGTTTTACGCAAGTATTCTTACACCATTAATCAGACTCGGTACTTTGGTTTAAGTGACATATTATCAACTAAGTTTCGTTTTAATTTGTTTTCCAGTGTATACCTAATAGTAGTATTCACTTACTTCCAAGATCTTTGAACATTCCATGCACCAACGCATGTTGTAAATTAACGTCGGCAACAATAGTGGCGTAACTACTTCAAGTATCACTTAAAAATTAAAAGAATCCTCTAAATACTCTAACTATAATATGGTCAAAAAAAATGACTCTTCATTTCGTTGTTATTATTATATACTTTAGGTGCTGTATTAGAACCAAAATCAATTCATTTACGAATAAAAGTAATTATCAACGATGGTTTATTTAATATTTCTCATTTTCAAAATGGTTATTCAATACACTTTTCACGGCGATTTGGCTTTATGATTTAAGCATTGACCTTAGGTTATAGGAGGGGATTATTACGTGCAAGTTAGCAATTTCGTGCACGTAATTACATTCAATGCCAAAAACTGTAAATTGAAGTTACACAAGTTTTGAACGTAGAACGTGATACTAAAATAAACTTTGATGAATTTCTAATTTTTGTAAGAACCTATATTTTGTGTAATGAATTAAGTGAAGGGACCATATTCCCATTTTTATTATAAGTTACGAAAAAAAAGAAAATATTGAAATTACAGTGTTTATTGTGGTATAAGTACTTATACGCACTATACAAAATAATAGTATGAGTATAATAGTCGTCTTTGATGATAATTGATAACAACGGTGCCAAAACTTGATTTAAATTGGAAGGGCAAAGATATTTTCACTGAAAATGTTTCAGTATCCACAACCCAGGTGAAGATTCAAGGAGGGATTGGCCTTTTATATTAAAAAAAAAAAAAAACACCCTTAAGAATTAGCGATTGTTTTAAGTGATATTACTAGTTAAAGTATACAAACTTAATATCACTCGGTTGATACATTTATTATGAAAATAATAAATACTATAAAATAACTACATCGAAATAAAAAAATATAATTATATATATGTTAATCATCATTAATATTAAAGGTTAAAATTAGATTTCTATCAAAAACATATATGTCATTTGAATTTTAAGTTTTTGCACGACAATTAAATGCATCAATGTTTGAACGAGGTACTGAAATGCAATAAACGTAGTATTTGCAACATGAATAAATAATTTTATCTCGCTCTTCGAGCGGTGCTCCGATCCGTTTACGTTAAATACAACAGCGAGTCACCGCCGTCACCACATGATGTCATGACCTAGTTGCAGCTTCTTTGATACGGTCACAATTTATTATGCACGTGAATGTGATTGTATATACTTAAGTTCATCTTCCTTTGACTGCAATGGCAGCGTTTTAATTATTCCAAGTTTTGATTGTAGCTTCCCGGTATGTAAAGAGCACTACAACGCATAGGCGTATGTATTTTTCTGAACTTTCGTTGATTTCTGGTTGCACATCTAAGTCGAATACTTGAACAGAATACCGTTTTGAATCGCGCAATGTAAAACGAAGACCGTAAGATATACATACTAGTACTACGGTCCTATGTTGTTGTATAGTATATTATATCCACCACCCGTAGGTAAGTATGTTGCACTGCTAAACGGGAATGCATTTTAACTGCGCGAGGAAAACTGCAGGTGATATTTTGTAAAACGACTATGAAGTGTCGGCTTAAAAAAAAAGGATAACACTGTGGCCCTCACAAAAATCCTAAAAACCTATAGCTCTAATTGTGGTAAACTGGTAAATATACGGATCATCATCGCAGTAATCGGCTTAACTCCACGTGCAACGACGGTTCCCATTGTTTTCTTGAACAATTGTGTGTCTGAACGTAATTAAAAAGTTATTGAAAATTATACAACGTATATGATGAGAACAGTTATGATAAGTAACGCTACTGTATAGTAGCGCTACAAACTGCTGATATTGTGTGGTTTCGTAGTACGGATGGAAAGAGATAATATTAGTATTAATTTACGCGTGTTAAACTTGTAACACACGAATTGTAGACAGTGAGGTATATATACATGCTTCATTGAATTTATTATTTCCAATATTACCTAATTTGTTTTCACATTCCCAAACTTTGTTACCACCCACAATATTATGACGGAAAATCGTTACCGAACCAAACGTTGATGATCAAACTAATCTAGATTATTCTTTTTGGATATTTATATCCAATACAAACGAAAACCTATATCTTTTATAGATGATATTGTACGTTAAAGTTTCAGATTTGGAATGGAGTGATTAATGTATTTACAATAATTTTTTTTTCGAAGTACTTTACTAATTTTCAGAAGATTCCACAGAAGTTATTCTTACTGACATTAAAAAATTAGAGTATCAATTATTGACATAATATTACAATTTAAATATAACCTAATATATTATTATATATACCTATTCTAGACCAACAAATCATCTCCATTTAGAATCGTTTTTCGTATGCAATGATACTTTGTACTGTATTCAGATTTAATACATCTATTATAATAACCTATCCTATAAACGAGGTTCTCCCCACTCCCTACTTTACAGCAGACCGAGTCTCCCCCGGTTTTTTTTTTTAATTTCACTTTAATTTCACTGAAAGAATTGAAATAAATAATAATTTTGTTTGTGGTTTTAATCGCACGTCTAACAGATAACAGTTAAGATTTTCTAAATTAAATGCGTAAAAACTAAAGCCCGTTGTATACATTATGTATTCGATTTTCATGAAAAATTATTTGGTCAGTATCTATGGCGACCGCGCTAAAATATTAGATAATATTTTATAGTCAAACACACTTCTTTTGTCCAGGACACTTTTCAGTCATTCATAAATGATATATTTGACTTTGAAACGGCGTACCGTGTTGTTTGACAAAACGCAACTACAAATAACTACTGAAGAAATTTCAATCTTGTTTTACTTAATTACCTTTTGAAATATTTCAAAATTTAATCCTTCTTCGTTTTATATCTATACTGTGTAAAATGCTTACCTATCAACTCAATTATTTTTATTCTCAGTACCTCAACCTACTGAACTAAACTTTTAAAATGTATTTTATAAACTCATCAGCAACCATCTTCTAAGCCTTTTCCTTCTCTTCTTTCTTTTATCACGTAATTACTACAACTTTTATACTTTTTGTGTCTCTTCTTATAATATAATTTTTATTGCTCTAACTACAAACGTTACCTAAAAATACTATAATATTTTGTATGTTTCTGAATGCTGTACGTTTTTACTCTTAAGTCCTTATCTAGCCCATAAGATAGTACACTTTTCAACCATCTTGCTTAATCAATTTGATATTAATTAATTTTAAAAATTTTATTTGAACGTTAAAAAGTATTTTTACTTCAAAATATATTTGATGACAGAAGTATGTTGGTTGAACCTAAATGTGTTTAAAATCAAAAGTTTTATAGTTTAAATAACTATCGATCTCTAGTATTTGTCCACTTTCTATTAACATTTTATGTAAACTACATAATATATATACTTATTTAAACACTACGATAACTGATTTGGAGTTAAAGTTACTGTTATTTATCATAGTATGCTTCCAAATCAATACGAAGAATTACATGTCCGTGCGTCTGTTTTCTGGTTTAATTATGAAATTTTAATTTAAGATATTGTTGACTCGAGTACGAAATAGCTTAATTGTAATATTTTTATTATTATTTTTTCGTACACAATAGAACACAATGTATACTTTTCACGTCATTTTCGCCGACCGTTATGTGGTTTTCAATGTTTTTCAATCCTATTGATATTCCCGAATATATTGTCGACAACAACCAAATCGCAGTAAGTTTTTAGAATACGATGAAAACATGAATAAATAATAGAAGAAAAAACAATACTAATAATAAAAAAAACCCCAAACATTGGTTTTTAACGTGGGAAGAGAGAGACGGTGTTGTAGCGTAGTATACACAACAACGCCACTGTGAACTCTTGCAAAGTAAATGTTTTAAAAACTAAACCAATTACGTAATTTATTTGTATCATAAGATATTGAATTGCTTGTTAATATCGAACGTTTGCCACATATTAATCGAATTAATTGGTCTGTAACGATGAAAGATATTCACCGGTATCCCTTTGCGGCCGAATTCGGTTCAAAGCCTTTTGTAATTGAGCCGAGAAAATTGCACATTCCATTACCATTGCGTATTATATTATTATAAATTTATAATCATAATATTGTTGATCATAGATACTATAATACCAGCATAATAAAAACGACTTACAGCGATAACCTTTTTAGGACTTAGACCGAAAACTTATAGTGTTCAAAAACGGAAATCTTTTATGAAAGTTAAAAACAAATTTATTACGAAAATGATTTTATGGAATTCGTAATAAGCGAGAATCGAACATAATATTAATAACGGCACCCTTTAAAGTAACTTTAAATTTGTGTCAGATCACAATTCCCATTAAAAACAATTAAAACAAATATTTACGAATCCCGCTTATTGGAATATCGAAATGGAATCGGTTTTTTACACTACGGGCATCTATAGTTGCAGTATACTGCACACGTCACAATATGCGTAATATACGTGTTTTCGTCCAACGTGCTAAATCGAATGTAATAATACCTCCCTGACATAACAAATGGTTTATATAACATTATTCATTACCATTTGTGAAATCCAATCATAGATCGTAGAAGCCATTTGATAATTTCACGTACGATATTGTATACTCGTTATGATGCTATATATCTTTACGTAGGTAGGTATTAAATGTTTTCCGTGGTTTTTAATTATTGTCATTAGTCGGGATTGAGGTGTGCACTGACGATGGAGATGAATGAAAGAAGAATGGTACGTGATTTACGTTAATGTATTAAAATTTGAAAAAGTAATTACCAAAATGTAATCCGATGGAACACTGTTTCCCATAATAAAATAAATATACCACCCACTGCGCGTAACTATTTGCGCTTTACACGTCATTCGAAACGAAAACATTTAATGCATAATATTAAATCAATCAGCTTTCAAAATCGGACGTTTCAATAGTATGATTATTGATTAGATCTACTGGCTATTTTAATATCAGTTTCAAATTACAATCTCAATTGCTGATTTTAGCTTATTAATTATTCTAAAATGTTGCCGTATTATGCATATCAGAGAGCACACGGTTTACACTAATTTGTTTCTTTTTTAATTATCCTTCAAGTGTATCACTCAAATAATTATAAAATAATACATAATAAATAAGTGTGATCATGTGGATAACAATAATAATAATTTCCCAACAAATTTCACTCGATAACTGTTCTTATATTGTTTGAAAAATTCTAACTATTGTGAATTATTTAGGATCTTATCCATGGTATATTTAATAGATCAAACGCGTTTGAAATCTTAAGCTTTTAAAACTTTTGAACTCTTTTATTAAATTATTATCATTTTTAATGATTTTCTATAATTTTCAAAAGAAACACTAATAACCTTTTAAAATATACCAAAAAAAAAAAAATAAAAAAGATGTTGACTATATTTCCGGGTTTTTTTAATTTATTGGTTTTATTGATGCATTATTTCAACAATTGAATAAAGTTTAACTGTTATAAATTGGCAATCTAATCATACCGAAGAAGAAAGGAAAAATTTAAACTGTAGTAAAAATGAAACTTTCAGAATCACTGGAGCAAAACAATTTAGAAAACTTTATTAAAACTTTAGTAAAATTTATAAAAATATAATTTACCGATGAGAAAAATGAATTTATATTTTTAATTGCCTTTTGATTAATTATAGTAAGCAATTACAATTTATTAATTTCACTAAATAAAAGAACAGTATTTAGGTTACACTAATATAGTATATATTACACTAATCTATAGCTGGTCCGTTTTAATATTAAAAAATCATCACTAGAATCGTAAAAAGTAAAAACAATACTAAACATAAATGTAATAAACACAATGTAATTCGTTGTACGTTTAAAATATTTATTTTATGTATGAGGAAATAAGAACTATTGAGTTGGATTCATATTTTTATTATTTTGTTTTTTGAGTAAGCTTCTGTTGTTCATAGTTAATCTTTTGAAAATGTTACATGAGTTAATTTTTTTTCCAAAATAATTTACGTTTAAAGTAATCCAAATAAATAATAATGTTTAAAATAAAAATCAATGCCACACAGCATCCCACTCTGAACTGCTGCGAGTACGAATGTAACGTCGAACATATTGTATTGAAAAGAAATAGCATTGATGATAGAAAAAATAACGGTGAAAAGGATATCTGGTAAATGTACTATTTCCGGCCAACATGAAATATTTTGTAAGTAAAGAGCAGGTAAACGTAACGTACCCTTTATACACATGTGAAGGAAGTATTCTAAGGAAACGTTTGCTTCCATATAATAATACATTATGTTGATCAATAATCGATATAATTCGGTTATGCTTGTACGATTGACTCTTGATGACAATGTTACCGAGTTATGCGAATGGTTTGGATGAATCTGGAATACCATGCGAATCCTGGTAGCAGTTACATGCATATAAATTTGTTATTATTTCTGGTAAATGTTAAACGTTCGTGAGTTGATGTGAGCACTGGGAGTTTTAAATCGTGGAAATATATTATATGCATATATTAATGAACAATAATTCAATATATTGAATATCAATCGATGGGCACAGGGCCGTGGGGTAGAAATATTCGCACCGTCAATATTAATAGCGAATTGCTCATATTTTTTTTTTTTACATGATTTTTCAAGAATTTTTTTGAAGGTATACTTTTAATTTCAATAATAAAATAACTCTATACACTTCAAATAAAAATATACTTTAATATATATTATCTTCATATTATTTTAATTATAATATCGCTTCACTGTCATCATATGTCGTGATTATGTCAATGTTTAATAAATTCGTAACATTCAATTCTTTATGTCAACTTGTAGTAACTTATACCCGGAAGCATAAAGTTCTGCTAAAAAATATTCTCGTGTATTATTAAGATTTTGGAACAAAACTTTTAGAACATTTAATAATCTATAGATGAATGAAAAATTACCGAAACTGAAGAAACTCTAGGAGATTGAGGGAAAAATATATAAAATATATACAAAGTTCATATTGAAATCAAATAAATTTACACCAATGTAGGCATGATATTATTATTTTTTGTATGTATACAAGTATGTATGGAATATATTTTATATTTTTTAGATGAAATATAAAACAATCTTGTTTATTTAAAACAATATAAAAGTTAGTATTATCTGTGAAATGTTATACGAGTTATGAACGTATTTTTAAAACATTTACCCTATCTAAATAGGTATTGTGATTTATTAAAAAATAATGTATTCTAATGCGTTTCAATTGTATATTGTGTTGATTTTTTTGTATACAGTTGACCAATCTAAAAAATTGTTGATAATATTCAATCAACAACCGTTCTTGTAATAAATGTTTGGTTTTGGATGTTCCCCCCCCCCGGTCCACTTATCTGTTGTGTACGCAATACAACCACGACTACGTCTCGTTGTGCACCGTTCAAATTATACGCCTACGTATCAGACGATATCAGGTGTGTATACTAATCAGATGTGCATGTATATTAATATGTTATGCAGGGCGCATTGTGAATAATTACTTTTTGCGTGCAGGTACTCCGTGATATATTTCTATATAATAATATTACCTATATATGTAACAACAACTTTGAAACTGTCTATGAACTTGGCGCGCAGGCACATGCGAAGTTTATATACGCTGTATAATGTACGGAACAAAAAGGCTTTGGACCCGAACAACGTGTCGCTGAAAAGTGTAATTAACCCGTATGGGGGCAAAGCGCGTGTCCACTTCAGCAACACGGCTACGTTCAATAACAGCGCCTCCTGCCGCACAACCGTGTGTGTATTTCCTCTCGTTGCCTGCAATCGCTCGTTTTTGTGTATAGACTATATATGTATAAATGTGTATTATAAAACTCATTTTGGAGTAAATTGGATCGTAGGAAAAGTAAAACGTGTGTATTTCACTCCGTGTGTATATACCATATATACAGGTGATGTGTGGCGTATAAAAATGTTTTTGACGTCCTATCATATAGTAGCAAGTAATATTATAAAATGAAACCGTTTGGGTGTTTCGATTTGAGTATTGAAGGTTGAGGTGAGAGACCTGTAGGTGTGTTAAAAACTTTTAATACATAACGCACTCGTATACGAATTTATAATATTGTTTTTTATATCGTAAATACAAAAGAAATCTCCTAATTAAACCGCACCGATTGTTCCCACGAGCTTTTTGAGGATGAATTATATACTAATTACTAGAGAAAAAATCTCGCATTCAACGCACATTCAACCGCACAGACCACTGACTAAATAGAGGTGCAATATTGATGTTCGGACAGATTTAGTCAAACATTTACAACGGATATTTTAAGGTGCACAACTCGGTCTGAAACAATATAATATAATATTATATTTTATAGTATTGCAGTTTGTACATGCGTGGTATTTTTCAATTTTATGTCTGCAATAAGGATCCTTTATTATTATAGTGGGACTGCTGCAGTGGCAGAGTGATTTTTATAACTACTCGTGACCCTTGTGCGGCCGCGACCGGCGGATCCTTATTATATGGTACTGGTGATCGCGCGCGTACATAATAATATGCAAGACCGCTGTTGAGGCAGTGAAATCCTATTACAAACTAAACGGTTGTATTAAACTATAGATCGGAATCGAGTGCAAATACATTATTTTATAGAATATTTATTGTATTCGAGCGACTATAAATTGCACCGTGAAACGCGCATGTATTACAATTTATAATTACCACGCACTATACGGCGAGGCGCAGTGTACGATGAATACTTTATGATCTCGTCGTCGTGCAAGAACGCCTGAAAAGTAATTAACATATTATCTAGTATACATAAATTATATTCACTCATTGTTGTGTTATCGCATTGAGTGGATCGAGCGTTTCAAATGTCGTCGGTCAACCGCGAAACTCTGAAATAATTATTAAACCGTAAAATATTGTTGATCAGATGTTTGAATAATGTATAATAATATCATTATGTTTAATATGTACATGATCTCACGTGAAAAGAATAGATTATTTATTATTTATTCTTTTGGTTATGACGTTGCCGATTGATATTAGTAATTTATAGTAAATATTCGTAAACACTAAAGTCAACTATGAACGGCACTTAAATACTTAATAAAAGTCGAAATGGGTTTTTAACGTGAAACTTTAACAATAGTTCTTTCAAAATAAAAAACTTTCCTTCTACTACATATACAACGGACACGTAGTTACTATATATGTATATATATATATATATATTTTTTTTTTTTTTTGGTTAAACGCATATTATTTTTAAACGACGTTGTGATTTAGGAATAAAAAGACTATTATTTGTTCTTTATTCTATAAAGAGTTTTAGAAAGTTCTATTTATAATCCTATACGCTACGTAAACGTAAGTATGTTGCTCAATGATTGTACATAAGTTCACGGCAGCAATTTGATTTAAAAATTTATATTTAAGACTAGATATACGAGTAAAATTGGCTTTTATTTCATTTTTAGCCAACCAACACAACTATTATATTATCCATAGTAATCCTACAAGGATAAAATTATTTTAATTTTTAACACAATTAATGAGTTAATAATCTCTACTAAACTTAAAGAATTATCATAATATTTTAAATGTATAAACAATGTATTTAATATTTATATTCACATATTCAATAAATGCATATATGCATTTATTATAATCATAATATTATCATATTTTCATATTATTTTGTAAATGTCTGTTTTTATCTTTTTCTGACGTTTGTTTTGCAGTTTAATAATTAGGTATAGTAGTAATGATATATTAAACTTAACTAATTACTAACAAAACGAAAAAATAACACATGAATGTTTCTTTGAAATAATTATACAAACTGTATTAATTAAATATATTATACAAATATATATTGCAAACATTAAATATAACATTTTTAAATAAAATAGTTGTAAAGAACACGCTGTGTCCGGGTATGTTAACTTCCTGATATAATTAGTTTATCATAAAATATGTATTTATGCGTTCAATATTTTCTACTAAATTTCAAAACGCTTTAATTTTATTTTGACCTCACCCTAATATAGATATGAAATAATGGTAAAATTTTTTATCAATGTGATGAACATAAAACATATGACTATAGAAAAAGTTTTATATTTCGTACCATATTTATGTTTAATAAACATGATCAAATGATAATTTATATAGGTCAACAATAGTACTGATAACAATGGCAACTTAAGTAACAAAATATTCTTCCATTTCGTTACTTTAAAATACGACTGCTATACTAATTATTCTTATTTCTAAACATGGTACAGAAAATAAAAATAATAACATAAAAATGTAATTTTTATCCTCATTTTTAAAAACCTTCTCCGAAATAATACAATATAATATAGTTTTAAAAGAATGTATTATCAAACGCATTTTATCATGCATAATCTAAAACAAATTTTAAATAAACTTAGTATTATTTTTCATTTAATTGTGAGTATACATAATATGTATTATTATATATTATTAAATATGGTTTTCATTGTGCCAATCAATTTTGCGTATAGCATTAACTAATTCGATCATACCATTGTGTAACTAAGTTTACGAAGTATTCATTTTAAGTTTTATATAATATATATATTTTATATTTAAATGATTGATTGCTTAATAATTCACGGGGGAAAAAAATGATAATCAAATTATTAGTGTTTATTCAAACGATGATAAGAAAAAACCTTGTTAAATTATTAAAAATATTTATTTTTGTTCGGAAAAATGTAAACCAATAGTGTTTATTTCGTCATTAGTTTTTTGTTCAATTAATCATGGATATACTTTGATGACCATAGCCTTACTCATAAAACATAGATTATTCTGTCTTTAAATATAACTCTTAGCACTTGAATGGTAATATTTTTTTATCCATCGGATAAATTTATCCTAAAAAAAAAGGTCAGTTTTTTGTGCTAACCTATTTAAGGTTAAATAATAAAATAAAATTGCAAAAATATTATGTTGTATTTGAAACTAGTTAACACATACTTAATACATTTCGAAATAATATGGATATGCTATATGGATGACCTATATTGTATTTTGTGTGTATTCCATGTATGTAGTCGAATATTTGTATTATACATCAGTTATAAAATGTATTTTAACCAAAATAAACATTCATATGATATCAATGATATTCACTGCACATCATATTATACGACTATAATAGGAGTATTGTAGTAAATATAAGTATTAATTAAGTATATATATTAATAAGTATTACATTAGCAGAATAGTACCGTGTTCCGTTTACACTGTATTGGTGAAGCGCTAGTATATGGGTAAGATGAACTATCGCGGAATTTTAAATTTTAATTCTGTATGATAATACACTATTTACCATGTACCCTTATTAATATTCATTCAGACGCACGGTAGATAGTTGAATATTTTCAACTTTTGGGTACCTATTGTAAATGGTATCATGTTGACCAATATTGATTTCACGAAACACCATGATCGTGTATCTCAAAGTACCTTTTAGGTTGTTTTGTTGTATACTTATTACTTACGTTTGTTGTAATATTAACCTCTCAAATACGTACAAACATCCAAGTCATTCAATATATATTATGTCGAAGCGTAAGAAGTAAATGTATACTTAATATTAATTATTCTAACTCTTATTATTAGTCCTTTCGTTAACCACGGCCAAGACCTTATTAGATATTCCTTTGACCACCTGTCCTTTACAGTTATACAGTATTGTTGTCTCGATATATTGATTTTATCATGGACTGTTTTCCTAAATATCTTACGATCAAGGGTTTATTTATACATCCATATACTACTATTCCGTTAGGATAGGTTTCCATACTACACAATAATATGATGTTTCAGCTATTTTGTATCTCGTAGACCTACTTATATAATAAATAGAACGCCAATTATATACATTTCCTATACATACAAACAATAAATTGTTGAGAACCGAAGATTTGATTTCATTGACAGTTCAAGTACAATAAAATATTGTGCACTGGTACTTTACGTGGTTATTTTCTAACGTATGTAAATATCGCTCGATTAGTGATGTTCAAGTAGAACGTTTATACGATCACAAGTGGTTTTACTTTATTTTTATCTTATCACGTTTATCGTTATACAACAACACGTTTATTTCAGTTTACCATGAGTCATGACATGTTTTTAAACTGTTTGTTATTTCTATCGATTGCAGTTATGGATTCAGTGAAATGAACAACGAAGACGAGGTGCTAAGAGTGTTCAGAGGTGACTTGGACACCGCAGGATGGGCTATACCCAGGTTGGTCAAGGTTTTCATCGCATCGACCAAAAACGGTAAGTCGTTATTATTATTATTAATTATTTGATCGCGCATACGTAATACATCGTTCGTACAATCTCGATATTTACGTGGTACGGTAGTGTACTATAATATACTCATTTTAATGAGTTAAGAGTTCGCGGTGAAAACTTTCTTACGTACGTGTCCCAATCAATTTTGCACCCTGCATAAATTAATAAAATAGTATCCGTCGAATAGCGATAAATGCATGCTGTAATGACGTTTAAATTCAAACTTTCATTTGAACCCAATTGTAGCATTGAAGTACGGTTATGAATAAGTATATTTACGAGTTTTGTACCGTACAAATTGGAACATTTAACATATTAGCTAGTTCGATAAAATAATTGAAAATCGTAGTAACGATAAACAAATAATATTGTTGAGGTAATAGGTTAGATTTTTTTAAAAAAAAAAGGCATTTGGATCCCATACAAGTTTCATAAATATTATAGTTTGACGTTAATAGTTATACCCTGGAATTCATTAAATCATCATTTATTTCGATCATTATTACTAGTATCAAAAAAGTAAATGATTCGGTAATGTATAAAATGTTGTTCAGTTTAAAATTTTTGTGCTGTTGAAAGTTATAAACTGCAATGTAAAATTAAAATTAAATATCATGAATGGTTAAATGTTTTGATTATATTTTTGCTTAAATTATAGTTCAGGTAATAATAGTTCACTGTTACTTCAGTTAAATTATAACTATATTAATATTTTGTAATTTCTCTTGTACTATGCTTATATTATGTTCTTAATATTATTTAATCACCAACTAACTAATGTTAGACTTATGTTCATCATAATATCATATTATGTTTTATAATACTGCAACACTATGTATTACTATTATAAATGGATTAATTCCGTAAATAAATAAATACCAAGTTTCTAGTCTGATTGATTTCTTACCGTATCAAAATAACTAACACGAATAATTAAGTAAGTCATGAATTGGATAAAAACAATAAATTTATAATTATTTAATTTCTATACATAACATTTTTTTTGTAGTAATATCACTTAAATATCAAAGAACAAAATATATAATATATATTATATTATATACAAATATGTAATATATTTGACTATAATTTATGGTATTCTGATATTTATAATTTGAAATTCTAGCCGTTGAAAATTTATTTTCAATGCCTACCATTAAGATTTTTAAAGTATTGTATATTTCAAATTTAAAGTTACTTTTTTCCGTTTAATTTTTCTAGTAATGCAAGTATAATTTAGCTAATGAAACACATCACCGAAACAGATAAATTTTATCGAGGTTAATTTTTTATTATATCATACAGCAAAATAATTAACAATATTCACAATAAAACATAATATAATTTTTACCCATATAATTTATTCACTTAAAACCTTTAGAATGAATGTATTGATTTGAAAAGTAGCTGTTTTATTATGTAACTAAATATTGACGCACCAGACTGTATGAGATATAATATAGTTTCACTTGACACTTTAGCTACCAGATAACAAAATAATTTATTTAAATATACAATGAAAAATGTCCTAGACAAAGTCCTTAAGGACCGGCAACAATTGCTTTTTTCCTTCTTGTAGAATAGTAAGTTTACTTTTTGTACGTTTTCGTTAGAGTCAAGAAATATTTATTCTATAGAGAATTGAAGTTTGACCGTAAAACATATGAGGGTTGTAGTTAATAAAGAATATTTCAAAAGTGATTGCAAACACAATACATTTCTAGACCGAATATTATATATTATTTACCACATGAAGTTAAAGACCACATGGGCGCTGTAAATTGAAATAAAATGTGTTATGAATCATACTCAACATCATTTAATATGTAATTCGAACTTTATAAATTGAAATCAGATTCTCAATTGATTCAAATAATGATTATATTATATCAAAATGATACATTATATTGTAGGCTATGTAGTATTTTAATAAAACAGCTTACATTATTAAAATACACAAAAACTTTAAAAAAATGTAAACTATAATAATTAAAACTATCATAACGATCATAATTCAATGGCATAACGTAAAAATTATGTAAATAATAAAAATTTTTTTTTATATTGAGACATGTCTTATTATGTCCGCAGTTAAATAATAATTTTTAATTATAATTGGACATTATATGTTAAAGAAATATAATAGGTACTAACTTTCCTGCTAATCATTTATTTTTTTAATTTGTTATACAGTAATAAAGATCGTTCTTCTGTACAATTAAAAAAAAAAAAATATCACTTATAATATTTATGCGCTATGCCATCGAATTATTAACGATAGAAGTCATTTTACATATTATTCCTCATTAGTTTTTCTTTTATTTTAGTAGACTTGATTAACGTTTACATGATTTATAAATTGATTAATACGCATCAAATAATGGTATCTCATATTACATATTATTATTTAACGTACATAATATTACAAATTAAATATTAAACAAATAATACGAATTTGTAACCAATAATTATTTTAAACGTAAGTCCCTACTACCTACCATACGAAAATTATCAAAAAAAATTGGAGGTTTTTATAGATATACGACACATTGGGTTTTGGGACAACATAATATACAATCTTACGTTATGATCTGAAATCATAAAATTCAAAATTTAATTGATTAGGTGACCTACAGTATATAATGATAAAAACTTTACTCAACAGTTAAAAACAAATAAAAAAAATTGTTATGTGTAGTATGTGACCGTTGACTGAAATTAATACATTCAAAGTAATATGTATGATATTTTATTAACAATAAACTCAGCAAATATATTACAAGTACCCACCACGTAACACTAAAAATATACCAGATCTTGGTTGATATTGATTTTTTGACTTAAGCCTGGTTCCAATATCAATATAAATATTCGTATGAAGGCTTAGCACCCATATTGACCCGAATCCTTAACACCTGAAAATACCCTCGAAAAAGCTAAACCCAAAAAACCCATCGGCCTTGAAAAGTTTTGAGTTCCACAATAATTGAGTTAAACAATAATACCGGGATATATCCGATTATTTGAACTCAAAATAACTATGAAAACCCTATATATGTATGTTATCGTATGTAGTGAAATTAAATTCTCAATCCGTCTCTACTAAAAACATCCAAACTTAGGTGGAATACAATTAGGAAGTTAAATATGTTTCATAAAATAAAAATAAAATCGCCTTTTTAAAACGTGTATTCCGAGCATTAATCAATTATAAACCCGAGTTAATTTTTGAATATGAATTTGAGATTCTTATTGTTTGATTCCTCACAATATTTGCGAAAAAGTAAGTTTGTACTTAATGTTGTTGATGTGTGGTGATAACTTTATCATTTACATAAAAAATGAGTATACATTTTAGTATATACCTATGCGTAATACGTTGTATCAATATTAGTCATAAAGTCATTATAATTAATAGTAAGAATAATTCTAACGTCGTTTTCCTTCACTATGTCTCATGAATCTGATCAGATATTGATATTTTAATTTTAAAATAATTCCTCGTGATTTGTACAGAGGTATAGTTACGTACTGCTTTCGGAATAAAATGAAATAATATCAGTTTTATATTTCAATACCTAACCATAGAGCTCGAACACCCGTATTGACTAAACATTCAAAACATCAATAAAAAAAAACACTATTATTCGACGTATTCGGCTTAGAATAAATCGTTGTTTATAATACTCGTGTACCGGGATCGATGTGGTAAGAAAAAATACAGACAATTTTAATACCAAGATTATATTATCGTGCGTAGGTATTGTGTGATAAATAATATTTACTTTAGAATTCTGGAGTAAAAGCGTTAATATTTAAGTGTATTCAAAAACAATGTATGTGGAATAAATTACAGTAAAATACACCAAATCGTATTTATTGAATCCTTAACTCGTAACACCAACCTGAGTTTCCCTTGCACGTACAAACATACGAAGAATTAACTTACCTGAGCTTATTTTTATTAAACTTATTGGAGAACAATATTTCATCGTATCAATAGTTATATTGCAGAGCTATTGTATTACTTATGTCAGATATTGGTAGTAGATATGTCATATGTAATAATAAAAACCAAATCATCTGGTCGTCTGTATAACTTAATATAATACCTTTTATGAATGAGATTATATATTTACCCAGATTTTATTATTTTAGTATTTAAGTGTAAATTATTTTAATTAAGGAGTAACTTATATTTTATTCGGTTTAAAATATAATCAAATCTATTTCTGATGCTCACCTTTATAGACCGTGTGAGATTAAAATACTCTGCTGGGAATCAATTGAACTGAAATTTAATTATAATGAAAGTAATAATAATTATAAATAATTATAAAAAAGTTAATAGTTGTAATTTTCATACCATAAAATTAAAACAACAATTTTGGTTCATAGCTGTGTCCAGACCTTGGTGGCCGGGGAAGCGCAAGATATTTTTAAGTCAGCTATACCTTTTTTTTTTTAGTTATAAACATTTTATTTAAGATTTTTTTAAACATGAAATACGACGAAATTCTTATTGTTTTTAAAAAACAAATAATTTTTATAAATAATAATATTCACTTATCTTGTGACCTTTTTTTTCCCTGGCATGATTTTTTTCTGGGCACGATCCACCAGGTGGGCCAGTGCCCTCTCTCATAAACACGCCTATGTTTTGGTTCATTAACATAAAGATCACAGTCAAAGTTACTTGTTTTTCATTGAAACGTTAATTTATTTATATCGTTTTGGCGCAAAACGAAAAAATAAAATAAAAAATTCGAATACGTCGTATTATTTTAATGACACCAATATAATATTATGAATTAAAATATTTATAATGATAATAATAATAATATTATATATGTATGTATATATATATAACGATTTATATGAATTTCTGGTAGTTTAATAATAATATTTAGAATTATCTCAGCCAATATTAAGGCAGACCTTGTAAATTATGGAAATGTAAGTCTTCAACTGGTTTTGCAAATTTATATGTAAATGTAAACAACTTTCTATCAACCAAATAAAAATCAATAAAATTTTAAATGTATTAATTTATATTCCATCAAAAATCACTTATCGTTTTCACCATTGCAGAGACTCATGCGATTAAAATATCCAATATGTACATTTTATTTTCTTATACACCCAATTATTTGTGGGGAGGTTTTTTATAATAATGTAACTATTCTGAATTTCAGGTGTACAACTAAAAATATTTGATTTAATAATATTTATAATTACAGTATTGTATATGTATAAAAAACGAATAAAATGAAATACAATACTTTTATATTCAAACTACATGCGTAGAACATCATAAATGTAAATGATCTGAATTTTAAAAAAGGGATAAAAATGATTTAAATTTTTAATAATATTAAAAAATAATGTACTTTGTAAATTTTTATAATAATTGAACCTTACCTCTTTAATTTTATTTTTCTTCGAGTACTTTAATTAATTTTGGGGTTTGAATATCGCTTTTTTGACATTTTAGTATTTTTAGGATTTTTAATTATTTTGTATGGTTTTGATCTATTGGTTTGTTATGCATCATTTATCAAGAGGGTTTTCATGTGTTACTGTTCATTATTTTTTATTTGGTTATCTACTAGAAAAAGAAAAGTTGATTTGTAACATTAATGACTTTTTAGTTAGAATTACGGTATAATATTATAATAACAATAAATCCATAATATATGTGGATAATATCAAATATCGACATAAACATGTTACGTTTTATGTACTATAGTGTTAAATATGATGAAATTAAAAATATTTGAAAAGTCATCCATCACAATGGACACTGTTATATCATTAAAATAAAAATTCCTAATAAATTAGTATTCAAATAATTAAAGATGGTAAAAAAAACATTGGTTTTAATTTTAATTTCATGATATAATATGTGTCCTTAGGAGTTCAGGTAAAATTGTATTTATCGTTAATAGGGAAATTTAACTATTTGTATTGATTTTTAGTACTCAGTCTAAGAATTCTGTAGAGAGAAGTTAAGTTGTAATACAAATTTTTATATTTATTTGTAATTATTCAGTAGAATTTTTTAAACTTTAGAACACGATTTTATATTTTGAGTATATAATTTATTTGTAAGGATTTTTCAATTCCTTCAATTTATTGAATTTCGTTTTATTTTACTACTTATTCTAATTTGGTTTGAGACATTTGCAAATTGGATTTTATTATCTTTCATTCACCATTATCACAGTCTCTGTCAGCGTATGTCACGGAGATGGAAAAAACTTCGATTTTCACACTGTCAGAATGTTTGAAAAAAAAAAAAAAAAAAAAAAACTTGACACTAAAATGTTATATCTTAACATTTCAATGTACTGAAAATCATTCTTATGTGATGTACAATACTCGGTTATAATTTTTTTTTTATCAAATTACACTTCTTATTTCAATTGCATATCATATTTTTAAAAAATACATCCAGAAATGTAAAAGGGATGTTACTGTAAAAATTAGTATATATTATGTATTATATATTATAATTGAATGTTTCAAATTTTTATTTTTAATTTTTGATATTGCACACGACTTTTGTCTATTAATTAACTGATAATAATTTTGTAGCAATAAACAGTTTAATTACTTTTCAATAAATTACAATTAATACTGAAATTTGTTACTGTTTTTGGCACATATTATTTAACTTTTTATTACTATAATGATAAAATGATTGTCATAAAATATAAATGCTTTTAACACTAAATGAAAATCGAAAGGTACATAAATAAAACATGATGATCATTTAAAATTATTATTCTTGAATATTATATTTGTTTATATTTGTAACTATATTCAAATGAACGAGTGTGCAAATATATAAATCTTAGAAAATAAAAAATATGAGATATACGCTGACGATGTGAAATAAATTATGTGCTTTTATGTCATTCCGGTTTCATGTTTTATTTATTAAAAAATTCGATTTTCATATATTGTAGTAGAACATTACTGCATTAGGTAATAATTCAAGTATATATTATAATACCTATAAGTTGATGGTATTAATCTCATATTAAAATAAATGAATGCATTATGCATAGATTATAAGTTAAAACGTTAACGCGATGCACCTGACATATTATTAATGTCTTGTTGCAACGTACATGGCGTTGTCCCTTCCTCCCCTATTTGTTGCAATTCAATTTTTTCAAATAAATTATATACAACTGTAAATTAATTATAAAATAATTATAAATGCGATTTTGGAATTTGTTAATCATAAATCAATCAAACTTAGAAAACCGAAACAAAATTTGGTTGCCTTTTTATTTTAGGTAGGTTATTATTTGTAATCAAATAATTATGGATTGTTTAAAATAAAATCTGAAACAATTGATGTTGGTAAAGACCTAAATTTTGATTTTGAAATAAATTCAGTGTTTCTAACTTGAGAATACATATAGTTGGGGAGGCGCAAACAGTCATCATGGAGTAAAATTGTTTTCCTATTTATTATATAAATGGGGGTAAAACCGAGATATTAATAATGATCAGTGGTTTTATAGGTTTATAGTAAACTATATACGTCCGATTAAAATTAAATATTAATTTAGCTTACTTACTTTTATTCTATTTGTGGTGTCTTTTTTATAAATACGATGAACTGGTGCAGTGAATTATATCTCCTTAGCCGTACAATGTGGATACTCATGCGATAAGTCGCGGTGGCTCAGTGATTTTTCGATTGTCCTGACTTTCAGGGCGTAAGGTCAAGGGTTTTAAACCCGTTCCAACGTATATAATATGTTTTCACTCAAAATATTCACATCTTTAATACCCCCACGTCCCCACCATGGTCCCACAGGCTTCAACTATCTGGATTATTCATAGAATTCTCACACGATATTCATCGTTTGCACATTATAATAATATTATAATATACTCGTATACCTATAATACGTATTATACGTTCGAACATTTACCCACCATGCCGCTGCCGCCGCTGGAAAGTTAATAATAATATTAATAATGATAATAATAATAACAATAGTAATAAACTCGCGTCAGCTGTCGTTGACAAATGAGACGCTTTTTTATTTTATTTCCAAGTGCTTTGTACTTTTATTTCACGTTTATCGAAACGTTCAAAGTAGAAAGGATAAAATAAGACTGTTGTAGGTATACGTATTTATATATTATATATATTTATACATGATCGTCTGGGAATACACCAAAACCAAAATACATAATATTGTGTAACTCTGCAGTTGCAAACAGAGCCGTATATATTTTTCATTTTTTTTTTTTTTTGCTAATAAAAAAACCAATATAACAACGAAAATTTTAATTTATTTTTACAAACGTATGTATACATAGCCACATGGGTGATTAAACAATGCTCCAATAAACTGCGTACGTCTTAACAAGGTTCCTATGTTGACAAAAGTTACATTATTGTTGATCGACGTAACGAAATTCACGCATCGATCATATATTACGGTGCAATAATGTCAAACGTCTTATCGATATTCGAGATATGTTATGTATGATTTAAAATTATTTACTAAAACGTTGGGAAGAACCAGACACGGAATTTTCATTCATACTTCAATCACACTCAAAACACTGTTTTTTGTTTAGTGTACTTAATATTTTTAACGTTTTTAGAGACTTAATTATCCTTGAAATCCGGACCATAATGATAAGTAAATTGACGTACAACGCGTTTATTAAATAAGTTCACACTAGTGGCTAATCCACTTGGGTAGGTAACTTGAAAAATAAAAAAACAAATAATACAAGATGTTGTATGTAGTGTATAAGTGCATTTGAATAAATCTACTATCCTTTGTATAGATATTAAAGCAATAGCGATAACATTTTCACCTGAAAATCGATTTAAATTCTAAAACAAATTCTTCTTCTAAAAATTCAGCCTAAATAAGTAATTTAACAATTAAAATAGATATCTATGACATTTATAAGACTTATATTCATCACATTAATTAATATCTTTCTTTATTGGCATACTCACCAAGAGGTCATTAGCATAATATGCTAATGTCATACAATAATGATCCACCACATAATTTTCACCGAAAAATATGTTATTTTATTAAATAAACGTCAATGACTTTTGAACTGAATGTTTAATTTGTTTTTGGCTGGTACATTTTTGTTATTATTTTGTAACACTGTAATATGTTTTTAAATTAATAACAACTGCGTAAATAAGTAGTTATTTTTAAACAGTTTTCAATCTTTTTTTACTGTTTTCATTTATCAATGAAAATATATCAAAAACATGACATTAATCTAATATAGGTAACTCAGGTTGTAGTAAATTGTATCCAATAACTAAATATCCAAGCTTCCAGTAACTTATGACCATTACATCATATAGTGACAAACAATAAATTGATTTTTAAATAATTAATATTTTTGAGAACTGTGTTCATGGCGATATCAATGTGTACGTATTTTTTGTTAAATAATCCAATTCTAAAAATAATTTATCTTTAAATAATAATAAAATAATTTATATTATACTATTTAATGTATATATTATATTGTTAATTAATTCGAATCTCTTCCCAAAACTTGTAAGTATATATTTTTCAACGTCTTTGAAATAATAATACAATCCGCTTATGACTATTATATTGTCTCATTATTATTATTATTATTTTTACGGGACATAATATACTACTTCCTTTTGCATCTAACGCGACGTATATTATCGCGTCTCGTTCATCTTTTCAGAAGAAATACTTTTCGTATACTTCCGAAGCTTTCTTAGTACGCTTTCTGCATGTAGATCCGACGAAATGAAAAGAAACACCGGCAGTGATAGCGGTGCGACAATAACGGAATCGATAATATTTCCTACGTCGCTGTCAAACCACCGTCGGAAGATTATATTTCTTTTCCTCCCGTCGCGTTTCTCATGTATAATACGGCCCGTGTACACGTTGATACACAACGATATCCCGTGTTTATTATTGCATTGTTATTGAATAATGAAACGTCTGAACGGCGGCAGTGTTTGCGTAATGCGCGTACGCGAGAGCAATCCCATTTGCATGGGTAACCGTACTTACGTTGCAAAACTGGTGCGGTGTATTTGTATTATTATTTACCTCTTGTTATCCGTCCGCCGCGACCGCTGTCGTCAGTTTCCGACACAGAGTACGGTTTTATTGCAACCTAACACGATATGCCTGCGCGCGTAAGGGCTGTTGGGAAATATTATTGTTATTTTCCGACTTCACTCATCGTAGGTGTACCTTGTACATGTAACACCGTACGTTATAGTGTATTATACATTTCGTGTCGAAAAAAATCCGAAACAATTACATTGTAATGCTATTTACGTTGTTTACGATTGGATTGAGTTAAAAAGTACAAAAAAGGTACAGATCGGGTGTTATAGGCACGTGTTTCGTTTCACTACTACTACGGTGAAATCGTCAGTTTATTATTATTATTATTATTATTATTATCATTATTATTATTATTATTTACAGTTCAAAAGATTACTACACCTAATCTTACTAATCTTACCAATCGTAAATTATTGCTAGCAGAAAACGATTTAGAGTGGACCCATATTATTATCGTTATTTTACCTTTTGTTATAACTGTTTTTTTTTTCAATGGTTTTTTTTTCGAACACAAATAAATATTATTGAAATTTGTTTGGTGTCAAATAAATTTATAACACATTAGTTCTTGTGATAAAATTCCAATTTATCCCAATTTAGCCCTATCGAGTGCAAATCATAAAATATAACACAGACGACCATTATACCGCTATATGATATTACTTCAATAGTAAGTAAATAATACTCAATTAAGGTATTCAAAAATGAAAAAATACACGTTCATTGAAAAGTTTGAAATAAATATTGCAAAAAATATTAGTTTTTATTTTAAGAGCCAAAAACATCATATTTTCATAGTAAATGATATAATTAATGTACATTAATGAAACGACATTATAGATTTTCACTACCTATCAAAAATAAAGTTAAAAAATGTTCTAAGATCAATCTAAATATCGTTCAAATATTATGCTTGAAAACAAATTATCTTTTAATATATAGTGCGATTTAATAGAATTTGAAATAATACCAAAATAGCCAAAAGTAGAAAGCTTCTTTTCTTTTTTTTTTTAATTAAATAAATTAAACAACAACAATACCTATAGTAAATGAAAAATGATTGCATGTTGAAAATATACAATATTGCAAAATATCGCACATTCTATATAATTTTTAAAGAAATTGAAATTCTACCACTTTTGTCTGTGTATCACCGGATATGCTCAAATAATTTTTTTTCGTTCTATCTAAACACTATATGAATCTAAATGGATCTATTTTATTTCGTCATAGGAAAATAAAAGTATACAGTACACAAGAGCATGGTTGCTATTTTAAAATGTATTGTATAGTGAATAAAACGATTTAAAGACGTTTAAACTCCGTAAAAAAAAAATAATGGATTAAAATAAAAACGTTGATCGTGAAACGCGATACACGTGCAATGTAGAGGGACTAGAAACACAGTGGTTACAAACTAAAGCATTATATTAAATATATTATTTTACTATTTGGTGTGGTAAAATATTTGTGGTAGTGGCGACAGCGGCGGTGGTTTGCATTTAAAGTCTACTGTTTTATGTTTTCCAAATCGCGTACCAGAAAGATAACAATAAATATTATATTGTATTATATACCATAAAACCGTTACATTTGTATAACTAGAGTTCTTACAATTCTACGTTTATTATACCATTATACCATTGGACTGTATTATACACTCATGAGTGTTGTTTTATTTCAAAGAACGCTTAAAAATTGTCATGAAATGACGTTGGACATTTATTATTGTGGAGCAGTCATTTCCGTTGAGAAGGTTTTTCCAATTTTTCAGTAAGCCATTCATCGAAAAATAATTATAGCTTAGTACTTATATATATATATTAATTTGAGAAATTTTTTTTTCCAACATCTAACAACATGTAGGAGATAGGTATACTCGTATACTTTCGTATTTTATGCGACAATATTGATAACGAACTTTAGCTATAATAATAATAACAATAATCTTTATTACGGAAATAAAATTCCAATTTACATAATATTTGAAAGTAAAAAAAAAGTTATAACAATTAATTATAAATATGGTAAGTATAAACAATAAACTGCATACAAAAAAAAATATATATATGTATAAAAATCTATAAATCAATATAATACAGATTATATTATTATCGATGAAGTATAGAATTTTGGAAATTGTTGTTATAGTTTTTTAATTATAATAAAATTGTCTAACTTTAAAACGTATACTTGAAAAAAAAAGAAGTTTATATCCTTAGATTTCTTATTTAATAGCGTTTAAAGTTTTCATCTTAACTTGAGTGCAGCTATAAAATAATATTTGAATTGACACAACTCATGAAATGACTTGTGATTTTATGCGTACATATTTAACACGAAATTACATCTATAATGAAATTGACTATATTAAAAGTATCTTAAAAATCTCTGGTTTTAGTTTTTTTTCTTGCTTTTTCCAAGAAAGTATATTAAGTTCGATGAATTATTTATTCCAACCTTAGACTGTTTATACTTTATAGTTTTCTTTTACTCAGTGTTTCGGTCATGAAGACTCGAAATTCTAATTTGGTCGTTCCATAACTAAAATATCTCGAAAGCTATTTTTATGAGCATCCGCTATTATTTGTTGACGCCGCTATAAACCGAGATCCATTCGGAATCGTTTTTCGAATGCGATGGCTTGTGCACATTACGTTCAAATTTAATGACACTCGCCAGACTACCATGACTCGCAGAAACTCTTATCATACATTCTCTTCGTTTTTATTTCGTTATTTTCCTTTACCGACGAACCCCGTAGTCTGATTATTTTCGATTGAATTTTTTTCAGAATAACTATGTTGTTCATTATCGTCACATTATGTCACTCAGAATTATCTACCCTTACCGGCATTATATTATTAATAAAAAATAAATGCATAAATAAAATTTTGGGCCAACTACTTTAATACGTATATATATGCTTTGCGCATTGATAACTTGCGATATGGGATATAGCAATATCTTTCTCTGTATATGACGTATATAATCTAAGGTGAACAATATTGAAGAGTAATGCTCAAACTCGGAGCTCTACTCCCCTGAGATGGCATGGAAATATTGCTGGGGAGGTGTATAAGCAGTCATCGTGGAGTATTATTTTTACTATTCATATAAGAGGGGAAAGGACGTGGAGTAAATAATGACCGGTTACTTCTAAAGGTTTTCAATTTTTAACTTTAATTTTACCTTAAAAAAAAAAATGTATACATATTTTAAACTGATTTTTTACAAATGAAAATCAATTAAGAAGGAGATGGGATGAAAGTAATTAGGGTAACACTGATGCAAAATAACGAAAACTACGATTGACAAACAAACGCATCAATATCTATATGATATTTTCATGTATTTTACCTCCCCTCGAACCGGAGCCGTCGGCGTCATAATTTGAACCTCGGAATGACACGCGTTCGTGTATTGTTAGGAATGTTCTTAACAACAATATCAATTTTTGTTTTCACATGGGAAAACCTTTTTTTTATGGCAGTTTCTATGACACTGTTCACTTTTTTCATTTCTGGAACATTTGGTGTAACGTAGTCAAAATTCAGACTAATATTTTCAAAAAACTAAAATTCATGATTGAAAGATGTTGATCCATACAATTGTTATTAGTTAATGATGATAATTATTGTGTAATTTATCATTTTATTTACCTAATCGCTATTTGTTACTGCTATGAGATATGTTGCACTTAAATACTTTTTACGGTACTACACTGTCGTTGTATAAAAATAAAATATCAATATTTTATAACAATTATCTTATCCTTTTCAAATTGAAACACACCTTTGAATTTAAATAATTTCCAAATTGCTAGTTCAGAAATTTTACTAATTTCAGTTAAAAAGATGGTATTTCCATTTTATTGACAAAGTTAATTTCGCCACAGAATATTCATCAATAAACTCAAAATCCAAGTATTGATAAATTAGAATTGTTATATTACACATATATTAAATTAAAATTTGAAGAAATTCATAACTCATAAGCGTAAAAAAAGGGAATGTTGGCATGCTTAAAAATTATCCTGTATATGCGTACGTATAGGCATGTTAGGTATAACAAGCTTTCCAAGTTTACAAAATTACAAAGCAATCAGTCACACATGCTTGCCCACAAGACGCATTTATATGTATAATATGTATACCTATATAATATATGTATCGCGTACGAGTATTGGTACTTATGTATTTTGACTTAGCATATTATCAATACAATATTTCCTGTATAGTGATGATATTCCTAACTGTTTTGCTGAATATTTTTCCGGTATTTTCAACATCTCGGCTACCTTCCAAATTATTTCTTATACTTGTAGTAGGTACAAGTCTCCTATCTGTTGATTTAAACTTGTGTACGCTATTATTTACTGTTCAGATCTATTATTGAAATTAATTTTCTTAGTTCCTGGTCATACGACTAGACCAGCTGACGCTTTTTATGTGTATTTCCAGTGTACAATAAATGGTAAAAAAACTCTCCTATTAAAAACATGTAACATGTAAATAATTTTTAATATTGATATTTTTATTTGTAATTTAATTACTTAAATCTATATTGTACCTCTCTCGTCATTAAACTTTATATTGTTATTTTATGTTTTCATCACATTCATATTGTGATTAGGCTCGCCCTTTTAAATCATAATTAATAAATACGTTTACAGTTATATAACATTATAACCAGGGCTAGGATTTGTATGCAATAAAAAATTGTAAAATATGTATTTTATTTACCAAAATATGCAAAAATATGCATTTTAATTTTTATAAGATAAACACAAAAATATAGAAATTTCTACAACAAATTATTGTAATTTGGCACTTTCATTTTTGACTTTCGGCATTTTTAAAATAAAAATCACAATAATTTTACACAATAGTAAACATAATAATAATAAATAATAAACAGTGATGCATGGACAACTGAACGGTCTGTACTACACTAGTCTACGTGGGATTGTGTCTTGTATTGTAATACACTAAATAATCCTAGACCCGACAAATTATACCTTATCTTGGATTTTATATTGACAGACATACTTTTACTAATTGTGTTTATCTTTCTCCGTCAAACTATTAAATCTTTAATCGCATACCACCATTGTATTTATAAAAATTAAATTTGTGTTTGACAAAAAAACCATGTTTTATACTTTAATCAGCGGAACTAGAATTAAATACGAAATATTAATATTAAATTATGAATATTAATTACGAAATATGCAATTATATTTATTTTATTCAGTATATGCATTAATATGCATTTTATCCAAAATATGCAAAAACATGCAAAATAAAAACACCACCATTTATCTCATCATGAGGTGATTCGTAGGCATTACTGACAAAATCAATAATCAGAAGTCGCAAAAAACACATGCTGTTGCATACAAATCCTAGCCCTGATTATAACATAATTCTGTCTCTCGTTGTCATGTGTGTGTGTATGTGTGTTACGTGCGTCACGTATCGTTGGTCTTATTAATATTTGTTTGTTTTCGGTTTTATTCCCCCCCCCTCCACTGTATATTTTCCGCTCGCGAATTATATATTATATACGATGTTTGTATTGGAAATAATGCGCAGTCAGGCCGGAGATAATTGGTTTTCGTTTCGGTACTGGCATACGCATTCGGGTCATAAAACGATTTGTTATTGTTATTATTATTACCTCAACTCCGAATGGTTTTAGAATTAAAAAAAATAAAATACAAATGCTTTGATGAGTATTTAGCTGAATATTTTTTTTCAAAATCCTAATTAAAAACGATAATAATGTATATTTATATAAATATATTAATTAATAATTCCCACCTACCATGATGCCAGAATGGGGACTAACCTGAACACCAGCTCACTTAAAGACGCACTCGGACCAGGACAAGAAAAATCCATATTGAAATTCATCAAGACGACTGATCTCACAACAAATATTTAAGACTACGGACCAACAACGTCACACAACCATTATTATACCTACTATTTAAATTTCAATGTTCATAATATAAGTATCTGTAACTTTATGTAACAACTAAACTCACAAATCACAGTAGGCTAATAAATATTTGTATTTGAAGCCTTAAAATTAATAATGTATTATCAAAGATAAACAACACGAATATTACTAGACCATATTATACGATACATTTTCGACGCATTTATTCTTGCTTCATATTTTACGTGATCACCAATAATTTATTATCGTAATAAGTTATACTATATTTACTACCAAGAATAACTATTGTAAGGGTAGGTAACATTAGCTTTTCATTAGTTTAATGCAATATTGTATAAATATTTCAATGGTAAACTAACTATATTATATTTAATTGAACGTACAATTTTAAACACTTTAATAATTTTTAATCCATATAAACATACTTAACAATATTAGCATTAGCTAATCTTAATTTTACATAATTATTATGATTCTTGCCACTCAAGAGTACTAAATGTATTTAAATTTGTTTTCACGTTGAATATTAAATCGTTATAGCATACTGTGGAATAAAATCAAATTAACGTAAATTAAAAAGTAATTTAATTCGTTGAAATGAAAAATAAATAAATATATAATATCCGTCATCAAAGTATAATTAAATTCGCTGTTGCACGTTGACTTTAAGATGTAAATATTATTCAAAATCTTATTTTTTTGTACAACATTTAATTATCTTGTTAGCTTCGATACATTTGGATATTTATGAGATTAAGATTTAAGGCCTAAGAAATAAGTCTACTTGATAATAAATTTTAATTTTAACTATAACAGTTAAATTAGCATGAAGTAGTTTTAAAATTAATGAACGTCTGAAGAGTACAACGTTCTTATCTTCAAATCACAAAGAAACAATTAAACAAATATAAAACATAATATTAAACAAATTATTCATGGCAAAAATATGTTGTAAACATTTGATTTATTTTTATGAAAATTCTATATTTGAACTTTTAAACGTACAACAAATATTTTTTAAAAACAATATGCTATTATTTCATTATTAATTCACCGATTGTTATCATGCATACTTGTATATTATGAGACTATTTTGATGAACTGATCGGATATCTATTGTTAATAGGTAATTATTGTTTACTGTAGTAAATTTATATGTAAAGTCTTGAAATATATTTAAATTGAATTCAGCTGAATTATCCTGAAACGAATGAATTCCTTAAAGAAAAGTGAAATGTTTTACATATAAAGATAAGAACTAAGAAACGTTTTTCGTTATTCATCAATGTTATCCATTATTATCTCAACATGGTTATTTTTTCTTTTACAAAACTATTTTTATCTCTCTTGTACTTCTTGTTCGCTTGCGAATTCCGAAATTTCTTCCAAAGTATTAAACTACCACGTTTCATTCGTACATACATATATATATTATGTAGGTAGTCTATATTTTCTCTCTCGCCCTCTTTCTCTTTCCTTTTATATGCATACGTATATATTTCTATATACATACATAAAAATATTAACGCTGATGGTGGTGCCCCAAGCTTTATTATAAATCGTTCTAGTGACACTCCGGCGTACAACAAAGGATCCCTACAGGCTCTTATTTCCTTTACTTCAAGTCGACCACCGGATAAAAACCCGTTTCACGGCTAATTAAACATCGTCCTGACATTTTAGGTTGTTCCAGTTGTATGCAAAAGCAGTTATCGTCGAGTGTCGGGGCTATATATTTTTAAAGGTTTTGAGCGCATCACAAATAGAGATGAATAAGTGATTTTTTTTTTTTTATTATTTTTTTTTTATTATCAACAAAATCGATTCACTAATAGCATTACACTTGTACTATATTTTACGTTGTAAATGAGCCCAGTGGCTTTGCTAGAAGGCTTAAGCGGGGTCACAATGTTTCCCGTTCATTATTATTTTTTATCGCAAAAACAAATTTAACCAGTTTTATTTATGAATTTTATTTTATTTTTTCCATCAATGCTCTTAACCAAATCCTTTAGGTTTTACTACATACAGTTCGTATAAATATGTATTCAAAATGAATGAAACCTTATAAATTATAAAATATTACTTATAAACACATTAGTGTGAATTATGAACTCATATCAGATGTAGTTGTTTGTTATCAGTTCTTAATTATCCATTGGTAATCTATTAAAATCCATCTATAATTCAAACCCCTAAATATGTTGATTGATGAGTTAAAAAGGTTTCAATAAAGATTAGAAGTGACATGTTGGACAAAAGGATTTGATTTCAAGTCCAGATATTTTCATTCCACTTTGAGGACGATAATTTAATGTAACAAAATATACATTCACCCTCTTGATTTTTATTACGTTAAAAAATAACAATTAGATTTAAATTTATATTTTTCAAATAATTCATTCAGACTATTTATAAATAATTTTTTACAAACTATTTATACGAAAGTATTAAGCCCTGATTTACCAATTCATAGGCCAAGTACCATTTACAATTTTGGCCCGAGTCTCTATTTCTTTCAGTACTAAAATAAAATATTTTTAAAATAATGGTTTATTTGGTTTGAAATTTGTGAGTTATGAGTTTAGTTGAATAATAAAATATAAAATGTTAATGCTAAAAACAATGTACAATATGAATTTAGTGTTTATTATGTTATAACTTTTTTTCATGTCTTTATTAATCAACCTTAGTTTCGAGAGGAATGATAAAAGGAATATAAGTAATTTTGCTTTCTTGTTGTTGGTGGGCCCTTCTTTTGAGTAGACCATCATCAAATATTCCATTTGTTCTTGCATAAAAATGGTTCTGGTAGGTAAATATGATATTATATTTGAACAGATATAAAAAATATATAAGACATTTGTACATTAAACTATAATTTTGTATAGTGACAGCCCAAAAATAAAAATAAAAAACCTTTATTAGTTACAGTTTTTATATATATATATATATATATATATATATATATATATATATATGTTTGTAATATTTATAGAATAATTTAGAACGTTAAGTATACTCTGTATATTATATCGTTTGTACTCAAGATTTTTTTTTTATTTTGACATCGTATACATACCTTTTACATCATCCATCAATTTTTACAAAAACATTGAACTAATTGTTAATATAAATAATTATATACTAAAGTGGTTAACATAATATTATGATAATACTTCATGAGCTTGTTGTATGGAAAAAAATAACAGGCTGTATAAAATTATACTTCATTTATCTCTTCTTGTAGTAATAAACTAGCGTTAAAAAAAAAAAAAGGATTTTTGCATATGAAACTAAAATCTAAAAGAGATACTGAATTTGTTTGTTGTTCGTTTGGGTTAAATTCAAAATGGTTGTATCTACAAGTAAAAACAGCAAAATCCCGTAACAGGGTTTTAGAGTTTATCCTTTGTTTTAATGTTATTTTGTCCACAAACATAGTTCCAACTACCTCAGAAATACTAATAATTCAGACAGAAATTATACCATGCAAATAAATGTATGCACTTTCGTTTGCGCTCGACAAATTCCAGACTTAGAATAGGATTTGGCAATATATTTATTATTCCATGCTAAACGCACCCATGCATTTTTAACTGAACCGCAATATACAAATTTGATTACAATATCTGATTCATCAAAATTATGGTATAAGGTGTTCTATGAATTAATATAATTTAACATAATAATTTATTAACTATAGGTAATTAATAATAAATATAGATAATCTAATTCTATTAGATTATTAAATTAAATTGAAGTGAACAATCTAGTTTATAATTAGTGTGATACATTATTCTATACACAATACATTGTGTTTAAAGGGTCGTATATAACCTGTTTTAGATATTAAGCAGAAAATAAAATGGAAAGAAGTTTTCTAATACTGCACATTTTGCATATACCTATTTGTTTACTCGTACTTATATATATTTCAAGAAACACTTTTCGAGGCAATAAAAAGTTTCAAAAGTTTTATGTGACACATTTTCAATTTGAAAATTTAATAAAAATTAAACTTTAAATGGTGTTTTTTAAGTCTTAAATATATATATATATATAACAAGCATCAGGTTTCAATAAACTCTTAAATCTTTTTTTTTGTGATAAATCAAACTGATTAGAATAGTTTTTCGAATACAATTTCAAATATAAAATAGTGACGTAAATTATATAGTATACTGTGTAATTGATTTGCTATCTGTGGTAAGACGAGTTTCGAATTGAAATGAATAGGTACTATTCATTATTATTATTATTTTAACTTTAGAAAACGAATTTTAACATTTTATTGTAGTATTCTAAGTTTAATGCTTCTTTTTGCTTAGTAAATAAATAAATAAACTTTATATAAGATCAAATGATTACAATTTAATTTTGATTACACTAGATGATATAAATATTTAGTATCCGTTTTTTATTTATATATTTTTTTTTTTGTGTAATTTAAATCCAATTGAACACTTTTGGGAACATGTGTTAATAAATATTCCAAATTGATACGTTATTAAAAATTAATAAATACATTGTCATACATTTTTATATTTTATTAATAAATATAGATTTATTTATAATCTATAATCAGTAGGTTGTAATTAGTCTAAAGAATAAATAAAATAGCTTACATTTAAATAACTAGATAATATGATTCAAGTGAGAATCCGGTGACACTATATTAAGAATGATTTGAAAGAGGTAATTTATTTATCGTCGTTTTATTAATTAATTAATTTATTATTATTTTGGACCTCGTTGATGAGTTAGGGGAAGTTTTTAACGAGAATTTGGATATGAGTGAGTAAATTTGCTTTTGAGTGTTACGGGGAGATAATACTTTTATTCTCGTGATTGGCCCATGTTAATATATAATATGTATTTAATATACTTACACATAATATCATCGCATGGTGTAGGATGTGCATTATATTTTACTGCGAAAAAAAAAATAGCACAACAAGAGGTATATACCGTTATTTATCGATATTTATTTATATTTCTTACAATTTATTTATCTATACTTATCGTTTGATGATGACTTACAACGAGCGAACGTATTGTATTAAAACGTCTATGATTATTTTTCGTTATCTTTCTACTATATATACGCGTACAGATATATGCCTATATTCATTAACGTTTATTCAATATTCGTGTTCACGTGTTAATTCCATCGTTGCGAACAAACAAGTTTTTTAGAAAAAGTACGTAATATCATACCGTCATAGTGATTATCGTACGCACATTATATATTATGTACATCACACACGTCCATAGGTAAAATATAATGTAATATATCGATCCGCACGCGTGACGTATATAATGCATTCGACAAGTATCATAATAAAGAGTACCTATTGTTACGTGTGGACAATATTTTCTCGGAAAAAGTATTCACCACGTACACACATATAGGTCATGAAAATTATTATGATATATGTAAAAATAAATCCTATATATTTACGCAAACATGATCCGTAGACTGTATGAGATTTAATCGGCGCGTACACATAATAATTAATATAAATAATAATAAAGAACATCATCGGTACGTGCACACGGTCTATGTCGATGTCGTACGTACTCACGTGTATACATATACGGAATACCGATTTCTTGCCGTCGCAATTGTCGCCGTTACCCCATATTCTATTTACACTATTTTATTTACACATTATTGTTCGAAGCAATAATGCGGCGCAATATTTATCCGCAACCCTGGGTTGATGAGAAGACCTATGGAGGAGTTGCAAAAAAAAAAAAAAAACAATTCAAAACACGATGATGCCTAGATCCTATGATTCTACCCATGACCTATTCATATTATTATCTACCTCCATACGCGCGATCATAATGAACGCTTACTGCTAGTCCAAAGGTATATAGACGACAGTGATCGGACGGAGGGAAAAAATCAATGAGGAAAATAAACGACGAATACGGGGATTAAATGTATTTTCATGTCAGAGAGGGAAAAAAACTCAATTGGCGAATATGTATAGGTACACAGGCGTAGTGTTCGGGAGAAAAAAAAACGATTTGAAACTCATATCGATGTTAGGATGATATCGACAACAACACGACCGCGGAGGTGTACACGCAAGGTGAGGGAGAAAACACGAGTTGCCGCCACCTACCGTTGCGGATACGGGGAAATGGCCACCACCGCGACGCGTTCAGGGACGATTAGCCGTAGTTGATAGTGTCTCCGTTTTTTGTTCGGTCCGGAAAGTGCGATGTCCATTACGTTTTAAATCTACTTTTCCAAATGTCCATTACGTTTTACATCAATGCTCACACGCCCGAACGACCGCACAAGAGCTTAGTAGCCACGAAAACGACTCACACAAACACACACTTTCACACACACACACACACACCTAGGTTATTGGTTACACATATTTCACTTGTATTATATCAAATATTTGTTTCTGAAAATTACTTCAGGTAGAAATCATGTCCGGTATTTGACGAAATATTTAAAGAACCACTAATAATACCGCAGTTAGAAGAATGTGGTAACAAATGTTATTCACGAGGCTATTCATATGTTAATTTCGTTTTAATATCAAATTCAGTCAATAAATAAATTCCATCCTTGACGGTAGTTTTAAAAGCTTAGAAATACAGTACGATTAAGTATACCATAGACAAACAATCAAATCAAACATTACACTAAACTTTTTGGCTAATGTAGTCGAAAAATTTTACTTTCGTCCAGTTTTATTATTGATTACTATCCACCTAGGCATTAAGTTAAATGTATTTTACGAAAAAAAAATAAAACATTTAACAATTTTATAATTTATGAAATAATATATTTCTCTATTGATAATTTATTGTTATAGATAATATTGTCATATTTTATCCCGTCTTCAATGAAGAATAATGGTCTCGTATAACAAAACGTGAACCTTAACTTTTTAAAGATGAAAAAATGAAAACCTATATGGGATATTTTATTTTCCAATGCAGAAATAATATAATTTATAAGAAATTATAGTTTCAAGTAAAAAAATTCTACAGTTTTTATTGTATGGCTACCTGGAATAGGCGTTTAGTTAAGTCTAGACCCTGAACGGATATAGTAGAATCTAATACACCTTGACGATTATTAAATTACCTCATTTGAACTTATACCAGTACAGGCTTTGATACAATATATTATTGGACATAGTAAATATTAGTATTAGCTTTTTGTCGAAAATATTATGTTTACCAACGAGCATCCTCTTTGTGAGATAATTACGTCATACGTTTATTACAATCGTTTTATATTCAATACCTAGCTCTGTACCTACAGCAAATGCTATGAATCATTCGTATCGTGTAAATACTGAGAACGATTATGTACTTATGACGCTCATTTGGTTTGATTTACAATAAAACTAACAGTTTATTCTGATTCTGCAGTATTGTCAAGCTGTGAATTTATAATAGAAATATAGCTCTGACAGCGCAATAAAAACATAAATTATAACGCTAAGATGAGTACTGAGTGGAGGCGAGAAAGTTATTGGTCATGTGTTGATGAGTTTTTCGTATGTGCGAACTGAGGTGAATATTAAAACTAGTTTACGTTTTGTTCATGTGTAAATTGAAAACTTGACATAGACTTTCAATGATTCGAACAATTTATTTTTGAAACGTTCAGACTGGCAGTGATTTTTGCAAAAAGGTGATTTTAATTGTTTTCTTGTTTTTCGGTAGGAAATATAGGCGAACAATAAGAAAGGATTTTTTGAAAATTTGAGTTTACATCTAAAGGGAGTTGCACTCAATCACAATTCGTTTTCACGAATTTCGGATAGTTCAGAAAACCAAAATGATTAAAGGGTGTAAAATTGGAAAAATTATCATCATTGTACCTCATTTATAACGTTTTTATTTTTTTCTTTATAATGGCACGTTATGCGATGAAATCGAAATACAGTTATTGAGACAACAGTCATTATTTTGCGTTGCAATGAAAATAAACCGAATGAAGTTCACTTGAAATTACGTGTTGCTGGGGGATCATCGTTATCATAGTTAAATACAAAATACTTTTTTTTTGGAACACGATTATTTTCCAAATCATTAAATATAGATTGATAAAAACTAAAAACAGTAAGTCTCTGTCGCACTGTTCATTCACCAAATATGTTATGCGTTTTGTATTATACGTATCTATAAAATGTTTCAAAACGTTACGTTATATTAAAAGCTATAGGTAAACGTTTTATTTTTGCACAAATTAAAATGGAATGAGGAAATTGAATTTGTAAAAAATGTAATCAATTATTCCTATTTTCGTTTTATAATTATTGTACCTACACTATTTTATTTCTATAGATTATTTTATCATATTTAACCTTATATATTTTGCTCTGATTTGTAGTTAAATGTTGTCAATATCGTTTAATTTAGCGATAATCAAATAAAAGATTAAATTTTTGCCTCCCCCCACACCCTTGAGTTAACATATTTTTCTCGAAAACAATACTAAATATTAAATATTGAACAATGATACGAAAAAACATAACTTTAATTAAAAGAAAGAAAAATTTAATAAATCATTAGACCTTACTTTTAGAGATATATATGGATTTGTATGTTTGACAGTGAAACAATAGTATATATGATTCGGATATAAAACGCTCTTGACATGTCGTTTATGTCACGTCCTAGAAAAAGCGATATCTATCTCGTATTATATTAAATACGTCATAGTAGATATTTATTACAAATAAAGTCTTAACACCTCGACAGTTAATAAATTGACAAAAGATACGTGTATTAATAATTGTATATATATGTATATCTCTTAATTTTAGGTATGCTAAATAAATGCGTAACCTTTTAATATCGACTGTCATCGATTTCTATAAAATGGTTTCTTATTTAAAATAATTTAATTTAATATTTGTGTATATTTGTTCGTACACTGAGTTCATAGAAGAAGAATTTTATATTACGCTCATTATCTTCTACATTTTTTGGGGTTTTAGTGTTTTGATTTTCAACGTCTGATAATAGATTACTATCAAATCGTCATAAGAAAAAAAAAATGAAGAGATTTAGGTACTTTTTAAAATAATACGTAAATATGAAATATTACTTTTTCCAATAACTATATGATATAACGTCATGTACCTTTGTAGTCAATATATAATTTTTATACTTCCATTATATAAATAAATCAATTAACATTTGATAGGTTATATAAACATTTTATCCAAAACATTTCATGCATATAAAATCCATCTATTTTATTTGTAAAAATGAAATTAAAAAAATAGAATTTTTAATCACCAAAAACGAAAGTAAATATCGAACAGTTATATATATCGATGATGGTATTTTTAATTATTATTCGTTAACATATTTCAATGACGATATGAAAATGATTTCTAAAAAAATGATAATAATAATAAAATGTTTGTTTTAATCGTATAACGTACTGGAAATATGCCAGCTGAACAACATGACATAATATCATGAATTTCTTATAGACGAAATAAAACCATATTTATATGTTTTCAAAGAAACTAGCAATTGAATATATATCTCTTATTCAGTATTGATATGACGTATAAAAGGTGACATACCACAACGAAAACGATCGAAAATATAACAGTAATTGTAATATACGGAAGTCGACGTGTTCATCCACGTAGTTTTTAAAACATTTTTACGTCTACGTCGTATATTTATATTCTTCGAATACAACATTGTGTAGTGCCCCATGACCCACATGGTAAAAATACTTAAGGTCTTGTTGAATTCAAAACATATAACACACCTCGTGTTCCGTACAAAAGAGGATTGAACGAATTGTTTCGGTTGTTCGTGGTTACTTTACTCGTATAAAGTAATTTATTGCTACCTTGAGTTTGTTCCACTTTTTTTTGTTTTATTCTCTTTTTTTCCCTCCGACACTTGTGTTTAAAATCGTTTGTCACTGTCGGCCAGTGTAAAAAGTCCAAACATTTTTTAAATCGTACTTTAAGCTCGAAAAATGATCTCAGAAAAACCACACCCTCCTCGTTCTCTCCCATAGTGATGTTATATTTTATACTGTACACACAATTATAGGTGTGTAAATCGAATAAATATTTTTTTTATAAACAATCGTCAGTACTGATCGACTCGAACATATTAATTGATGATGCCCACACCGATTATCATCGAATTATATTATATAACAACAAGTTTGACAAATATCATTGTAAATAATCGTTGAATGCTTATGTTTATATTGATATTTGATATTCATTAATAATAGTCTAGTATAAATGTTTTCATCAGATTTTCAAGTCGAATTAACGTGGAATTATTTTATTTTACTTTTCTTTTTTTTTTTTTTTTTTGTTATAATATTTTTCTTAATATTATGTAGAATAGAAAATGTTTTGAGTTCGACGAAAGAAAAAATAACTTTTTATATAATTTATCAATATAATAGCAATTTTTAAAAGGTGTCAACGTTGATTATAAACCTTTTACTCTGAAAGAATAAATAAAGAGGGAAATTTAGATATCAAAATCAATAATGTAAAAATATATTTTCCTTTTAAGATTAAAGATATTTTTAAAAGAGATTTTTAAAAAATAACAACACATTATGCGTTTTTGTACCAATTCGCTATTATAATAATGATAGTAAATAAAAATAAAATAAATTCATAATAGGACAATACAATCGGAATAGATTTAAATATAACTATTTTTATCGGTACATCAAATATGTAATATGTTACCTAAGTGATCATTAAATTATTATTTACTGTTTAATATTGATAGTTTAATCTACATACATAAATGTATTCGATTTTCAATTGTTGGTTTTTATATGATTTAACAATAATGTAATAACGATAAATTTCCGGGATCGTGGCAATACATTTTCGTTCACCATAACAGTATTATGAAATATGCAAACTCCTTGTCTACAGCTATAGCAGGATTATGTTCCCTATAGGTCGACCTATCACACAAACGTCAATTATTCGATCAATACTAATTTAATCAGTTTTATGTCAAAACTGTTTGCGATATAAATCCTTTGAAAATGGAAAAACAAGTATTGAAAGAGGATTACTTTCGTTGTAAACTACAGTACTCGCGTGTGTTCATTTTTTCATCACATATTGTATACTGTCAGTGGCAGTGGAAGTGGTCAACATATTATTATGTATAATAATTGCGCCCGTATGTGATACGATGTATTATTATCTTTATTCTTTTTTGCCGGTAAAAACAATTTGAATGTTGAAAACAATTAATTTTACACTCTTGTTATTACTGCACACACTACCGCTGTCAAATAACATTTTTCGATAAAACCAACGGGCATAACAAAATATATTATAACTTATTAACATATTTATATATATATATAATTAAACTTTACAGGTGGTATCACATAGCCAGTAGGTACACAATTTCTCAACAAAAATCGATAGCGTACAAAGTACGCTTAAAATAACCAGGAAATTATGTTGTTTTATTATGAATATGACATTGACGGGCAAACAAAATTGTCTACACCGCAACGTTATATAATATATATTATACCCGGTGAACGTTACGCTGAACTGGCGAGTAATCTCTAGTTGTTCGACCGACCCAGAAATGTCTACATAACTTTTTTAACCTGCTCTATTATCTAGACATAACAGAGATTGAAGAGCAATGGTGTTGTGAATAAGTCTTGGCCATATCTGATGAATTTTTCACGTTGTTGTAAGTTAGAAATTAAACCAAGGAGATCATCACGAATAATATACAACCGTAGTTGTTTATTATGAAAGTGTATTTAATGATATTTTGCATTTTCCGAACTCTTCATCAGATTATATGTCGATCAGTTAAAAGTTTAATAAATTTAGTATTTATTACATTAATAATATATCGCCGTGAAACCCAAGACTATTGGAACTTATATATAAGTCGTAATTGTTTTTATAATAATTAATGATATCATATATTTTCCATTCAATTATGTAATCGTTGTACTGACAATTATCTATGCTGATTTCGTGACAATATTCCAATAAATTTTGTACTCGAACATTACGTATATTTTCTTTTTTTTTTGACAATAAAGGTGAGAGAACAAATCAAACAATGAACACTGCACAGCTCTTTTAACTAAAATCTTGTTTGCTTATACGGGTATACGCATGGGCAAATGACATATTTTAAATGTTGAATGTTCCGACTGGACTGTTATGATCATCTTACGCGATGACGTATGCACATGGAAAAATAGTTAAACGTTCCGAGATATGCGAAAATGTTCATAAACATACGCATACCTTCATAATAATATTATGTATAAATTGTACTAAATTAATATAAAACGTTACAACGCATGCATATTGTTGTGAAATTATTATATACGGGATAAATTTTTCATCGTTCAAGAGGTGCGTGTACAGATGAACAATACTCGCCCGTTATTCCGTATATTACCCTATACTGATATTATTTGAGCTCGAAATTAAATGTTTGGATTATTAACGACGTCGTTGTCGTTTTGTGTGTCTGTAAGGGATGCGCGCACTGGATAGCTGCTATTACGATACGATTCGTTGCGTTACCGCCATAATTCATTGGACACGCCCGTTTACCATCAATAACTTTTAGCTTGAAGAAATAATGACACGTCGGTATACGTTTAGAAATATTCGCGTAATCAGTGTAGATCGCGTTCCAGTGAAAAACAAATGCACACGGTATGCGATTTCGGTATTAATATGGTTCGATGGATAAAAAAAAATTACATCCACGGTCCACGCATACAAAACTCTGTATGGTTTACCCGCGTGTACATTTTAAAAAAAAATTTGCTCACTGTAGACAATGCATCTTTGCAGTTGACCCAGTACTCGTCATATTGATAATATTATGTTTATCGCGTCAACGTAAACAATATAGCGATGATCAATGTACCGTATACAATATTTAAACTAATATACCCGCGTTTATTATTTTTATCATCTAAATAATATATTTACCGTTTTCTGATTATTATTGTACGTATAAAAGGAGCTGAACATTGAAGATATGTACAGTAATATTCAAGAAGAAAAAATTAAAATAGTAGATCAAAGTTAATTGAAAAAGCTTTTTAAGTATGCTTATTTTACATACCCATTATCAAACGCCAAAAATAAATCCCGCAAATAACCAAAGACCCCACCATTCTTTTAATTTGACATCCAAACACTTCCTCAATAATCCTCCTTGTTCAAATCTATCATATGCTTCAATCACTGCCAGTCCTTAATTCAATATTATACCACGAAATCCAATTATAGAAGTCGCTCTATCTACATTTCTTTTTAAACTAACGCTTATATTTAATTTCTTTCCCACTTTCATATTTAAATATTCTATTTCTTTCTTCTACACCAATTCAGTGTCCACCTTATCTATATACGCCTAAATTTTATTCTATCATTTCAATATTTATCAACTATTTTGGTTGTAGTCTTATGTAACACATTCTATGTACTATTATTCAAATATTATTTTCACAATTTTGACTTTCAATGGCATTATGGTTATTAACGTTGTTTAATTGTTGTTCATTTAATAGTTGTATTTAATAGTTTCCACTGAAAGCTCTATAAATAAAAATAAAATCAGCTAATTTAATCATCGGTTATCACATAACATTGGCTTTTATGTTTACCTTAAACTGTAGTATAGCTAATAAACTAGTGATCCGATACAATTATTATACAGCCAAGTATAAATTATTATTTTAGTACTACAAAACGTGAAGTGCAATGTAGCATACATTTATAGTTCTTCGATGATGAAACCCAGTGAGGATCTTTTTTTTAGTTAATATAGGGTATCCACAGTGTTTGACCATATTTTTTTTTCTTTCACACCAAACACATAAAATGGAAGTCATGGTATTCCGCCCGGTATACAATAAGAATTTAAAAACCCAAAAAAGTGTAATGATTTATTTTCACAAATATTCTGAAAAATATAAGTAGTTAAAAAAAAATCATCCAGCATAATATATACGAACTTATATCCTATATATTTTTATATTTTATGTCGTTAACAACAGTTAATATTTATGACCGCCAATACGAATATGGTTTATTTATGAGTCTTAAAATATTTTCGCTTAGAATATGAAAACGGTATAGTTTACGTGGCATTTTATTGACCTTCACGAATTACTTTTATAATTGAACTTTAGACGTCAAACCATGCTAATTAAATTTTTTTGAAGGTGCAACTTACTAGAAAAGTTAAAAAATGGAATAAACAACGAGGTTTAAAAACTTTAAAAAACATGATGGCGTCGTAAACTCGTAGACCATAGTAACACAAATTAAATATGTACATCATATAATATTGTAATTTATTTACGCATATTCGTATTTAAAGACGCCAATAAAAACGTTTCTTAGATAAATATAAATGATATGTACAAAACTTCCTTAAAAATGTTATAATAAATAGAAACTGATAAAAAAATCTCTAGCATAATAATAATTATTGCAAAATTTATACGAAACTATGTATAGTCAAAACAGTAATTAAAATATGAAGTTGTATCTCTAAAATATAATGCATCAAAACAAACGTTTGATATTAAAATTGACTATAGCAATAATGATTTACAATGGGGATTTTTTTTTTTTATAGCATTTTTACCAGTTACCACTAATAGAGATAGTAGCCTGGGGAAGAGTTAATATTCAAAACCCTTCAGAAATGTTTTCTTAAAATTTAATTGAATAATTTCAAATGTCTATTATATTTGAAACCTGTACATATACATGTATCACTGTGATTACAATATACAAATAAATAAAAAGATAATTTTATATTTATATTATATTAGATAAGCCATACAAACTATTAATTATGCTAAATACTATACAATAAAGTATATTATGTGAATATACATACTACATACTGTAAATACTGTACAAGTGTTCTTAAATAAATTCATATTTAAAACTAACTAATAACATAACTATAACATATTGATAATATTATTGTATGTGTTTTTATTAATGAAACACATTGGGCATGTGGAAGCCAATTAGATCATTGTTTGCATTAAAAATGATTACATCATTACATTATTCAAGATTTTTTTGCGGGATCCTGCTTATCCTTGTTATTTATTTTTTGAGGATTAAAGCCGTATTTGCATACCTATTTGAATATTGACATTTTTCAGTCAGTAATTTGTGTAAGATATACATGTATTTTCAGAGGGTTTAACGCGATAAATATCATAATTTATTTTTATGGCCTTAAAAAAGGAAATGGAGCTGAATGGCAAAGTTACGATACTAATATTCCTGTATTGAATGTAATATGAAATTATTGTCCGTACCATTGTAAATACAGTAATATTATGCTCTAGAAGTTTCACTCCGGGCTTTCGCAAACATATTTCCAATATACAATTTTTATTATTTTCTTCGTAAATTTTTTCACGCACCATTACCACTGATTCGGTATCGGGCCGCAATCACTGATGCATGCTTAATGATTTATAAACTACCTCAGTATTTCGCAAAATTAAAACCATTTTCATCACCGACGAGAGTGTTAGAGAAACATTTTCTAAATATTTTTACATCCTATAGGTATTCCTATAATTTTTCTTTTTGGGCGTAATTTTAGGTCATAATCTTAGTTGAAAACTTATCAAAATAATGAATATTTATAACACACGCTCTCTTTCCCTCCTTTCTCCCTCTCTGTTCATCCTCTTCTTCTCTGGTTTCCCTATACCTTGCTTGCTATAGAACAACCACGGGTTACACAGATCCAAGGGACGTGGGCATAAACCACAATTTATGAGGATGCTTTAGAATTCATGTAATAAGTTCACGTAACTTATAAAGAACTTAAAGTGATTTCAAAAACAAATATAACGTATATTGCATTTTCTAGAACAGTAAATTGTGTAGAATGTACAGTCGACAAATTCATATTCATCTAGAAAACTGTGCAAATCTTCTGAAAACGTAAAAAATAATATAATAACACGTATACAATCTACATATCTAAAATCATTATAAAACAATTTTTAAAATCATCAGCTTATTATTATTTACATGAAATGCATGTTTTGTATTCAACATTCCATTGAAAAGGTGACCAAAAAGAACTAATCAGAAACTTTTAAGTAATACAAAGTATTATAAATTTATCTAAAATTCCTTAAAAGAATATTTCTTTAAATGGTCACAATGATTAAATTTCTAATATTGAACTTTTTATACATGATTAATTTAAAAAGAAAGTTTATAAGTATGTCTTATAACCACATCAATGGATAAAACAATAAGAATAGTAATTGAATGCAATTTTAATAAAAATCTAAATAAATTTATATTAATATAAGTTATACATATTATATACTCCACTTTTATTCTGTATACCTACATTTTTGATTTCTCGTAGTAAAAAATGTAAAATCTTTTACATCATATTTAGTTAAACTTAAACCTAATAAATACTACATATGTAAATATAAACTGTATATTTTCAAATGATACACTTTTATATATTTTTATATATTTGAATATACTTGCAATTTAATTCGTTAATAAAATTTTAATAAAAATATGGTTTATAAATATTAACAGTAAAAATGTCCATCCTTGTTTTCAGTACAGATATTCATAGCAATTGCACAAAATATTTATTTAATAAATTATTTTATAACATTAAAAATTTAAATATATTTAACAAATTACTTTTTAAATTTCCAGACCTCGTATGTCTCTATAATAAAGCCACAACCAAACAAAATATCGATCTGCAATACTATGAACTACACTGTTACTTCTATAGTTTTTAACTAATTCATTTTATGTTTGTAAATTTTTTACACACTAATCGTAACCCTAATGTATGATGCTTTGTAATTATAAATCAAAGTAAAATCAAAAACTTATAATTATTTTCTTAATTAATACTAGTTTGATATAAGTTATTATAGTGCTATTATAATGCAAATATAAATTTTAAAGGCAAAAGAAACAATTTTAGTTTGTTTAGTTTAACTATAAGCACGTATCTATATGTTACTTTGTTATGACAATTTAATATGATATATGTATGATAAAATATATTCTATAAGATAATCAACCCTAATACAACGTTAATATTATGAATGTTCATGGAATTCACTGAGAATTTTGTAGCATTATATTTGATATGCACATACTATTTACAGTTGTATTTTGGATTAAAAGAATGCGAACAATTTCACAATTATTTAATATCCTCTATATCAAAATAGTTTATCCTTGGTACAAAGTCCAAGAAATTTCTTAAAGTTATATTAAATGATACGTCATACATTATGAACATTTTGAGTAACATATAATGAATTATTTCAACTCATGTAGTAACTTGGTTGTCCACGTGTAAAGGACGGCGAGAAAAACGTTGTTCAACCAACCAGCTGGCTGTTCATGATTGTCGTCATCGTTAGCATATTAAATTTATGCAACCAAATTTGGTATGAATATAAATACTAAAAAAAATTACTGTGACACGTATGAATCATCGATGTAGTATCGACGCCGGCGACGTTGATACCCATCTTATCGACTTATAGTGCAGCTCGACAATTGGTGTGAGGGAAGTGAATAATAAAAATATCCATTATCATAATTATAATATAAACCTGTAGATAATATTGCCGCTGTTGTCGATTATAGATGTCTTATCATAGATCTTAAAATTTGGTGACGTTACAAGACGTTATAAAGCAATATGAATGGGTAAAAATTGTTCAACGCCCAAATACGGTGCATGATTAAATTCTGTAAAATAAGAGGATATTATGTCAAACTGAAACTTTGCAAAAACTATACTGAACGTACAAATAATATATATATATATACGCACCTATGAAATAATATTTAGTTGAGTTACGCCTTACAACGAAACATTTTCATTCGAGGTGTACAATTCGACGGTAAGATATTATAATCTTGTTTGTGTAATGTTCACACGTCCACCATTATAACTGTACTATACGTATATACATACCATATAATCCTGAACATTTTAGATTCAGAGTACCGAAATACTGAAAATTCGATAAAGATATTTCCGATTTAGCGAGAATTTGAATCATCGAGGAACAAAAAAAAAACTTCGAATTATAGACCTAGGATCTGAACATTATTGTAATTTATTATACATAATAAATTAAGTATGTATTATATAATTTTATTAACAATTATCTCCCGGTAATTATCGTAGTACGCGTATATTTGTCTAAAAATAGTCAATAAATAATTATAAATTATAATAATTTAAGAACAAAACTCACCATAATAATATTATACCATCGTCGTCGTCAAGTTTTGATACTAAAATTATAAGATATTTTTATGTTTTTACTGAATACAAGTTGTTATGTTCAAACGGTTTTTCTATAGTTATATTTAAACTTATAAACAATTATTAAATTAGTACATTGCTTTTGAATTTTAGAAGGCCAATAAAGAAATATCACCCATCTCTGTAACCCATATAACCGTAAAGTCTCATCCGATCTAGGAATCTCGCCAATTAGTTTAGATATTTTTTTTAGTTTATCGATTGTCAATATACATTTATAACTACATTTCTGTTAAACTTTACAATAAATTGAGTTTTCCATGAATAATTCAAGAGACCATGATATGAGTAATACCCGTCAGAGGTATATAAACTGGCCGACAACATCCGAAATCATTCAATTTTCCTCGTATGTTTTCCGTCTATGTCAGAATAATAGCATAATTTGTTATAATATTGTGGTTTTATTCAGTCGACTGCTTCCATAATATAGTGATAAAATGTATATACGTATCCAAAAATTTGTTTTTAAGCGAAATGTATTATTTATAATATTTTTCTGTGATCAGTATTCATGTGCGTGATGGTGGTGTAAAAGAAAAAATAACTATACGTTTTATTTTACACATTTATTCATGGCGAGGATACTTCAACGAGATATGACGAGTAAAAAAAAAAAAAAGATTCCTAACAGTATCATATATTCATAATGTATCAAATCCTCATTAAATACATTATGTCAGGCCATGTAACGTTTATAAACGCGTAAAATAAAAATCTTGATCGTTTTTTTCACTTCAGTCACCGAATTATTTACAATCAGTGTTTAATTGCGCGATATTGATACATGTTTTGACGTGTGGTGATGGCGGTATTGGTGGTGTTTCTAAACGAAAATATCTTTAAAATGGTCCTCCATACGATTTTCCATCAGGAAGATTTAATATCATTAGGTACGAAAACCGTGGCAGTAACGTAAAATTCACGATGACATTTTCATCTGATCTTCGCTTTTGTTTTGAACACCCAAGATAATATTATAATTATCTATCTGTCGACCCATGCGCATTATTCTACACAATTGACACATTCATTAGTTTTTAACATTATTCATGCAGGTACCGACAGATGTGTATTTAAAGAGAATATTGATAGGGACAAATATACCCCCTCCCCCATTGAGAGATAATTAAATAAATCAGATTTTTATAATACCTACTTAACTATAATAATTAATCACATATTTTTTTATTATTAGAAAATTATTGTTATTTTTTGTAAATATCGCTGCCGGCCGTGTTGATAGCATATCATATCACACAATAACGCGCCTGTTTTTCGCTCCAGTGATTGACATTCAATATATTATTAATGGTGAGGGGTTAGGGTTGACCTTCTTTACAATTCCCCTTGCCCTGATTGGAGTCTTAAATACGCCACTGGTTACCGAGGAACCGTTAGCACTCGATACAGAACGGTATAAAAGCATTGTTTATCGTCTCAAGTGAAGCTACAATACTCCACGTAATAATATAGCTTACACATAAACAGCATCTGCGGCTAGATAATTCTAAATAGTTTGTACTAGAAAACATTAAGAATGAAATTTCCGAAGCCGCTGGTCCCAGTACCGCCTATATATGTGGGCTGTATAGATTTCTCACTTATTATTCCACGTTAGATTCGGCTATAATCACGCGTGATCGGTCAACGTCAAATAGAATACTTATCGGTAAAATGACATGTATCTCAAACGTCCGACGTGATGTGCCGCAGTGATTAGATTGAACGGTAACTGCATCAAACTGTCTGCGGAAGCTTCAAATAAACACATGTAATACAGGTGAAATATTGAAATTATACCACCTTACATTCATTTTGTACAATGTGGTCTTTCAAGCATGCCCACTCTTTATTTAGGCTTAAGTTATGAATTTTTCAAATTCGTATTTATATAAAAAACATATATAGCTTCTATAGCTTATATTTTCAAATACGTTGATATTTATTTTGAACCTATTAAGGAGTATCATGAGGCAGTGCTTAATTTTGTTTTCCAAATGGGAACAACATTTTTTTAACAAAAATAATTATTCAGTTATATTTTAAGAAATTTTTGTAACATCATAGTAAATGATATATGTTTGTCTGAAATTGCTAAATTTTCGTTATCATATTAGTATTAGTTTCTTTATTTAATTATTTAAATTTAAATTCGTGCATGAAAATTGTAAAACAATTAGTATTCCTTTTTGTATAACTTATATAAAATAACAATGCATATTATTTACATTATATTCGCATTACATCAAAATAGTAGCAGATAACGATTAAATTAAATGATAACTAAAATCGTATTACCATAATAATAATTATTTTGTTACATAGATTAAAGAAACTTTATCAAGTCCTTCATGGATGATATAATATAGATACATTAAACAATTCGAAAGAACTGGTCTGAATTTTGATTATGTTCTTCTGTATATAACCATTTTAATATGACTGGTGCAAATATGCATCAAATATCACCTGTTATCGCATAACTCAAACGTTTCAGCAGGTAATGAGTAAAACTTTTTTTTTTTTTTTTTGCTTCTACTGAGCATAGTTATACATTATTTCATACATCCTAATTTCACTGGCTCTTGTATAATAAAAAAAAAAGTTACGCAGATCCTCGGTGGGACGTTGGCAAGAGGCGCACCAGACACCGCGGATGGAGAGCAACCTGCAGAGACTATATGAATACGAAATTTCGGCAGCACGAAATTGTTTCTCGAAAGAAAAAAAACGAAATCGTATTATTGCCACATGCACACGTCATATACATGCTGGATGCTACAGTATATCCGCTGCTCAGCGATTCCATGTGTATACATTTTTAATGACGAATTAGGAGAAAGAAGAAATCTTTTTTTTTCATATACGATTCAATACCTAAGGTTTATATTATATATATTATGTACACCGTATCGTATATACGAATTAACAAGGGTAAGACGCGAAGCGAACAATTGAACACTTGCAGCCAATCGCCGCAGAATAAACCTGCTACAGAAGTAATAATAATAATGCAAAAAGTATATATAAATATATGAAATGGAAAAAAGAACCAGATGGGCCTCGCTTTGCTGGACAATTGGAGGTGGAGCGCACCTCGTTCATAGGATAGGTCATTACAATGGATTTGTTAAATATGAATGCAATGATAGGTATCATTGTATACGAATAACGATTCTGAACGGAGATGATATGTTGGTCTAAAATGGGTATATAATAATGCAGTATTTTTTATTTCAATTAAAATATAATGCAATAGTATGTAATTTCATAAAAATTTAAATTTCAAACGGTCATAAATTTTCTTCTTAAATTTCAATAGAAATTGTTTTATAACTTTTTGAAGATTAACTTATGGATAACCCAGTGTTAAAATTTTAATCTTTAAGTTTAAAATGAAAAAATTTTATGAATTTTCAAATACAAAATAACTTGCAAATCATCGCAATTTTAACATATTTTATACAAATTTGAAGTTTATGGGTTTATAAAAAAAAATTGAGTTAAATGATCTCCGATATTTTTTAGCTACACTAAGTGTAACTTATAATAAATATTGTATTAAATTTTCAAAAGTTTTTGGACAGCCAAATAAATTTTATAAATATTTTTTATTATTATGAGTTAAAGCATTTTAAAAAGATGTATTTTGTCAAAACATAAATTTGCGTGAAATTTCCCATTTTTTCGTAATTTTTTTATCGTTTTTTCGACGCTTTTAAAAATTATTGAAAAATTTGCATTTTTGACTTGCCCAAGTACCATCTACTTTCAGAAAATTTACTGTTCTGTTTAAGATAATCGAAGCATTTTTATTGTCAAAAAAGGTGTTATCAGATACAAAAATAAAATAAAATCAAAATAAAATATAATCACGTCACTTTATCGGGTATCGTTAATCGAATAATCGGATAATGATTAATTATTGCCTATGAACGATGATAGATATTTTTTTTCCATATCACCTACTTTTGTTGTTGGTTTTTAATTAATTCGCATTTTCTAAGCTGTTAAATAATATCAACGAGTGATTATTATTTAATTTTTATCGATCATACTATTGATAAATGTTCTTTTTCCGCAACGGTACAAAACAAAGTTCAAGTCATAATAATATGTAAATACAATACGAAATAAGTTTTGTAATGGGATTTTAGAAAAGTTATTCAAACAATGATTTAACAGCAATGCATTTTAGTAAACAAATCCTTCGTTGAAGCACGATGAAAACATTGAAAACATATATAAACCGTAAATAAAATGAAGGTTATAATAAGAATTATTATTAAGACGAGCATGCAATTCGATGGCATTTTTATAACCAAGACACCGATGCCGGTGAATTGCCTAAACAATACGCCGTCTTATATTTTATTACATAATTAATAGGTAATACATATTATATGACCTGAGCTGATTATTATTATTACGTTCCGTCCTCTGTGTAGTTATTTCACGTACCTACCTAAACATGATTTAATTATTTCTATTTTACTGTAAACTAAAATCGGGATGAATAATTCAGACATATCAACGCTCATTGTTTATCAACTCATTATTCTCCTGCTGGAATTAAACAATACTTGTAATAAAAATAAAAACTTGATAAAAATATTATTGGAAACATCGATTTGTATATATTCCTAAAAGTGAAATATGAATTATGAAAATTTTAAATTTAAATCTGTCAATGATTTTATACAAACACATGCATTATGTATTTGAACTTTGAAATAATAAATATTACAAAATAACAAAAGTTAACATTTTTTTTCCCCCATAAAAAGAAAGTAAATGATTTTAAAGAATAATGAATAAAAAAAATGTCTGTTAGTTATCTTTGGAAAAAAATATCAGTGCATCCGCGAACTACATGTGAAAAAAATTCTATCTACATTTATTAATGTCAAATATAATTTGCCTAAATTTGTGAATAGCTTTGGTAATTATACTTGATCGTGCATTATAAATATTTCTTCTATAAGAATTGTTTCGGTAATATATAACGTACTTACATTCCCATTGCGTAGTACACTATATCAAGTCTTATTTGATTCTTATAACTTATAACTACAAAAGCTCATATCCGTATGGCGTATACTCATTTAGACGAACACAACTCAAATCTACCGCTGATAAACCGCGGATACAAATCGTTCTTAACACTAATAAATTACGTACGTTACTGGTTATGTCGTAAAATTGTTTTTCGCGTGCACGCAATTATGATGACACCAAAGAACCAAAAAACATACCACGAACGAAATAAATACAATTTACGATGACAACCTACAGGAACAGTTGATATTATTACATCATGGCCGATTAATACTTACCTAGAAATCGTGACTATACGTCACGATCTCCATTCGGTGTTTTGACTGCTCTTAGATGAAATAGAATTGTTTGCACTGAATCAATGATCGAAAAGATTATTAATCGGTTATTCTCATAATTCACAATATACCTACTCGTACAAAATTTTATAGATCGATTTCATCAAATTTCACCGAGACATTTGAGCTAGTAGTGTCATTCATGCAACGATCGCAAATCAAATAAAAGAAAACGCCGTGATTAATAGATAAACGGTAATCGCTACGCAGGAAATGTTAGAGTTTAAATATTTTGCTTAGACCGGGCATGCCAGGGTAGGAAGATAGTGTAAAAACAACGTTCAATTTCCGGGCTTAAGGGCTCTATTATCAGAATAACGTTCAACACGGGATGTTGTATAAGCAAACTACCTATATACTCGTAAACGCGAAAATAAATGGACACAATCCGAAGTCAGGTGACATCGATTGGTTTACACCATGTAATATATAGATACTCTGACTATGAATCTAAAATGAATTGTTGAGATTATCTGATAGCTCATTTTTACAAATGGTTAATCTGAGATTATGTTTGAGTAATTGGAGAAAATTGATCTACAATAATATAGTATCATAAATACAACCAGATTTTTCGGTTCAAAGAAATTTGCTGCTTTTTTTGGTGTTTAGTTTGAACGTGGATGAAATTTCTCGACAACCTTGACATAAATAAAACACCATATGGTCGTACATTTTTATTTTTATATTTTTTTGTAAAAGGCTTAACCATGCCATAAAATACAACTTAAAGGTGTACATAAGCTGCAAAAAAAAAAATATATAAATAAAAAAAAATGGACGTTATTTGGTATACGTAGCTTAAAATAATCATCGTATAGTAAATATTTACTTTCGACAACCAACCAAAGGTAAAAGTAGTCGATAAAAAAAAGTATGCAATATTTATTATATATCAGTAAAAATAATGACCAAATAATGATAATGTACGCAAATACTGGTCTTAAAAAATTTACCTATATATTACATTTATTAAACCTTTTTTTAAATATATAATATATATTTAAAATATTACAATATCACAGTATCATTGTGTTTTTCATGGATGTACATATTAATTTTGATTAATTTGACGTTGCAAATAAAAATTAAGAACACAATTAAAAAATACCATGGATAGAACTTTTCAAGATGATGAACGTGTCTTATGATAAAATGTTTTTTTTTCCTCCGTTCTAATTTATTCTAAATTAAGTAGCATTATGTTAATCTTCACAGTCAAGTTGCGATAACACTAATTCTTTGAAATTTAAATTAAATTTAAGATCCCTTCTAGTGTATTTCAATATCTTGATAAATCGATTTTTTTTACACCACCTGAAGTAATTGTGACTTGCATGTTTTTAAAAACGTTGATAAACAACTGTATACAATTTATTAATCCCATAAAAGTACTAAATGTACTTAAAAATAATAATAATGTAAAAAGTAATAACAATAAACTTGTCGTTTTCCCCTCTTTTTTTGTTGACGGATCGATAAATCGAAATACGAAATACGAATATAACGTTTTGAACAATATTTAGATCATTTTATACTTATGACAATAGTTTCTGAAGGCAATTTGAATGCATAACTTTTTTTTTTCGTTCCCGTTATGCACTTGATCAGGTTATTCATGGTGACCCGAAGGATGCTTTCGAATTGCCTAGCAAAACGACGAGTGACGAGTGCCAAATACTTGAATAATTGGCAAGTGTTTGTAATAAAATATTTTTATTTCTTCGGCCATTGTCTGTTGGAGGGCAGTTATTCGAGTGTTTGGCACAAGTCATTAACCCGGTAAGCGCCATCGCTTCGCTCCCAAGTTATAATAATATAGGGAATTCTCTCTCGGCATATTACGAAGAATGTTTGGAAGTGGCGAAATAAAATAGATGAAAATACTATTATACTATTATATGTTGGGACTTTCATATATGTTGTACACACGTTATAGCAAGTGTCATTAGTGGTAAAATGAAATCATACATGAACCCGTCTTACACTTCAAACGTATCTCCATCAACTTGTATACGAACATCGACGGTATATTATTTTAAACAATAAATTATTATCTCGTTGAGTGTACATCATTTTTAAGCTGGGAAATGTCTACACTCTCGTGGCTACTAAAATCATAATAACCCAACGCAGTCGTCATATAGGCCACATAATATTATAGTGCCATACCGTGTTTTTAAGTATCGCATTGACTGTATTCTAGACGCATCGGTGGACGTATTGACATTTGTATCGTTTTCAACTCCATAACAGACGGAAATATTTTTCGTGAAAAAATTCTCCCCCGTATAACATATTATATTCGATGATCCTGTATGTATATATACTATGCGCATGAGTCTTGTTGATGTTATCGGATCGCGATAAAATTCAAATTCGATTTGTTGTCTATTGAGTATTTTAAAGATACTAACCATTTTAAATGCCCGCCTAATGTCATATTTTCACGGTGCATAATAGTGTATCAAAAATTATTTAAATCGATAGCAAATCGTTTTTAAGTTCACACTCGATTTGGAACAATATTACATTGACATAAACATTCAACCGATTTAGCGAAACTGATTGAAAATTATTGTTCTCGTCTGTAATACAACATGGCAATTTTGTGATATTACCAGGGCTGGACGTTAACGAGTTAAAAAATAAAAGTAAAGTTTTTTTTAACTTAACAATCTATTTTTGTTCAAAGTAATTTCCGATCTGACGAGTTTAATGTTCTCTCATCACATGCAGCTGCTAATAATTATTGTATGTTGACGAAAAGTTACCAATTGAAATTCTAAAGATTGAAAATAAAAATTGAAGTATAAAATAATTTAACTCACCCCAGCTTGGATATTTTATATAGTTGTACAAGGAAATAATAATAATATTATATATATATTGTCTAATAGATTATTTGAAATATTTTTGCTTTAGACTTTCTGGAAGAAAGAAGATGTATTCTAGAAAACGTGGGACCAGATCTACAGAACATGTACGATTCGACTGGGTTAGAGGTAAGTGCTAATAGTAATATATAATCTTCTTCGGGGCGTTTATATCTTAACGTAAAGCAGTATTTGTCGACGAAATACAGCTTCATGTTAAAAAGATGACTAATCGTGTTAACAACTTTAGTTTGAGCGAGCCATACATATACATGGTATTGATTTTAAAAAAACACAGATACGCCATCAAATTGTTAAATTTGGTAATGTTTATATGCATGCAGCCACTATATACTTTGATGAAATCGTTTGCATTTGAAAACTTTTAATAGTTATTGTTTCTATTTTATATTTTAATCAAGTTTCAAATGACTACAGCGACGATGTCTAGTGACTGTGTCCACGTGGGCGTTAACAATATTTTAACAAAAAGATCCGCGTTCATTCTAGAAATTGATAGCAAGGGGGGACGATAAGTACTCATGGTTTAACATGGCCAAGGCAACGCCGGTATACATTTGAAATTAGGGAGTGAATACAATTGAATCTGTTTTTGAAACACAACGAGCCGGAATCGTGTATTATTGAACTTGATAGAAATCGACGTGTTGGCGGCACATGCATTGTTCAGCTAGACTACAATGACCATAAGTTATACCGCACAAGTTTCCGTTGCTCCGTCATGCAATCCTAACACTGTTCACGAACACCAGATGTACCAACGGATAGAAGCCAAGCGAACAATACTGCCGACCGGCACACCAGACGTGTTTATACTGTGAAAGTATAAATAATGTATAATACTACCAAACGTTTACGCTCTATATCGTTATCATATGACTTGAAGCATTAATGAGTTGTTAAGTTAAATATTTAGGTCATTCAAAGATGATCAACTAAACGTCTTTATTCCTTCTGATAAATTTGACTTTTAATATTAACTCACTGTCTTTCTAGTTTAACATAAAATTGATGTACTTACTTATTTTTCAATATTTTTGAATATTCATAACCAGTAAATAATACCGTGTTCAGATACTACAAGTTCATATAACGTAGAAAAATATTTTAAAAACAAAAGAAAAAATACTGAAAGATTACGAAAAATCGTGTATAAAATGAAATCATTTTATATATAAGATGATAACAACAAGTAATTAATGTTGATAACCTGGTTTACGAGAGAAATTGTCTTTAAACAAGGTTTAAGATTCGGTTCCGTTATAGAAATGTACTCCTCTGATAAAGAGTGAACTAGAGAGCAGTAAAAAACTTTGAGTAAAAAAGACAGCTTGAAAATAGATGAGTTACGTTCTATGAATCCTAACGACTTGTAGGATTTACTGCTGACGAATTGTATATGAATGTGGTAATGTTGATTATTGTATCAGCAGAATATCATATTTTCCATACATATTTATTATAACTATTATTGACGTTAATTAAATGTGCTTTTCCATCCCTCGTTTGATTTCTCACGTGTTCGTTCATATAACGTGAACAATTAGCAGGGCAACGACCGTCATCTTTCTAGTTGATAATCTGTTCGCACAAATTTCGGTTCTTGTATTTTTCTCTGATTAATAATAATTTAAATTTTTTCCGCCAACCGAAATATAATTCATATTGCATAAGCTGTCATGTCGCGTACACTTGGCCCGTATACTGCGTTGTATTATTATTATTATTATTTTTTTTTTTTTAACAGACTTTAATTTTGTTCCGAAACAAAATCGAATTCACGCTGTGGGAGACATTTAATTTGTCGAACAAAACGAAATATGTATACACAAAGAATTGTAAAGGTACAGCGGTCTCGATACTAATTGGAATGACGAAAAAACGTTTTTATTCGTTAAATGGAAATTTCTTTTAAGTATATAGTAGAACAACAAATATCAATACCAAAATATTGTTGTTCTTTTTTTTTGAATCTCGCAGTTTTAAACTACCAAATAATGTATTTATTTATTCATATTATAAAATCTATATTGATTGAATTTAAAGCGATATCAACCATAGATACCAAGAAAAAAATCACATTAATATACCACATAATTTTACCTAAATAATCTAACATAACCATAAATATATATATTAAAAAAAAAAACAATTTATGTTCAACCGTTAAACTGATTCAATAATGGTTTTGCATATTTTCATAACAATTCTAAGACCGTTTTGCATACTGCTGTAAAAGCGGTCACATATTTTAAGGGTTCCCATCGTGGTATTACGTTATACACTTTATTCTTTATACAAATACTATTATTGTTGTGAACAGTTTTTATTTTAAATACTATTTCCGCGTAACTAAATTTATCTTTGCGGCCGGCAGTAACATTTGGCTGTTCAACTGCGATGTAAGACGGGCGCGGCATATTGTTAGAATTTTTTTTTATATATCTATATGAATGCTACGCCGTTACAAGAACTGCTGGTATAAAACAATAGTCATTTGACAGTCGCCCACGTAATAAAAATATACAATTTTAAAATCGTTAACTATTCACACCACTTTTGCGGCTAGTCCAAGACCCTGCTTGCGCAAAGAATGCATTCCGAGATATCTATATATGTTGCTAGGCCATATCGGCATAATTAATCCTCCGGTGTAAATATTTTTTAACACAATATAATTTAACGATTTTCATACCCATTTCAACTCAAGAGCTTTGCTAAAAATCTATTGAATATAGCCGTACTGCACAACACATATTATTATTAAATAGGAATGGAGAATTAACCTAACCTTTTTCGGAACAAGTACCAGAATTTGAAATCTTTTTTTTTTTGTAAATATACTCGCACGTCAAAAAATATATAACTTTTTACTAGGTAAGATTAAAGAAAAAGCATGCATCTACTCATTTTATTAGGCACACGTTTATTTACTAACTTTTATTTTATTTGTTTATAAACTATTACAAGGTATTAAATATTAAAATTATTAGCTATTTTATTATAATTTTTTTTTTTTTAAGATAAACATTTTATTACATTTTAATATTTAATGCGCTATTAAAATATAGTCAACACGCCACTTCTAGTACGCGGACCATAGCTTCACCATCTTTGCTTTTCCATGGAGGGTTATTTGATTAAGATGAAGTCAGTGATATACTCCTCAAAGTTCATAATGGCCATACTTGATTTCATTAATAATTTTGAAAATAATTCAAAAATAAATGAATAGATCAGAAATCATATTTCATTGTTGGCTGAATACAGATATTGCAAATAACTTCTATACATAATTGATTAGGTTGGTAAAAAAATTTTGATAAATCGTTTTTATTTCAAAAGTAAAATAATGCTACAAGAGTATTATAAATGAAATACTGTCAGTAAAATAAATAAATCAAAGAAATATCTGAAGTGTATAAAGTACAGTGAAATGTAAATGTGGAAAAACAATATCACAGTGAACTGCTTTATTGACAATTGCGTGTTTATAGAAATGAATAATAATTATTCTATCATAGTTGAGTATGAAATTAATATTAATAATATATACGTCTTTAAGAACATGCGCTAACTATGTAAACAAAACAAATTGTATTTATTATTGAATACAATAGAAATTGGATATCAGAAATAAATATTGTTATTATTATTATTATTATATCTATTAATTTAAGAATTTTTTTTAAAAAATGCAATAATTTAAATGACTAAAAAAGTTCCCATTTTAAAATATATTCATATAATATTAAGCATGTCAGTTGTAGTAGTCTGAAGGTTTAAAGAAAACAGCGTAACGAATATTCAAAGAGAAGTAGCTCTTTTCTTTATACAATTTTCTTTTAAAAATGTCTCTTGGTTTTGACCTACCGATTGGATCTGCTGAAGACGTCTGCTTTGTATGCACGTACCCAGTGTAACAGATGATTCAGATTTACATATTATTATACTGTAACCAAAGAAATATTTCTGTTTCTAACGATGTTAGTTTCTTATTGTTACAACTCGTTTTATGAATATAAATAGCGGCTGTAACGTATAAGAAACCATGTTTATTGTATACGTTGCATTCAACTTGAACATATAAATATTAAAATGTTTATGTTTACAGAGTAAGATAGAAACCGAATGTATCGATAAATAATATTTAATCATATGCATCGAGTCTTATTTTATAATTAAAAATATAAAATTCCTTACAATTTAATAGTGAGTTTGTGTTAACTAGTTGGTCGATTTAAAACTATTTACAATTAAATTAATATTGCACACGAATTTTTTTCTATTTTATTATTCTCCATTTAATAATAATAAACATAAATTAAATCATATTATACTGTGATATTACAAAATGCTTACTCTGCGCAATACTTAGTGCTTTATTAGTAGCCTATATGCTATCGGATATTATATCGTATAAAACAAAAAGTATTAATATTAAATTGTAATCAAATATTTTCCCTACTTAAATGATAACAAATGGTATGTATATAAGTTGTTATTTGAAACTACATATTTCCTTTTCTATTTTTATCTGAATTTTGATATTTTAAATACCATCCCAGTTTGAAATAACCAAAAAATAACACCTAATGCATATAAATGCTACATTCCTACTTTCCTTAAAACTGTGACTTGCACACTATCCTGGAAAAAAAATCATAAATAATTGGTTGATGCTTTATAAATAAATTGAATTGTTTAAATTATGAATATTAATATGATCAATACAGTTGTTGGATGTCTTCATTAAAAATAAACAAATAAATTACAAAGATAGTAGTGACCGAGTGTATGAGACGGTTGTACCCCGAACCCGATCGTAGGCATTTTCGCTTTCCTGGTAAAACCACAGTTATGAAAGAAGAAACGACCATTCCTCTTCCTACTGTTCAAGTATAAGTTTTCCCAACTGTACCGCAATGGCCAGAGCTATTACTCGTATACTACGGATCAAAACAAAATAATATGATAATTGTGATAAATGAGCCACTTGTTTTCTCAATTTTAGATGGAATTCGCATACTTTGTTATTCTTTATTGGACCATTTAATTTCTACATAAAGTATCTTACAAACATAAAATAAAATAAATTGAAATAATTTATTCAAATTTATTCATTACAATATGAGAAAAAAGTAGTTTCTTCAAAACATTGTCTGAAATAAACTATAACTATATATTATATTCATCGAGGCGAATACAACGCTCTTGAATGACGACAGTAATTGTATGAAATATGCGCCTTCAGTATAAGTGGAATATGAATTTTAACTGTAATACGTCATCTTGTCTTTGTTATTTTTCATATATTTTAGTATCTCTTGCTTTAGGTCTCATTATTGGTTTCTGAAGATTGATAGTGATGTACGTTAACCTTTAAAATATTGTACAACCTTCTGCCTCTTTGACCATCTTGTACTTGGACTTCCGTACAGCATACTAAGGTCTAATATCTTTGAGTTCCTATGATACATTAATCGGTTTAATTCTATGCTGATCATTTTTTAGAATCGTACGCAATTTGCAATAAAACATATTTAACTGCAATTTTTTGGGCCTTCTAGCTCCTCTTTAGGATTACAAAGGTGAACTAATCGATATTAATTAATATAAAAAATGAATTAATAAAAATAGAAGAAATGAGTTCATATAATTTTCGAAGTTTCAAAAAAAAAATTATATTTATAAATATTATAATATACCTATTACTTTGTTATGATTATTATTATTATTGATCTTGGAATGAATGTGACCAACAGCCCAAACAAATAATTAAATTAACAGATTTTTAATTGATTAAATGTTAGCTAAAAAAAAATTTTGAAACTATATACAACCATAGAAGAACATACAATTACATTATTTTCAGCAAACGTGTGGATATCATCGTTTGGGCGTATCCCCGTTATTCTTAAAAACTCAAGTGCGTAGGTAACAATTACCGATGAAATTGTTTTTTCATTGGCTTTCCGTACTTTTTTGTTAAGCTATAGATCCGCATAGGAAACGATAAGTCTTATACCGGCTTAGTATATTTTGCGTCAGGTGCTGAGGATATCGGTCGTTGGGTATGCAAATTTTGCGTAATACGAGCGTAAAGGAGTTTAACGGCCGTGAATAATGGATAAGGATTTTCGCCAAAGTCTATTTATTAATAATGAGATGACCGTTGTTATAGAGGGGAAATTAGAGAACATGGAACGGCTTTTAACCGAACAAACCCTTCACAGCTATACACATTTGAACACAACTTGCCTTACTGCACTTGGAAACGCGCACTAAACTCGGGTGGACCATACATGCACTTACCTCGTTTCAGAATACATTTCGTGTAATACGACTCCATTGGCTCCAGCATTGATCACAATGTAGTTAACCTCATCAAACTTGGGTTGTTCGGATATTAATTTCGGTCCTTTAGAACTGTCGACCCCATTCTCGATTTTCTTCACCCCCCAACGATAATCAACATTGTATTTAAATGGCATAATCTTAAATAATTGCATAAATTTGTTAGCCCTTTAGGCAAATATTAACAAAGTCTTAGACGCAAAATGACAAGCTGCTACCATTACTTGGTTTGTAATGACACATTTAATTACTGTAAAGTGTCAAAACTAATCTCATTCTATGTTTAACGCAGGCAGTACGAAACAATTATCTGTCAACGTAATACTATAAGTGCGGAATTTCGATGTAAAAATACTTAACGCATAATGTAAATAAGATCCAACAACTTTGGAGCAGATGATTTTTAAGAGTTTCTGATGAATAAATTATAATTATTCATATTAATACATTATTTTTTGCAAGCCATACATCTCGCTATTTAATTTTTCGTGTAAAAAAGCGATCTGCCTTTTTTATGACTAGTTTACTGAAAAATGTTTTAATTTTCGCTGTTTGCAATATTTTTAAAACTATTTTACACAATATTATTAAACGTTACTTATTTAAATAACGACATTGTTCATTTTAAAGTTTATATGAAACATACGGGCTCTACGATGACTTTAAAATTTAAGTGATAAGAGAAATAGTTACATGTAGACATATTACTAATAATCAAAAAATGTACAGAAAATAAAAAGTACAGCTTTAATGTATTCAATTGCGATACATTTGGAAAAGTCCTCGTTTCCCAATAAAATTCACCGTACACATCTTAATAATTATTTTAATCGAAGTTCGCTTAAATGGCAGTAAAAAGTTTTCTTTTGGAATTTTTTTTTTTTTTTCGTAAATTATCGAACCACTAAAACTTCAAGGTGTACACTATACATAACCCCATATATATATTAAACATAGTACTGAATATGCGAAGGTAATAAATCTGAAAGCCGAAAATAATACATAATAAAAATTTATTAGAAACAAAATAACCTAAACCGACAGTTATACGACCGATTTATATTTCGACGACAATACGCGATAGTAAAATTTATGTCGATAATTGACCGCAAACGTGATAGTTCAACGGATTCAGAAACTTTGTCGAGAAGATGAAAAATAGCGTTGAATTAATCCGCCTCCATGGACGGTTAAGCAAATTCTCAGGTTAAACTTTTAACACGGGGCATCAGATTTTTTCGCAGATCGTTGTCTTTTCCATCTCAGAGTTTATTGTACAGCACGGCGACGGTATGATTGAGTGAGATGATTGAGGTGGTGGGCAGGGGTGGACCGCTAGTGACGCGGGGTAACAGATATAGGAGACGTGCGTTCCACGTAGTATAAAAGTTTTGTTTAACGAAATGAAAATATCTATCTCTCTCTCTCTCTCTCTCTCTCTCTCTCTCTCTCGCGCGCGCGCGCGCGCAAGCTAAAGTGGTGAGCGGCAGTGGTGTTTGGTTTTGTGTCTCTGGTGGAATAAAAATCGGTCGCGCAATGGGAATACATATTTTTCGGTCGAATCGGCGTAATACCATAATCAAAATCCGTTTCCCAGTGGGATGGTATTATGATGGTCGAGGGTCAAAAATATTATGTAATTAAATAAAGTGGCTTTAGTGGTGGTAATGACAGTGGTTGGTTTGAATAGACGAGTCTAGATCGCTTTGCGTGGGATTTACCGTAGAGCACCAAAAACGAAATTGCAAACAATTTCGAGTTTACTGCCGTGTCCGGATCTATTGCATGTAGGCCAAACGCGACTTCCGGCTCGCACCGAATATAATTAATATTCATGTTATGTTTATGTGTACGTTTTCCCAATCATACCGAAAACCTATTTGGATGATACCGATACAAAATTTGTACAAAACTAATTCGAATGTGTTGTAGCTATGCGCGACTCTTTTATTATTTTTTCGGTGAACCGTTTGATTAAAAATTAATCATTTCGTTTTATAACTGTGTTTGTTGATTTTTTTTATATTTATTTAAAATTTTAATAATCACATAGAAAAAATAATAAATTATTTTAATGATCATTTATTTTTTCCAAGTTAATAGCTTGTGATAAAAATATATAGTAATATATTATCAGTAATAAATAATTTATACCCTTTAAATTGCCGTTTACTAATTAAAAATGTGCGAGTTAAAAATAAATGTCCAATTCTCGCTCTGTTTTAAGTTACTCATTTTTTGTCTATTTAATTTTTGAGGAATGTGTCTCTTTATTTCAGCTTGTTTGCAGTTGTTTTAATAACACTTTCACCTAATATACCTCATACTAACATACCTTATTGAAATATTGATCTATTCAAAGAAAAATAAATAACTTGCATTGTTTGCTGGGTTACTAAATCTTTTAGCCTATGGACTTTAAATATGTTACAATTAGTACCTATATTAGCAACTAGGTTTGAGTGTGTAGATTCCATCGTAAATTATTATCAAAAAAAATATTGAAGAAACACAAGTGGTAAAATGATCGGTTATACCTGTTTCTAATATACCTGCATTTATTTCATCAATCATATAAGTGTTCATTATTGTTGACAGAACTATGATCAACATCTGAATGAGTAACAGTACTATAAACACCAGTTTATCATATAATTATACTCTTTTACTCAAGAATTAAAAACTTAGAACGCATATGTTCAATATTATGCTGATATTGTCGATAAATACTAAAATATGATATAGAAATCAACGTTATCGTTTGAATACTGAACAATCAATTTCGTTGATATTAAACCCCGGTGTATTTTTTTGTATACATTAATTACACATCACACTATTATTTACTAAATCATTCACGTTTAACGATCGAATTTATTACAATGTTTCCGATTCTATATTCGTCATGAAATAAATAACATTATTACGCACATGGGTATTGTATATATTTTATATTTACCTATACGACTACGCCACGTGCCTTTTATTGTAGTTACTATGTGTATATTTGAATAATGAAAACAATTAAAATATATTATTGAATTTGTTCGTTCTTTTTTAATTTATATTGTATTCGATGTATTGCACAATTACGGTATGAAATACAAATTACTACGTTGATTATAATTAAGTCAAATCATGACTAAACGATACGCAACACCGTCGATCTTAACACACATTTAATTTGGGTGAAACTATTCGCATAGCATTCGGTTAACTTGTTAACGATGAATTAATGTTTTTGTATTAGTAGTTAAAGTATTGAGATATTGTTCGAAAATAAAGCCTAATTATAATAAAATAAGTTGTGCGCGATAGGTGGTTTCGTATTATGTATAGCGTGATAAATAGCAAAATATGTATCCTATACACGCATAGATATATTATAGCATTTTAATTAGATTTTAATTGCATCTTGAGATTATCCATGGAAATTTTGTCGTAAGCGCTGAGGCTTCGGTTCCTATTACAGTGAGATATAATCTGTAACAGTACACATTTGACATGTTTTCTGTTGTGAACGGTTAGGTTATGTTATATAACCTATATTTATGATTACCTAAACCTAATATATGATATATATTCGTGCAATACGTGTTTTAAACACGTATTACTCGACATAATATTATCAATTCGATGTTTTTCACTAATCGAAGTTTGCATTGTCTCGACCTAAACGACAAACTATAATATCCGAATGCTATACGGACGTAGTGTACCAACCGTGGTGAACTCTATACGTATCAAATGTAATGTATCTCAACTTCCTTGGTATTCAAACTATCTTAGACTGCACAACACGGCACGTGTGTTCGACGTCCGACAAATTATTGGAAATACGGCAACAGCACTGTTTTGAGAAGTTTTTCAAATTAGCGTCGTAAGGTTTCCTCGAAATACATCCACAGACCACATTCACACTTGTTGAAATGCCGGTCGTATATTACCTATGTAAACCACGTCCTTAAAATAAGCAATAACTAAACGTCATTAGTCATAAGGGTTTAAAACTGAACAGTAAACTAGATTTAAATATTTTTTCTTTTGTAAGACGTACCACGTATATGATTTGAATATATTTCATAACATTATTTTTCAACTAAAAAAAAAAACACTTTTCAGTAAGATGTATGAACATTTTCTGTTTGATAAATACCCCTGAAATATTTCCCGTGCAGGTATAGGGAACCCAAATTTATATTCACTTTATTCCTAAAATTACTTAACGTTGACTTAATGTTTAATTTTGCTGGCAAATTAAAATTAATTGCTGCGCACGTTGAATGTGTTCATGGTATGCAATATTTGTTATTAATTACGTCCTTTCTAATGGAACGAACTCGACGTGAACCCACTTCAAATATATTGACAGTATAGAACTTTTGGTGTTTTTTTTTTTTTTAGTCGAGATGAAAATATAAAAATATATATTTTATAATAAAAAAGACTTTCATAATTCTGTTGTTGGTCACCATTATATTAGTTTATATAAAAAACTTTTCGTCTTTTAAATTTATTTATTCCTAAGGTACAAATTAAAAAAAAATACATTATGTTTCATATAAAGGATTAATTTTTCAATACTATTAATTTTGTTTTTAATTTATGTTTAAAAGAATAAATTCATTTATTGAATTTAATTTAATGTAATAGTTATTATTATAAAATATAAAATTATTCTATTTTAAAATAATATATGATGTTATAAGTATAAATGATACAAATAAATGTTTAGTTAAGCTGATAAATTGTAACTATATATTATTTCATTTAAATATTTTCAAAATCAAACGATACTGGGGCCATATTCTTTTTATAGGTACCGATTCACATTGCAAATAAACAGCTATAGTTGTTGAAGCATATTTTTGATTATAAAAAAAATAATAACTTCTGAATAGAGACGCAAGCATTATCCCTGGTCATCCATAAAATATTTTTATAAACTCGTTTACAATTTTTTATAATCATAACACACTTTAAAGTTAAATAGCAATGACATTTAGCCGATAACAACGACAATCATGATATTGTTTCATTGACTAAATTGTACGATTGACTAAGGAAATATTCAAATATGTGCAGTCAACACTATTTTCTTGCACAATAACTGTTGCGCAACGGCATTGTTGGTATTCGTCGTCACCCACACTGTTAGGAATACGGCCATTAGCAAAAACGGAATTATATAATTAAAATATGGCATCCCGTTGTTTGTTTAATTTTTTCTCTGTTGCGTAGTCACATGAAGAATAGTTTTAATATATTATTATACATACGAGTTATTTATTATTTAAATTAAGTTTTGTTTGCTTTCGATTAAAACTAGAACATACCATAATAATAACAATGAGTGACTTTACGGGAAAACAATTTTCGAAGAATTTATAAAATTAATTAATTTGTGACATCACGCAAAGACAAAAACTTTTTTTGATCGAATTCCCCGCTAAGCATAAACTATACAATCTGACACGTTACGTGAAAAAAAAATGTGATTATAAGCGAGGTATTATTTTGGGTTGACGGGCAGTAGAAACGGTTTTTGCCTTGCCAACTTGCATTGGAGATATTTCAAGCCACAAGTATTGGTACAAATAACAGCGACGAACAGGTGCATTGTATGTGTGTGTGTGTATGTGTGTGTGTTCTATGTATATATCTACAGAATTTGAAAGTTGAAGAGGTTGTCCCTTATCAACCATAGTTATCTTTAGGTATAAATAACAGCTCTTGTGGGAGTCGTACTCGTACTCAATATTGACACTTTTCCGAAATACGTTCAAATACGCACTGGTGAATTTTTTGTTGGTCGATACTTAACTAAAATACATTCCATTAAGTTCTATTGTGATTGTTTCGGTATTCAATTTGGTTTTTTACCATATAATTTTGCATCGTTTGATAAATGAATATTTTCTTTCCGTTTATTTAATTTTAATACCAAAAAATAAAAATAAAAATGTGTTGACATTTCTGTTATATTAAAATTAATTTGAGGACTTTATTATTAATTATATTTAGTAACGACAAACAAACCACCGGTGCATTAAAACTGTATCCGTGATATATTACAGTGTCATAACACTCATAACTCATATTTAATATTAAACCGAATTATCCCTAGATGAAATACTAGCTATAACGGTAAAACTACGTTGAATTAAATACATCGCAAAAAAAAACCGGTACATTTATAGTTCCTGATGAAAATACTTTGTTTTGTTAGTTGTAAGTTTTTATAAAATATAAAATTAATGATAAATTATTGTATGTTGTATGTAAAAAAAAAGTTACCGTAGTATATTATTTAATAGATAACTATAGGTAATTATAACATTTTAATTTATGCAAATACAGTGTTTCAAATGAAAAATGAAAAAAAAATTCATTTTATTTTATATTTTGAACTTTTAAAATCAATAATTGAAAAGTTAGGGAAAATATAACTTTGCACACTATAATATTTTGAAGTCATTACATCCAATATAACTTATTTTAAAAAAAAATATATATAAACACTTTATGGTATAAATCCAATATTAATTTAGGTATAGGTTTTCTTGGTATTTTCTTTGTTTCGGAAAAACTTTTAAGCAATTTTAAAAAAAGTTACGTTTTGAGTCCCATTTTCTATTTAATAACTTAGTATAAGAGATATTATTAAGATTTATCTCGAATTATATACCACCATAGGAAAATAATGTGAAATTGATAATCCCTAGTACTAGTAGTATGATAGCCTTTATTGTGAAAAAAAATCAATTTTCCATATTATCTCAATTTATAATACCTATAAAAAAATTAATAAGATCTGTCCTTTTTATTTTTTAATATTGTTAAAATTACGTGAGTTTATATTACCTTTAGTTTATTTTTTATTTTTTTCCTTCATTTTATAAGAACATTCTTGAGATAAGCTAATAATAACTTATCTAAAGTACATACAATACCTATACTATTTGTATCTAATTTCCCATGGCTAAAGTTGCATTAAGAAACTTTAGGTATAAGCTTAAAACTCGAAAGTTTCAATAAAACAACCATAGTAAAATTAATATATTCGTCAATACCCTGAATTTAAAGTATCAATTTATCAATGTGCATGAAATAGATGATTAAAAACGAGTAGAATACATTTGATACTTACGTAAACATTTTTTTATTTATTTATTATTTGATATATACGCCATTTACCATGAACATATTCAGATTTGTAGTTTTATCCTTAATCGTTATAGTTTAATGTTATTTTTTCATACATGTATAGAATGATGTTAAATCATATTATTTACTTATAATTTATATTTTTAATCTATCATACACTGTAATAAAAATATTATCAAAAATTCTACAAATTATTCACAACATGCAAGTATTATTATAATACTACAACACACTCTTGAATTTGAATACTTATCCATTAGTTCAAATTAAAATATTTGAATTATTAGAATTGTATTTAATATTAGTATTCAAATTAGTAAGCAATTTATTTTATTTAAATAACGATATTCCAATAAAGCTTTTGTGTGCTTTTAAGAGAGTGTAATATCATACCAAATATATAATATTTTGAATTCTATTAATTTTTTTTTTTTACATTTGAGTATATATATTCGGGTATGTGATACTTATAAAATAAACAAATCTTGTTTATGTACTTATTGATACCTTAGCATTCCGTTGGATGAATATAACAATAAATTGTGATCTCGTAGATGAATTTATCAAATATTCATAGCTAAATATCCAATTATTATTATTATCCAGTAAAACTATAAATATATTTCCTTTGAATTCGGAGCCAACGTGTTTGGATTATATACAATATACATAATAATAAAAGTGTAATTTACTTAAGAGCTATGAGAAAAATACCGAGATATTAGTATAATAATATATAATTTAAACAGTAAACTTATGGAGGAAACGTATACCTTATAACTACGAGTGAACATAAAATAACTACCTTACCTTTTCGAATTACCCTACTGAAACGAGGGTTTTATAACACTCGAAACGCTAGGGGTTTCATTATTATTTAATTATTCTACGCTGAGGTGTTTTAGTGTTATAAGAATTAAAGAGTATAGTGAGATAGAAAACTGGAGAGAAAAATATAACAAATTAAGAATGTAAGTTCATTAAAGAAGCTCTGAGAACGCAAAGTCCTCCATTTTGGTATTTTAGTTATCATTAAAAGCATATTAATTACAAATGACCCTTAGAAATTGTTATATAGTTGGTAAAGTTATATATATATATATATATATATATATATTATTTTCACTTCAATACTTCATTTTTGCACAGGATCAATAAAATTGGAACCAAGTATGACAAAATGTACATTTCGAAAATATATACAATTTGTTCGAATACAATATATATTTTGGAGACATTAAAACATTTCATTGCGACAAGTGAAATAATTTATTAAATTAGTATCAGGCACGCAACTCGATCTTTCACTGCGTGGTATTTTTATTGAATATTGTTATTTCTTTCCATGCAAACACAAATCAATGGTGGGTAATTAATATTTCCCTATTGTTCTGTATACGTCTAAACTTTGAACTATACGCAACAATGGAAATGAATTAAACCAGAGACTTTTGAAATCTATAAAATATAATATAATGGATCACTATTCGATGCTTTTGTAAGCTTTAGCATTATAGGTTCATCCATTAACGCATGACGTATAGGTATTATGTATACATTACACCTATAACAATGACAAACACCATGATTTAACACTACGATGATACCGTTCCGAGATTACTTGTTCATCGTTTTTCATTCGTTTTATAACGTATTAATTTAAAAAGGAACTAAAAAACCATGTATATATATATATATATGTTTTATATAGATGTCGGTAAATTTAATTTATTTTTAAAATAAAACCACCAACATTAATACCCATAATTAATCTAAAATTGTATTTTAAGACTGTAAAAAATAATAAAAATATATATTTTGTAGGTAAAGACAGCGTGTTATATAAGAGATTGTTATTTTTTTGTACGATTTCAGTACTGAAAAGTACGTGTTCTGAAAATGTTATCATCACATCATATATTTTACGATAAATGATTTTCACGGGTATTTGAATTATTTATGAAACAGTTAAAAAGTTGTCTAGTGCAAACAATTTTTTCTAGAACTCAGCTCTTTTGTGTTATTACCTGGGTGGCAAGAGAATTTCTGACCATTATTCTCCAGTTGTTGAGAGATTAATACTTAGTACTAAAACGTGTTTGTCAAACTAGTCAAGAACAGCGGGATACCACTTTTATTGAATTCTTATGACCAAATAAATGTATAATATATAATGTGTTTTTAGATTAATTTTATAATTTCAATAACTTTTGTTCTATTCATTCTTTTTTATTCTTTTTTTTTTAGCAAAATATATTGTACTGCGACTATATAAAAATGTATTAAACAGTTTTTTTTTATTTCGGAAAACCAAATTTTCAAATTTTAAATTTTATTCTTCTGTTAAAAAAAACCAAAGTAGCCATTTTGTATCACGTTTATCCATTAACTTTTAAGTACTTATATTTTTTTCTAAAAATCCTGTTTACAATATGACTATTTCGATTTTTTTTTAATCATAAAATAAAATTTTAGATTTTAAAATCTGAGCTACAAGTTTAAAAAAAAAATATTTTAATACGATTTTATTGTTACCCAATATTATAGAATTTATTTTAAAAAAAAACGAATTAAAAATATTTATGATAATATATGTCCACAAATTCAAATTGAAGTTATCAGTATAAGAATTATATAATAAAACATTGTATATATAATAAGGTAGATGCATTCATTCACTATATTTTTACTTCTAACACCTTGATTGTATAAGCTATAAATCTCCCTACAAATATTATAATTAATTTACAACCATCAAAAACTTAATTATAAATATTAAAGTTTTTTTTTAAATTAAAAATAATAATTATAATAGTTTCTCTTCCTAAAGTAATTTATTATACTTGAAAAAGAAAATGTTAATGACAGTAATGCTTATAAACCATGATTTTTGAGGTGAACACTGAACACTTAAGATCTAAAATTAAGAATATCATTCATTCAATCTAAATATTTATTTTAAGAACAATAACTTTGTTTCATATATTTTTGTCCATAAAACTTCTCATTGTAAGATACTTACTTTTGAAACATAAATTCTGTTTTAAACACAAGTCAAATAAAATATTTTTTAAAAAGTTTTAAAAAAAACTAAAGCTTGTACAATTATCATATTAATATATTTATTAAAACAACAATACATTGTCATGTCTGATTCTATAAATAAAATTTGAATAGATTAGAATTATGTTAATTATACTTATACAGGGTGTCTCACGGAGATCTGACAAATACAATAACTTTTGTTCGGCTCAACGTTTCAAAGTTTTTTTTTTTAAAAATAATTATCATACTTCAGGGCTATAATAAACTTATTTTTAATGAAAAAATCTTAAATTGTGTTCATATTTGTTTTAAAAAACCAAGATGGCCATTTTATAAATTTAATTTTTAGAAAAATTTTGACATGCAAACTTGTTATTTATTATTAATCATTGATTTATAAACAATTTTTAAAGTTTGGTAAAATACCAATATTTTTATAATCGTGATGTTTATTAGAAATGTTGTTAATTTCCAAAAAATATATAAAATTAACTAATAATCATAAGTAATATTTTCCAATATTACATATTTAATATGTTTGACAGTACACGGGAACGTAAGAGTATGTAGCTATTCTAGATGGATTCAACAAGGATCAAACTAAGATTATGTATTCACTATCTAAGTACTTATTAAACGAAATAGTGGCACGTGTGATTAAAATATAATGACAATATTTTGATAAACTTATGACTATTAGCACTAAAATTACACTTCAAATCGATTACAGTTCGATGTTAAGTAGTATATATTATGTTTAAATCGATTTGATTAAAATCATTGAAATTCATTTTTTCCCAATCTAAATGGCTAAACTTCACGTGTTTGAAACGTAATCATCCGATATTGCTTATTTATACCAGGAGATGTATTATGTAAACTTCCGCAGTCAATCCGGAAACAAATCATCGTTACGCGCGAGTATTGAATCACCTCCGGATGCGCTCTGCGGTCTTCTACATCTCGATACAGTTGTTAATTCATGAGCTACATCACTTAGTGTCATGCAGCAGCTTACCTTACGTATATAACCACTGAGTATTCTTGTATCTAACAAATAGTACATTCCGGCATTCCGCCAACAATCGAATCACGTGCAATAAGCATTGTTAAACCTATATAAAAGGGCCTAACGCAGTGTAATGTGTCAAATTACTGCAATTAATATCATATGACGTGTCAATAATATGATCCACAGAGAAAATTATAGTTATTTCAATAATTAAAATAGCTTGCGCACTGAAGGAACGTAATATTATGTCTTTTGGCGTATGTATATGTTAATTACGGTCCAGGTGGACAAATCAGTCATTGTTATACAATGCTCGGACATTGTATACAATGTCTAAGATATTTGGACAAAGTAAATAATGCATATTCAATTTCCATTAGACTATTCACTGTATATAATGCTGAAACTGGTGTGGGCAATGTGGTTACTTTAAAGTATTTTATTTTATAATTTCTCTTAGGCACTGTGTCCTACGGGTTACGATAACTTTTATCAGTAATGACTAATGAGTAATGTCATTAGTAGATAATCGGGAATTTGTGAATAATCGAAATTATTATTATCTTGGGACGCTATGAAGTCATATTTATTATAGCCGACAGTAGGTACACATACTGCCGTTTACGTGTACAGTGTAGTGCTGTGTTATAATCGTGAAGTATATTTTATACGTGTTGTTTTTAAAATAGAAAATACATTTATTAACCGTTTAAATAATATTTTAGAGTTTAAAAAACCTAACAGTACGTATTTAAGTAAACTTAAATATGATAAACTTATATTACATTTAAAAGAATTAAAATCGAAAAAAACCAAAATTCCAAATGATTTTATTGATTAAGAAGTATGATACAATAAAAGTATGTAATGTGGAAAGACTTGTTGTCTCAATAAATGAAGGTAACCAAATTAAATATTACGTGCATAAAGAAGAACTTATTAATATTCTCCATGAAACTCATTTATCAATCGGGCACGGAGGTCGGTAGAATGGAACATGAGTTAAATAATAAGTTTAAACATATAATAAGGGAGGCAATTATGTTACACCTGAACTTGTGCGAGTCATGCCAAAAAAAGGGAAGTACAATTAAAAAAGAGTTAGTAGTCAAACCTATAATGTCAAAAGAAATGAATTCACGATGTCAAATAGACTTAATTGATATGCAGGCATAGCCTGATGGTAATTATAAGTTTATTTTAGTCTACCAAGATCATTTAACTAAATTTGTAAACTTACGTCCTTTAACTCATAAACACGCAGAGGAAGTTGCGTATGTTTTTCTGGATTTATTTACAACTTTTGGTGCTCCAGCTATATTGCAAAGTGATAACGGTAGGGAATTTGCAAACAAGGTAGTAAAAGAATATTATGTAGCATGTGGAAAGACTTGAAAATAGTACATGGTAAGCCCCGCCATTCACAAAGCCAAGGTTCTGTAGAACGTGCCAACCAAGATGTCGAAAATATGTTAGGAACGTGGTTGCAAGACAATAAGACTAAAAAATAGAGCGAAGGTATAAAATTTATACAATTTATGAAAAATCGAGCTTATCATCACGGCATTAAATCTACACTATACGAAGCTATGTTTGGCTCTAGAGCTAAAATTTGATTAAATAATTGTATACTCCCCCAATGCATGTAGTAGCAAAATTAAAAACGGAAGAAGATTTAAAAATAGCCTTAAATAATATTGAAGAGGAAGAAAATAAAGAAAAAAACATGAATAATGAAGTGATTACAGTAGAAAATTACAATTCTGAGGATCCTTTAAATTCTAGAAAACTTTCTATTCTCACAAAAAGAAACGAATGTGTACATAATTTAGAAATTCAAGCAAATAAAATGAAATCCATCTCTGAAAGAAGGTTTTGTGAAGGAAACATTGGAGAATCGGTCAAAATAAAATTACCAGACATAGATAGAGCTCGAAGCGACTTACGATCAATTTTGGCAGTAATTATGTCAGGTATTGTAATCAATAACATTTTCATTATAATTAATTATAACTTAATATTTTTATTTCTAAATTACATTTTTTTATAGTGGAAAACGGAAATTATAGATTAGGCACAACCAAAGGTAAACTGCAATATTATTAGGTATAGTAGAAATCAATTTACCATTTACAAGGAAAAGTTTGTAAGTGTTGATGAAGTACCCGATTTTCAGTTATCACTGAGAGAAGTAGCTAGGTTTTTTTCAAATCTAGGAGGCCAAGACTATGACCGTTGCAATTGTGGTCAAAAATGTGAGACAAGGAGATGCAAATGCAAAGCTGCTAGAATTTTATGTAACACCAATTGCCATAATGGTAATACTTGTAAAAATAAATAGTTTATTTAATAAAATTGAATATAATTAATAAAATATTCTTCATTTTGTTTACAAATCAAATATCTTAAATATTAAATAAAATTTATAATTAATTATATAATGTTCATTATAATAGAATATATATATTATAATAATTGTTCACCTGGCACCTGTAGTACTGGCCGTTGTATACAATATCTGGTTTATGTGAATAATTATCTACTTGGCTTGAATAACTCGGACATTGTAAACTTTGTCCGGTCAGTGTTTACAATGACCATTTATCCACCTGGACCGTAACATATACATTCAGCAACTGTTTTTGCTGGTACGCATTCTCGGTCGCATGCAATATTATATGCAATGTGGTGCGGTGTTCACGTGCGACGGCTCGTGGTATGTGCGTTTGTAAAAGTCCGAGAAGGTGTATTTTATCCGTAAGAAAAATGACCCGTGAATTCGGCTGGGTTTCAGAATAATACGAACGGAGTTTGACAAACTCGTTACGCGTCCGTTAAGTGATGTCACGAGAATTTCCCCGGGGGTACGTACGTATATTGTGTGTGTGCTTGTGTGTGTGGGTTTCTGCAGGACGAATTCGGTTTTCAGAAATCGATCGGCGAACAACATTATTATTATTACTTCTATGCCGCGCGCCCTTGTGGGTCTACTGCACCTGTCTGCGAGGCTATGAGGAATCCATTAGTCACATGGAATTTAGCGGCGAAACATAATATCCTCCACCTTCCTTCCCTCCCGCCAAAACTACTGTATTGCCAAATCGCACGAAAGAGGGTTTACACACGTGCGCGCGCGATTGGTGATGTTGGTGATGTGGAAATGGGAAATTTACTGCAACACGTACGCACAGAGGATAACATACGCACTATTATTGTTGACTTCTATATATACGACTGCTGGAATTCAAACTGAACTCATATGGTTATAGCTGGCACTTGGGTGATTCGGATTTTCCAACGATTGTAAAATACATATAATTTGATTATGATTAACACAATTTTCCCACGGATAACTTAGGATTTTATGGTTTCAAACAAAAATACATTAATTTAACATTAATGTTGACTTTCGTTAATATTTTATAACATAGATTCTGGACTCTAGATTTGTAATCTAACATTTAACGAACAATTATACTCGATACTATTGATATTTCACAATTATATTTATCAAATAATTAATGGTTTCATAAAAAGTATACCTTACTTAATTGTTAATGTTTTAATTGTTTTAATTGCCCAAAAAAAAAAAGTTGTTGAACGTCATGGTAATTATTCATTCCATTTACATACTAAATGTTTCACTTTAGACTTAAGAATAGTAATAGTATTTTAATAAGAGTATTAATTTAAAAATCTAAATTTAATTTAAAGAAAGTTATAATATTTTTAATGTATATCCCTATAGGTCTATAACGCAACTTATTAAACTGATGTATTATTGAATTTAAATTATTTACTTTAAATAGGTACTGTAAAAATAAATTATAAATTCTAGTAACTATTGTAATAAAGCGAAAAACAGTTTCACTAAACGCGTACCGTATATAAGTACTTAATACATTTATATAAAATATCCTAATAATAATAAAGCAATATAAATATATCTTTTGTTTGAAATGGAGTACTTTTTTAGCTATAATTGCAATAAACAATTGCTTTTCTATATTTTTAGGTTGAGGACGATGTTATTTATAATTTTCACTCTGCGGATATCAATTTCATAAATAAAGTAGTTAAAACTTTAATCTACTCTTAATAATAATGATTTTTATATTTTTTGTTTCATATTCTGACACATATTTGCCCAATTTAAATACATATTCTGTTTATATTCTTTTTATATATGTTTTCTTATTCGAATTATCAGTGTCATTACTTATGTGCGGGCAGTATATCAAAATATGAACAATGCACCGTTTCCGAAAATCACAACAAATATGATTGTATTTTTGGTGGATATATGTACATGAACTATTGTTTTCCGGAATTAGGTTTTTATTCAAATTATAAGGCATTTATGGTTTGAATAATAAAATGATGTGACAATGTCATGTACTATTTTATAAAAGTCAAATATTAAGTATTTCTTAGTAAATTGTACATTTCAAACATTTTTTTTAAAAAAAAACTAACTAACTAAATACTATAGAGGTATAAAAGCCATTCCGATGATGTTAAATGTCTTGAGTCTATATTTTATGAACTTTTAATAATTATAGTTCTTTACTTATATATACTAACTAATTTCATATACATAAAATACATTATATGAGTATCTATAATAATTATTGTTTATACTAATTCTTTACAATTCATTATACATGAAAAAACTGCGCTTGTTGATAAGAATTTAAGACAGATATATATTTGTTAATAGCCTACCGTAAATTCATATTACATATTTTTGAATGAACTTCATTAAAAATTAATTATATAGGATATACTTAATAAATAGTATGTATTATACACTAAGAAACATAATTAAATTACTATAGGCACCTCCTAATATTATGCATAAGAGATATTTCAACTTATCGACTTATATTATATACTTGACAATTAATAATATGTGAGCAGGGCTTGCAAACATTATTAAAACGTTATATTTGATAAAAAAACGATTGAAATTTGTAAACGTAATTATAACGGAAAACGATAAACAAAATATATGATATATCATTAAATAAAACATAACGCAAAACGGTATATATTGTATTCCATTAAATTAAATAATAAAAACAATAAATAATAAAATAAAAAAAATTATACAATACCTACTTAAAACTCAGAATAGGGAAATGATGTCCCAAAAAAAGGTCATAGTCACATTTAAATTGCGTCCTGTGTACTTTTAAACAGGTATCTAAATGCTTTTGAATTTTAAACGCAAAAATTGTATAACGTTTTAACTCGAATAACGATAAACACAAAAGTTGAATAACGTTTAAATTTTGAATTAAGATAAACTCAAAATTTTTATAACGTTTTGATTGTAAATAACGTAAAACAATTTTTTTTTTTCAAATGCAAGCCCTGTATGTGAGTATATAGTTTTTCGAAATATGATAATCCTTAATACTGTCTACCCTTTCCCGTCTACGTAACCTTTTCTGGTTTTTCTGTACATTATAAGTTATAAATTTATAACTTATAACATAATTTATTATATCATTTAAACAATAATATTGTTTCCGTGCGTTTTTGTTTATTTTTCTTTTAATTATTGTAATAACGTAATATTAAGTATTAGAATTATTATTAATACTTACCTCATTGTTTTTTTTATCTTTAACATGTTTTTGACAACACTGTACACAACATTTTTTATTATTTGTTATATTAATTTAATACATTCATTGTGCAAGGGCTTGTAACAAATTGGTATCACAAATCAATACAACTCATACAGTTCTCAACTTTCGATTTACAAATAAATACACTCAGTCAGTTTAAAATATAAAGTTATCATAAATAAAAAAAAAAAATATCAGATTAGATAGAGCATAATTTGTTTGGGAAGGGAGTGTAGAGCGTTGTAATGCTATAGAATTAATTTTTAAATTTTCGATGGCTTACAATACAATATATTATGTATGAATTGACGACACCATTGATTAATTATATTTATTTATTTATTTTTTTTTTTTTTTGTATTTGTATTTTTCATTATAGTGTATTGATAATTGATGAATAACATGCACTGTACGTGAATAAATCCATTTTATATTTCACAGAAATTAATAACGAAAAAATGAATTTTTCGTAACATTAAGTTCTTAAAATATATTGAAAATGTAAAATAAAACTCGCCCATAGACATTAACAATACATTTTAAGGCATAATCTTTTTACCGCCTATACGATTTTGAACAATAATTAGTTTTTACATCAGCACTTAAAAGTTATTTCCCAAGCAATAATTTAAACAAAAAAGCACTTTGTTTCTAGCTAAGATTCGTTTAAAATTTACAAAAACATACCAGGTATAAAACATGTAATTTATTTACTGAAACAATAGAATTTGACGAAGATTTCATTATAAGGAAAGCTCATATTTTCCAATAATTGCATTTGTTCTGAAAGATTGTATGTTTTGCATAGTTGATATAATAATGGTAAGAATAAAGTCGATAAATTCTTAACATTCGTATCATTTTCGTTTTCATTGTTCTTAGCTTTTGCACAATATTACTCAAAGAAATATAATAAATATTACTTTAGTAACAACATGTTGTGCAAAAATGGAATGATAATAATGTATTATTTAAATCGTTTTAAATTTTTTTAAAAATCGTTAAAAATTAACTCGTTATTGATTATAATGTTAAATTAAATTTAAAAAAAAATAAAAAGGTCGAGAATCCTAGATCGTGGTAGCACAAATTATGGGGATAACTGAATGATATTATATTACTGTATGGTATTGATATTGGTCTTTGAAACTTAAAAAAATACATAATTATAAGACCAATACATTCGTCGTTTCAATCAAAACCTCAAATAGTGAACTTAATATTAAGTCTAATAAAAAAATTATTTGAATAGACTAGAGAATTATGAATTAAAAAATGAGAAACGTATATAATAAATGCCCAGGCATACAATTTGTGATTTAATGATCATATCTAAAATACCAAGCATCTCACTGACCGTTATAGAAAATATGATGATCTTAAGTTTCACGTAAATCGACGTTTAGCGGCAAGAACTTGTTTAATTGATAATTTCGTTTAATTTTTTTTCACTTATTCCAACTGCACCTTAAAAGTAATCTATTAAATGAACGGCTTGATGTTCCACAACAATGTTAATCTGTGGAAATTTAATTTTATTCACGTCGGAGAGACTCGTAAAGTGTCAGCCCGCCGCTGAGTTGGCCGCGCGCCACCACTACTGCTGCTGCCCTCGATTCACTCACGGAGTGTTAATCCGATAAACGAATTCTCATCTAGCCCAGCAGGCTGAACACGTTACCGCAGAACGAATCTGTGGTACACAACGTTTCTAGTCCGTTGAACCACTGTCACCATGTTAACGTCCATATACATTTATATATATAGATATGTTGACCACGCTTGTGCAAGCCTGTAAAAATTCAACACTTAAATGACGAAAATAAGGAGATTTACAATATTCTATGTAATTCGTACATAAAATCAAATTTTAAATTCAGCGGTTTTATTTCATTTTTAATTTGAAATAATTTCTCAGACAACTGTTAATATTAACGTCAATACGTATTAATGTATAATTCTTATGATTTTAACAATGCAATTGACCATTTATCTCATGTATGTAAATGTCTTAATAATTTTGATTTGTTTGAATAAAGATATTTATGTGAACTGTTGAATCCAATTCGCTTAACACTTATTTAAGTCAATTTTTTATATATTCATTATACTTATATTCTATGATATATTAATAATTTATTTTGTACTAAACTGTTTTTGTTTCTAAATTCCTATTTGTCACTTTTAATTTTTTATCTGTTAATTGTTTTTTCTTTATTAGTTATATAAATATATATATTGTACTGTACTTGACTCTAAAGTCGTTTACTCAATCAATAAAATATAATTAAATAAAAAATTAGTAGGACCACCGAGTGTTCATATCATTACTTCTAGCTTCATATATTAAAAAATATATACGCTGTTAGACAGTTGCTGCGCTCATAGGTATAGGGCGTATAGGTCTATGGAAAATCTATGCTATAAATGACAAAAATAGGTACATTTATAATAATCTAGTATTACGTCAACATTAATAATCGTAAAATCAGCCGTCAAGAGTTATTATTATTATTATTAGGTAAAAACAGGAATAGCTCAATACATAAAGAATAATTATAAGTTAACCTACAAAGATATATAAAGATAAAAAAATAAATAATAATACAACGTATCGAAAAACATCATGCAAAGAACAGTTGTGTGTTGATTATGTTACAACGATTATACAATTTTTAAAACAGATATCCCGTCGTTGGGTGGACACGACCATACATTCAATTTTAATAAAAATATTATAAGCGCCCATGAGTAAAAATCATAACTTTAAAAAACTATCATTTTAAAAATTTACTACCCCTCAGAAAGTGCTGTTGTAAGCCCATGTCTGTGTGTAAATACGCCTCTGGCTGTTGGAGAACATAATTTCTCCAGTACGCGACAGCTTTCAACGACTAGTGAATTGGTTGGGTGGTACATCGGCAACCCTATATATTTTTTCTGCATTTTATTGGTCTACTGTACTTAATTTATAAATTCGCCACACTAATGACCTTTATAATATTTACGTAAAAATTAAAACTTATAGCCTGCATGAAAGTCATAAACTTTGATATAATTTATTTATTTTATTTTTTTTTTGCTCACCTACGTAACAATGGTATAATTACATTAAATACTAATTTTAATTTGTTAAATTATTAAATATACATAGATATGCGCAACGAATAAATCAGTAAATTACTTTTGCCAACATTTCCACAGGATTATCAATTAAAAGATTAACAATTACAAACACGTATTATGGTAATATCCTATGCAAATAAACCACTATTGTGTTGGAAATTTTACAATAAAACTATATTATATTAACCTAAAAAATATTATAGTATGACTTGGTGTATATTTTTTGGGATTTTCTGACTCAAGCAATGGTTTTTTTTAACAAAAATATGGAAATTTCTAAAAATGTCTAGATCATTTTATTTCCATTACATCGAAAATATATTTCAATATTGTTGTAATGTCAAACGAAATAATAATACAGACTTAATAATAATATAACATAAACCCGAAATGTGATTTCTTTCTTATTCGTTACGCATATCGATGTATAATATATAAGTCTAGAATCCATACGTCAAATCCCGCTGAATGAAATATACACGTTTATAGTAGCCAAAACATTAATATTATATTTGTACATTGTATATTAAGTATAAATGAATAGAATTTATGCTTGTTGTGATATAAATCTGCTATCAGTCCAAACTTGAAAAGATTCTTAATTTTGGTACTTAATATTGCTCAGCATCATCGTTTATTGTTTTATTACTAATTACTATTATAATTTGCAAAATTATTCTATATATGCATTTAAACTTATTAAATTTAATAACGACATTGCACAGCGTTATATTATATAAATAATATTAATGACACTTTAATCAAATTTATTTTTACTTAAGATTATAACAATCTCATATAAAATAAAAGTTTTAAATTAAATGATATCTCATAGGGAATGAACATTTGTTCTCTACTGAAGAGAGTATAGTTAATACCATTATAAGTGTACGATATCAATTATTTATTCCAGGGAGGTGAAGAATAAAGAAATTTTAATTTTAAGTTTTCGTAAGAATAAAGTTTTAATTTAGGTCATTATCATAATCTGCCTATTATTATATATATATATATATATATTATGAAAATAATTATTTTAAATTTTAAATATGTAATGAATTCTTACATATATGTTATTTTATGCAAATACATTCACGTACTTGTTTCTATGTAAATGTATTGGAATTGTGTACTTGTATTTGTTTATATAATGTCAATGTTTGAAAAAAATATTTGTGTACTATTCGTAGAAAATTATTATTTGTTCTTGAAATAATGTTTATTCAATTCTGTTGTACCAACTTCAAACGCGTTTTTTTTTCTATAAAAACTTTTTTACCAACTTCTCTGCGTTGGTACCGCGTTAAAATATTTATGATAGAAAGTTTTATCTAATACACCTTCTTCATCACTAAACTGCTAAAGACATTTTATTTTCTTAAAAGTTTGTTAGATGCCTGCTGAATTTCCAAGTTACTAAACTCTCCGCCATGCACATTCATAATCGTCATAGCATTAAATGTTTTAAGACATATTAAAATCTGAGTTGCCCGCGTTTATTTAAGTGTACACATTGCTATACTTGTTCAGCATAAAACACTATCAGTATTACAATACGTCAGGAATTGATTAGTTGAAAAGTCATTTATTATGAATTTGTTTATTATAAAAACTTTGCCACCGCGGCCTCGGAAGCCGGATAAGCCATTAACGATTCCTCGAGCAAACCCATGGTTCTTTTATAAATGACCGCCTTCCTACTCAATCACTGCCACGAAGTGCGTCCGTATTATAACTGATATAATTTACGCCTATTGATTTGTTCGCTTCATCATGTGTTTTATCTGCATACAAGTACGATTCGAGTAACACACCGCACGCGTATATTGTAGTGTTATTAATTTATTGAAGAAAAAAACAACAGTGTGTGATTAACTTTGTGCGTTGCGCGCAAGTGACACGAGTTGAATGAAATTATTAATATAATACAACGGTTAAAGTTTTTGTCTTGAGTGTGGGGCTTATAGTTGTCCCAAGTTTAAATTGTATTCAACATTTGGTCGTGTGTCCTTAAAGTCATCCAAGATTTATTCCCATAAGTTTAAACGCTTTTGTATTAAAATAGTTTCGCCAATAAAAAACAATCGTAGTGTAATTAAATTGGCAAACAGTTTATGAGTTAATAAATATTATAAACTTAATGTCATAGGCAATATAAACATAATAAACATTAGTTCGGCTTAATTAATTTACAAACAGAAAACAAAAATATTTTTATAAAAAAAATACCGTTCATTTTTTCAGATTCTCTAAGACTAAAATCCATTAGCCAACTTCGATGATAAATAATTTAGGTACTTACAACTCAATTTTAAATTCTTATAATGGTTATTTGCTAATATTGAGCAAAGTAAAATGCCGTGTATATTTTGTCAAATTTTAAACGTGATGTTCATTTATATTTTAATGTACACAATGTTCGGTGTTCTAACCTTTAAAAAAGTGTTCATAACCATCACTTTAGGGTCAAAATGATATTTGAGAACGAAAATAAAACGAGTGGGAACCTAAACGGAAATGTGTCAAAACCCGTATTTTATCATCAACATACCTTTCGGTTGGCTTCGATTAAATAAACAAAAGATTCTCGTGAAAGTGTATTTTAATTAATTGAAAGGCAACAAATTAATTATAAACTAAACAGCTATTAATTGATATTAAGCTAAACGGTTATTGATTAATTTTATATTAATTAGTATTTGAACAAAATTTGCATAAGATAAATGTAATTTCTATTTTGTTAAAATATCATATTGAGGACTTGATACTGAATACCCTTAGTCCTCTGTTCTTAAAATTATCATTATTTTATTTTCAGCTAATTTACATATTTTACTTTGAGTATATTGTATTGTATAATATATATTTATATAATATACATATAAATATATGCGTCTAGAATAATGAAATGTTTAAGTAAATACTAAATGACGTTTACGTTTTATCTGGAATAAAACTGCATGAAAGTTATCGAAACAATTTTGTATTATTTTTTATACATATTATAGAATACTAAAATAATTATACACATGATATTGTTGGTGCTGTAATATCATTTTATAATTGTTGATACTATTTATGTCCATTCTTTGAAGGTTCATTATGTAGAATAGGTACCTATAGTTTTCAAAAACAGTGTTTTCATTTGTTAAAATTAACAATAATTATTATTCATAGTAATAAATATATACTATTCTTTTAACAAATGGTGTTTTTTATATGAGAGGGGGAGGGAGCTTTGCTGAGTTAAATAGTTATTTACATATTATTTTCTAGAAAAAAACATTTAAATCAAATTCGGTAGTTTTTAAATACATTTGTTAATTAGATTATTTCAAATAAAGTATACTGATATATTTAAAGAATTCAAGTGACTCAACATGTTGTTTTAAATAGTACTAATCTTTTTGTTTGAAGTATAATAATATATAGTTTTATAATTTTAAATATTTATTGAAATAAAAATATAAATTATAGTTTTAAGAAAATAAAATGACTTAATATTCAATACAATTAAGGTATTTACTTGTACTTACTTACTTTTTTTTAAAGTTTCGCTTGTTAGTCTTTGATGAAATGATTTTTTTTTTCTATTAAAGTATTCTAATTAGTTTTTCCAAGGAAAATTTACTAAACTATTTTAATTATAATGCATGATGTGTATCATAATATTCATAATCGTTTCGTTGTCTTTGTGTGACACGTCTTTACTGCTTACAAAGAAGTGTCGCTGTTTTAAATCCAATTCGTATCTATAGTGAAAAAGTTTATCATAGAATATTAAAACGTTACTACATCTTATGAAACGATAGCCTAAGGGTGCCAGAATACTATTTGTGATCATCTCAAGGAGCTATAACTTGATAACGGACTTTTCATCATTCCGAAGAAGAATAACTATATGGTATATGAAATAAGATGGATTTCTTGAATGAACATTTTTTCCAATATTCTTATAGAAACTATTAGGGAAAAAAAAATATTTATTTATCTACAAAGTGTGTTGTTTATTGTAAGTATATAAAACTATTATTATGTTAAAAATCTATGTAGTTTAATCATAAAATCTTTCTCAATTATATCATAATATACGATTTGGTAAAAATATTTTTAACACTATATAAATAACTGATTCGTAGGAAATAATTTTAAAAACATGATCTCAGAGAAATTAATGTATATTATGTGTTTCAAACATGTACACTTCATTTAAACTGTATAAAACAATACTATTCTCTAAATTTAAACATTTCACTAATTTATTAATTACTCTGTTTAGAAATCTCAACAATTTTGTATTTTCTGAAAATTATTTTTTTATTTTTCAAATTGTTTCTATTCTAAGATATTTAACAATAAGTAATAATTGAACTAACCAATTTATTAGCAAACTTACTATCTTTCAGATTTTTGGTATAAAAAAAAAAAATCTTCTATATAAATTATGTTGACAAAATTTTTTTGATTTATGTTTTCAACAATCATTTATGAGTTTGCCTGGCATAAAATATAATATTTTGCCTTTAAATGAAGAAAAATGTACGCTATATAATTAACATTTTTATGTACTTATATTTTTATGTGCTCGACTTTCGTTATTTGTACTGAAAGATTTATGATTTATAGTTTTTTCAAACTTTTAATGAAGTCTTTCGAGTTTGTGTTCAAGGTATTTTTTATATAAAACAAAAGTATTTATTATTGATTATCCTATAAATTAAACAAATAAACATGATATTGTTTGCTACTTATGTTATGACATTTTTAAAATTACCTACCATATTTACAGAAACTTGATATTCACTATCTCATAAGCTTTTGGAAATAACAGACCATGGTCCTATTGGTGATATGATTTTTATTTATGATTATTATAAGCCCGTCAACAATTTATAGTGTTAAAAATGTTAATAAATAAGCCAGAATTATATTTTATTGATATCAATTTTCAATATTTATTCATAATTAATATTTGATGTATATTATGGTTATAGAACCTTAATTTATTTTAATTTATTTATAATGTTTATCTCATTTTATTTTATTTTTTACGAGTTATAATTGTTTAAATGTCTACGAAATATTTTCATTCAAATTCAATTTGATTAAGCATTTTAACCTGGCCATCGTTTTTACTTATTAACAATAATACTTTTTTTATTTATTTAATATGGCTTGACTCTTTTTTTTTTTTTGCTTCACTTTCAACCTTTTTGCGTTATTATAGCCAACGTATTACTCCTCTTCGAAAAATATTGCCATAGTCAGTGGGACGATAGCTGGGGTGATTGCGTGTTAGCAGTTTGCTTCTATGATAAATTATCAGCTATGACCGTAAAAACAATATTTTACCCGAAACAAGGTAGACGTTAATAATTTATGAGTAAATAATATGGCAAAAGGAGTTGGAAGTAAACGAATACAAATATCTAATGAGATATTAAATTATCACAATATTCAATGTATTCATGCAATTGCCATTTTTTGATGCAAACGTTGAATTTTACATTGTCAGAATTCGTTATTTACACGTTTCGAATTCAAGTGTCTATCGAGTGCTTGCTTCATAAAGCAACAGTTTTTTATCACACAAAAATTGCTAACGAAAAAGATTTTACAATGCTTAAAGCAACTCGAGCATTTCGATTTCATATTATTTAAAGTCAAATAGGTTATAAGTGAGACACTGAGACACATTTAACTACGATAATTGTCCAAGCATTGTTGACAAAGCTTACGACGATAAAATTTAAATGCGTGATAAATCACATTAAGTCTTTAATATAAACATTCTTTGCATGTTTAGTCGCTGTATTGGTTATACTGTTTATAGTGTTAAATTTTATTATAATTATCGTTGCGTTATAAAAATCACGCATACTATTGAAGTAAGTTGTTTTTACCGAAATAATCTAACTTTTACAATAGAAGACGTTCTATTATTTTTATTTTTATTTTTATTTTTACAATTTTAATTATGTGATCACAATTTGTATTGCTCATAATCACGTAATTATTTCAATAGAATAATGTGCAATATAAAATAACGATAATGCTACTTATATTGTTTTCCGATTCCCTAAAATTGTAGCAAAATATACATTTTTTTTGTTAGTGGCAGCACCTGTACATGTTATTTTTTATGGTAAAATATTTTAACAGGGAAATCCTCTGAGTAATGTTAGAATTAATAACTTTCTTGTTTTTGTTCGATGCTTAAAATTTTGACGATTAATTCGAAGTCATACCTATAAAAATAAATATTTTTAATTTGAATTAATAAAAAAAAACAAATATTTAAAAAATAAATCATATACCTATTGCTATCAAAATTAAAACAAAAATTATAATTTATACGAAAAAAACTATTTTTCCTTACATAATATATTGTGAGAAACGTACCAAGTTAGACCGTAAAATTATAACAATAAAAAACACCTGTAGTTTGTGCATAATGTTTGAGATTTTGTTATGCGCTGAAAAATATAAACCTTTTTTTTGCCGTAATAAAAATCAAATAGAAATACATAGCATAAAATTTAGCCGAGTGTATCGCAAGCAAATATAGCTAACGATTTATAGCGGTATATTAAATGTTGCGAAAAACTGAATGATTTCATTCGGTAATAGAGTTTTGTCCCACCGGTCAAAATCTTTTTTTTTTTAATAAATAATAATAATATCGTGTTCCGGGAATCTCGTGAAACCCAATCACAGCAATGGATTGAAAATTCGATCGGCAAAACTGAGAGGGATGTGCACGAAAAAAGGTATAGTTTTCGACATTTTTTAACAGTTTACAGAAAATTGTGAACAAATACTAGGGGAAAAAAGCGAAAAAAATAATGGCGGCGTTAAACCCGAAAAATCGATTTAAATCGTGATATTCATAAAAACGGCGTTGTACAAGACGAGATGTGCGTGCGTGATCGTCTCGTTTCTCCCTCTCGCGATGCACGCAAAACATACATTTATGTCACTATATTAGATTTCAGGAAAAAATAAAAATCATTAGTTGACGCGTGCGCGTATAACGTATCATATATTATATATTGTCTCTTCCGGATCCGCTCGGCCGCGCGCCAATTATGTGAAGTGCATTACGCTCAAACGACACCGTGTCGCAGTCGTCGGCATTCACGTGATTGCTGACGCACGAGAACGGTTGACGTACGTTTTGTCTTTTTTTTCCATTTTTCTCTTTTCCATTCTTCATTCGCTTGCGTTTTCCTCTCGTGCCATCACACTACAACGACGCACCGGTGGATTATGGAAATATAATGTATAAAGTATAATATATATATTATATATTGTGTATAGGTATTTCTGACTCGGAAAACGTACAACAATCTGATGCCAGTCAGACAAACATTTCACATAAACCATCTGAAAAAAAAAAAATGATGACAGTAAAAGTTAAACATTTTAAAACATTTATAACATTTTCTCGGTTTCCGTTAAACGTAATAATATATATGAAAACAAATATAAATAATATAACGATTTCCGAATGTTTGCCGATAAGAACTATATGAGCGCTGAGCGGAGACGTCACACCTTACACACCACCTAAATTATGTAAATATACTAAATTATTTAAAAACACACTGATATGAGGTACGTGACGAACGACATGTTCACGTAGTATGATTCCAGTACATATATAATATACGCTGCGCATTTCGTTGAAATTCAAGAACGGTTTCTAAAGCATCAAGCTATGGCTCTTTTTAAGCACACTATCTATTGGAAAGTTCACGAAATGTGGTCCAACAACACACGAATATAAAAATGAGTCACAACAAAATGAATTTTAAGGGTTTTTTTATTTCCATGTATTCATTACACATGATGAGGCTAACTGCCAAAAGTTTGTTAAGAACAGATAATTTCGTAACCAACAAAAATGGTAATGACAATTAGAACTACTTCGAGAACTAGAAAATATGTCTCAATTACTCGAATGAAATTTAATATAAAATAAGAACATCACAAATCTAAAGATTTGCATATATATTCGTGGATAAGAGGTTATTCGAGAGGATGTTTGATAAAAGTAGAAAAATGAGACACCGAAATTGATTTTTTGTGAATATCGAAAAGCATAAACTATACTAGGAAAATCAGTCGATGAATGATAATTAAACTAGCCAGAAAGCTTCTTGACGGTTTGAATTCATGCTCTTCGTTTACCCATAGATCTAGCTATCACCAGCTATCGATTGTATTTTGAAAACGTGATTTATTATTATTTCAAACTTCAACTATTTAACCCACAATTAATATTTCTAAGTAATTTCTCTTAAAATTGCCCGCACATATAACCTCCACGGTCGTATGAAAATATTATAAAATACGATTTCATAAAATTTTAAACATTACTTGTATTCATGTAATGTAATTAAAATATCATAATATTATCATAAATCATAGGTAATAATTAATAATAATAATCAATTGTCGATTGACTGACGGACGAGTCTACCACATGACACCTGGTAACCGCGGTAACCATCTCCAGTCTCGGAGAAGACCCCACACGTTACGTATACGTTTTGGTATACAATTATAATAATAATAATAATATACAATCAGGCTTAATGCATAACGTTGCTTATGAAATTATTCGTCCAACCAACATGTCACCGTGGACGTCATTGCACTTTGAACGAAACCACAACGCAAGCCACAGGCCTACCCGTGTTGCAAGTCTGCAGGCAGCAGCAGCAGTAGGGCGGCGTTCGATAACAATAAGTTTTCCGCCATGGCGATAACGACGTTGGACGTATATAATGAATATTTAGTTAACGGGATGTGCCCGAATACGACATGACGTACACACACACACACACACACATATATATATATATATATATATATATATATATTATTATAACGTATTTATAATAATGACAAATGGTTCGTGTTAAATTTAAGCACGGGGCCGGACAGGACAACGGCGACTACAGTAATAAATTATTATCATGACCGTTGTGTAAAATTTCGTTATGTATTTGGAACGGTGCAGAGTCAATATTAATAAATTATTGATAATACAACGAGTATAATATAGTAATAATATCGTGGTACAATATCGCTGCGAATGCACTTGTGAAGCCCATTAATAGGTGAATTACAATTGGCTTTAGAGTTTGGACAACATTATTCTTGGACTTATACGAGCCATGTGATACGAGAAAATATTGTTTTCAGAAGAAAATTTTTACATTTATTCATCATTTTTTATTACACCGTATAATGCATACTGCACAAACCGAACGCTAAGCTCTGGTGTGTTTCCCGGTAATCAGTGTAATTCACTCAAGAAACGAGATAATACTTTGTCCGTATGGGTCCGTATTTCCATTAAAAATACATTTTGAGTAGCCACGTAAAGTATACTTGTTTTCGATCATTTATTTATGTAACCATTTTCTATGTAAAATAATCATTTTAGGATGACAAATTAAAAATAGGAAATATTGATTTAATTTACATGATAATATGTTGTTTCAATAAATTAATCTATTATTTTTATTTTTAATAGGAAAAAATAGTTTAATAATATTTTCGAAGTATCTATTATTCAAAAAAAAAAAAATCCAATTAACTTGCAACCAACTGATGTCTTATCTATAACCGTTTTCCATTATAATCCAATGATTAATTACACTCAGGTTTAATATTGCAACATTCATAAAATGTTTCATACAAGCTAAAACAAATGAACCAAACGAAACGAGTTCCCAACACCGAAATAAAGACTTATTTTATTTATTTTTTTATTATTCGAATTTTGAAGTCTTTTCGTTTGGAATTTATAACGATGTACATAATTTTGGCCTCGCAATAATGGATTCGTTATTTTATGTTCAATTTTATTTTTTTTTTATTTCCTTGTTTCGCATGAGCTAATCTCGACTATTATTTTAATTTCCTACTGCAAACATTGTGAACGTTTTTATTTTCAATAATCGAATGAATCGGAATTCGTTGTATTGTTTATGACAGTTTACGAATCCGATGTTGAACTTTTCAATACTTCCGCAATAGCAAACGTATGTATAAAGAAATTGTATCCGTACGTGAGAATACTACAATACTTATACAGCGTATCTTCGGTTTGATCATTTATCTTAATTTATGAAGCAGTTAAAAATAATTCTAGTTTAATGAAGTAACTTTCATCTATTTGTGTTTGGTTCTGTAATTATCCTTTACTGCAGCGATGACATGAGCCAATTATAAGTAATATTTATCTCGATAAATTTATTGAAAGTTAATCCACTTAAAACTTCTACTACTTTTAGAACATTAAACGTAATAGACAGAGTATTTTACGATTTCCTGCTTTATCAATAACACTATAATTCTTGTTATTATCACTGTTTGTTTCAACTTATTCATATTTCTAGAGGAAGTAACTTAGAGAAATACTAGATGAATAATAAAGTTTATTATTCAATATCAAACAATTATATTTGAGAGAATTCTAATTAATCAAATTTACTGAGTTAAACCCATATTTTTACAACCAAATACTACTGTAAGGTATAATGTTGAATGTAAAAATAACTGTTTTTCATCACGCAAATACCTAATTATTATATTCAAAAACGTTGTTCGCTTTGGTTGAATAAATTAAATAGCCAACGGAAATAATTTGAAAATACAATCGCTTATTTATTATCAGATATATCTTGTAACCCGTAATTAATTGTATTGATAATTTAATGAGTGTATAATTTAGTAGGTTATAAAATGTGATTTATAATATTGAAAATAACGATTGATTAAAAAAATTATAGTATTTTATATTTATTTTTCAGATGTCTACTTATTGATAATTATCAATCATAAAATATGTTATCCGTATCATACACTATAAACGGGTTTATCAACATTTAAGATCAGCTGTACTTGTCGAATAACTCTCAGTTAAATCAATAATATTTTAAATTAATGGTATAGTTATCATTACTATAATATGAAGAATACAAATACTGTCTGTAATCCTTTATTGTAAATAAATATTTAAATCAATCATAACAATTGAACTAACCAATGGTTTCTTTGCCTAAACGTTGTATGACATTTGGCGTAGAATATAATTTTAGTTAAATTGAAAAAGTTATAAGAATAAAAAAAATTATATACTAAAAAAATAACTATTAAATGTATTTCTTTTACGGTTTTCGTTTTCTCAAAGTCAATCTATTCTAAACCCATGGTGTCTCCTATCAATTCAACTTAAGATGTAACGCCAAACAAAAAAAAAAATTGGCTGTTTGGACAACATAGTGACATAAATCCAAAAAAAAAAAAAAAACTAGAGAAAAACTTTATGAATCTCTAGTGATTCCATCTATGTGTTTAAAATCCCCTAACTCTGTAAACTATAGTTGCCACTGTGAACATCCGAAATTACTATTTTTTCACATCAGTTTTATTCAACTCTGTTTTTGTCCCCGTTTACTTTTCCATTTTCCATCAAAAGATAGCTAATAATTTATACATTTTTGTTCGCTTTATACACACATATTGTATATAAAATTTGCGTCTGTTTTTCGAAGATTTAAAATGTTCGTGTATGTTTACTAACATAATGTACTGTTGACTATGCAAAGCAAAACACCAACATTGAAACCGTTCAAAATTCGAAAATTATAAACGTATACATATTTATTTTGTGGAATGTTGCTCCGAAACATGGTTTACGTTCATAAAAGCGTATTTCAAATTGGCCACAATAATATTTTATTCGTAACCTTTGCAAAGTGACTAAAAACGTGTACGGTAGAAATTCTTACGGGGTAAAGAATAACACGCGCGGTGGCGACGGCGATGGTGTCGTCCTCTCGATTTGTCGTTGTCGTGGAGACCATAGAAAACGTTGCCATAGAAATGCGTTAATTCGTTCGAGTTCCGCGTTCGCACAATCATTATAATATCAACGAGATTACCGATGATGATGATGATGATGAAAAGCGAACTCGGTTTTTCATTCGTTCGCGACGACAACAATATGTTAGTACGTGGTATTAATATAGTTTCCCTAAACGAACGTACACGCTTGCCCGTAATCCGCGCATTTCAAGCTGATTACTCGTCACGTCATCGTTACATTTCGATCCAGAAGACTTCAAAGGACGCACCGCCACCGGCACGGACATACCACCGCTATTAAGTTCTTCGGTAGGTGATGATTTTCTAACGGTCGGACATTCTTAAACTACCCCTCCCCTCCGACTCTCATCACCGATCCATATACGCATATGTATATACTATAATGTACTATATGTACATACGCGTACGTAAAGTTGACAAACTCCCTTATCGTCCGCAGTCGGATTATCCTTTCGCTCCACCCTCGACGGCTTTGCGAACCCAAGGGATCCCGTGTGCAGGAGGACTACGGAATCCTTACCACGTGTCGGCGGTCACAGAGCGCGCGCGAACGAGGGCCGGCGGCGGATTAACGTCTCGTCATTTAGAAGTCACGTGACATGTTCAAACAATAACGCGAGAACGATCAACGTCCCGGGGTGGTGTACAACGCTACACCAGTGATAGGCAGGGGTTGAATTTAAAACTTTCAAACATCTCGAAAGTGTAGCTACTATATTATTATTGTATAATGTAAAAAATTAATAAGCAATTATTTTTTATTGCGCATTCGCGTCTACATCACAGCTATATGATTCCTGTTCGCTAAATCCCCCTCCCCCCCCCAAACACATCATTTGTAGATTTCCAACGTAAGAAGTATAATCGGCATCCGTCTCGTATAGTACTGCGCAGTACTACTTTTGAAAGAGGGTTCACATCGTCACATAACAATGTATGTGTATATGTATGTGAATTATTTCTTTACAGTTTTTTCACGACGAGCTTGTACTTAAATTGATGGGTTTCAACTCAATAATAATTGTTATTTTGAATTATTTTATGTATTAGGTATATGTATATTTATATAACGTTTCTGAACAGAATAAAATTAATATTATTAATATTATTATTTTAATCACCAATTAAAATATATTACCCCGCAATCCATTGGTGGATTGCTATGAATATGGTAAACACCGAAGCGTCGAGTGTTGTTCGTTTTGAAAACAAACGGTTTCGTTGTTCGGCTCTGAATATTTTAAAATCATGATATCCGAAACCTTTCAGGACGCTAAATAAAATTTGTTTGCGCAAATACGGTAAAATAAAAAAACATGACGTTAAAAAATTACAACCCTAAACCCTTTTCGGTGAATTAAATATTTTTAATAACTTTTTTTTCATAAATACTTTCATATATATATTTTTTACGATGGTCTTACGTCATAAATTTGATGATATCATCTCTTCTCAGCCATAGGTCCCTATACGGTCATAAAACGCCGGTGGGTTGTAAATACGTGTCTAGGTCTAATTAAACTTAACTGTGCATCGTATTAATCTAGTCCGTATGAAATAAAAATCCGCGCGTAAAACTCTCATAGAGTTTATGAGCTGTGACGATAAAAATATGTTTTCAAAACATCGACTACTATATGACAACAACTTCTTATTATTCGTAGAAACAATAGATAATCCGTATTATTAAATTTATTCTATATATATATTAGTGATTGTGATCCGTCAATGTAACGCATTCAATATCACATTAATAAGTACGTGGACAACAACATATATTACACGTATCAAACTTGATAAATAAAATTATGTAAGTTGATAAGAGTCTTTGCCATACTAGTTTTGAATACGTTTCGTATACAATTTCGTTTGAAAAATGAGTAAACATTTATACCCGCATTGTAGTTATTACCATATTATACATTCATATGAATAGATTATAAAACTTATTTGTGATAATTATAATTATAAACATTTGAATTACGATTTCATAATGGTACTTACAAGTATACAACGTTGTTTTTCAAATTTTTAATTGGAATTGAGTTTATAAATATTAATATTTTTGGAGAATTATTACTGAAAACATATGCGTTTAAAACGTAAATTATGATGTGCTAAAACTGTAACAAATCGTTAAACATTTACACGTGCTATTGTTGTATTAGTTAGTCAATTAATTGATTCGTCGTCAAAGTTATCTGTTACCGTAATTGAGTCCTTCAATCAAATAACACGGCAAATAATATAATTTACATATCAAACGGGCACGTATACACATTGTACGTATTAACTTCTAAGTAAACGTATCATAATAATATATGCTATTGTGTGACATAAAAATTAAACTATTTCTATCAAGATTAATAATTTATTTTACATTTTTAATTCAAAAATATGTGATAGTACGTTAACCGTGGTGTACGGATAAATATATTATGTAAAGTAACGTAAGAATTATTTTTGTAACAAATGCAAAATAAATGAATGTATAAATTACATGACAAGACATTACAACGGATATATTAATAGTAATTATCACACTACGTTTATGACGCTATAGTTATTGTTAGGTAAATAAATGACAACGATATTCTATGTCAATTAAATGATTCACTTGTTTACTTGCCTCTCTAATAACTTATTTAAATCCATCGTTTTGTATTATTGATGTATTATTGTGATTTTTGAACAACTACCACTGCGAAGAACGTAATATCCATTCGCTTCACTGAAATATTTAAATGTAAGATGGCGCATTGCCTATGCAATTTAACAGCACCACAGTGTTGCTGCTTCGTTTCGTGTTTTCATTGTATACATTCGCATGTAATACAATGTAATGTAATACTAATAACTATAATAAGTATAATATTTTTGATTTTACTTCTTCGATACTTTTGCATTCATATAATATTTATATCATCTTATTAGTAACAACTAAGACTACCCAGATCTTCTTAACAAACTTCAATTTAAAATTCTCTCAATTAATACTTGAACAGATGATATATTTTATACTGAAAACATTATAATAAAAAGATAACCAAACTCTCTCCCGCTAATATCTGATGTCTATGGGAAATAGCATATATATATTGATATTTTTAACTGTAAAAATCTAATGCTATTTAAACTGAGTTTAAAATCAATTAAATAATTGATTTTAATACATATTTATTATACTAGTCTCAAAATTATTATTATTATTATTATTGTTTTTGCTGTCATTATTACTATACTATTACCAGTTAAATATTACCTTTGTTATATTATAGTTATTACTTGCTAATCAATTAATAAATTTATAAAATTAAATAATATTATATATTTATATGAACCTATTGTAATTAATTACACTAAGTAAAATGGAAATTTTTATCTCAGTAAATAAGGAAATTATTATTATTATTATAATTATTAATCTTAATACGATATTAAACTGCAAAAATAATTACATAAATGCGCTATGTAAATATTATTGAACAGTTGATATGAATTAATATAATGAAATTATAAATGTAATAAGTGACAAGTGTTGACGTAATATCATCCATATAGTGAGGATAGTTTTTAGTAGATTAATGAGGTCCTTAATAAGTCCATTGGATATAATTATCATTTAACGTTCAAGTACTATGTACAATTATTTCTCAATTGGTCGGCAACGTCATATACTGAATTTATATTTCTATGTATGTGTAATGTTTTCTAATTATTTTTCTATAACTTGAAATTTAATTAGTAATTACCATAACAATATATTATATTATATGTGTGTGTTCTGTGTATTATTGATTATATTTTTGGAATAAAAAAAACTTTAATTTGAAATTCTCAATATAACAATAAAATACTTTGTAGCTTATTGCTAATTATATTTGAGCATTTAAAGTTTAGGCGATTGAAGTGTATAGTGGTAGAAGATATCACGCAAATGTTACTCCACTTCTTTAAACTTTAAAGACTTATTATTAATAATAAAACTACTCATTCAATGTATTTAAAAACTATTTTTTTTTTCAAAAACACTTTTGTCGACCAAAAAATATAGCGTGACGTATTTGATCAACCTAACATATTTCTAAATACTTGCACACTCGTTAATGTTTATAAAAATAAATACTGTAGTCGATGATTTCTTACGTTTATATTTTTTTCCAGTATATTCTTGTTTTGTAATTGATAACTACCACGTATTTACATTACGCCACCAACCAAAAATAAGTTGTATGCGTGATTTAGATTTTAAAAACTTTTTGTTTACAAAATATTTTGTGACTCGTCAAAAATCCTCAAAAGCATTTTTTTTTCAACTTAATTACAGTAATTTGATTAAAAACATTAAAACTTATAAGAAAAAAAATTATTTTGTTTAATAAAATTTAACACGTCTTTTGTAACTATTTTAAATTGTATTGCATTTATTTTGTATTATTCTATTAGTGATTTTATAATATCATTGTACTATAATTTTATAACTGAATTCATTAGATCACTAAAAACTTCTGTTACGTTTTGCTCTTAATCATCTAAGAGTAGGTTATTGTTGTTATATTATTATTTCCTAACCACGGTCTATTTAATTAGATATTAAAACATAATAGATGTCCATTCAGTCATCAAATTTCAAGTTTACGAGTACGTTTTACAACATACTACCTAACAATCTCTCAGCATTTACATTTATTCTGTATATATGCATAAAATAAAAAATTCTGTTTGTATTTTTTATTATGAAGTAAATATACTCAATAACATTATTTTTTTGAACTAATTTTAACCGATTAATTATAACATCAATACATCAATGCCATCAATATTATCATATTATTTAAGCCAGAGTATTAGTAATAATATTCTAAAGCTATTGCATAATTGAAATATTTCGAATTAAACATTGGTACTAAAATCAATGTTGAATCTGAAAACCATGTATTCCAGGCAGCAATTTTAAGGTCAGTGATTTGGGATACAATATTAAAATCTGGCCATTAAAAACGCATGCAATTTATCATATTTTGTGGTCGAATACATTGGTTGCCATAACGATAGGTATATTATGACAAAACATATTTTCAACTGCCAACAAGTTACCGTAACATTTATAATTACACTTAAATCACGAAATGAGAAAATAAATATACCTACCATAATCTGGTCTTACAACATACTATACTTAACTATCAACCATTGGCTTTTCATTATATAATATTTTCCGATACAACTATGGAATGCGTTTTAAATAGAACATTTTAGATTCTGAAACGGAGTGATGGAATCTATTGTAACAAAACGTAAAGTCGGTTTCGCTTTTCTATATTTTGTTAACTTTTATTTATAATAATAATAATAATGATACAGTTGTAATGACGGTAGCAATGGTTATTGCTTTACAATATTCACGATCGGTACAAAATTAACAATATTCGCTGTTGAGCTTACAAATATTCACGACACATATAGATTACGGGGAATTACTCACATGCCCGGGAAATCAGTGGTCGTACTAGGAGATTTACGTAATAAGTCCAACGTGCCGGCCACAGTATGCTACGCTGTTTTGGAAGCATAGCCTATGGCAGCGTCGAATGACTCCTAGCACACACTGACACACGGTTGAAGAGGGGAATATGGGTCTTGCACCACAAAGTTGCCTGACGGCGACGGCTCACTCTCTCGACGGTGACGGCTCCTCGGTGGTACGGGTGTTGACGGTTCAGCAACTTGCTTCCACTCTTCCGACGTGGACGAGAGGTTCGTGGTACCTGATATGCCTAAATATTGACTATACGTATGATACGCGATAACTATGGTATCAGTCGTATCCGCAGAGTCCAATAGATGGTATGTTTAAGTACGGGGGGGGGGGGAAAGTTGTTCGGCGTGCTATTATATGTATCATAATTCTGGGTGTCCGTATCAGAAATATTCGATTATTCTATTGCAATTACGTACGTTGCATGCGGGTGCTAATTGATCTGGTAACAGCGCGCTACCTAGCCTAACGAACATCGATAATACAAGCCGGTTTCCACGCCGCGAGGGCGACGGCGGTATAGATGTTATTAACAGAATTATGTGAGGATGTTGTCTCGTTACACTATTGGTTTTACAATTATGTGTTTTTTTTTTTTTGTGTCTGAGAACACGGTTTTTGGTAGTAAAAATGCTTCGATTTTCAAACAGCAACTTTTCTGATACGAAAGTGAATGTAGATAGTACTTGGGAAGTAAAAAATCCAACTTTTTCAATACTTCTTTAAAAAATCGAAAAAAACGATAAAAAAATTACGAAAAAACGGGAAATTTTACGCAAAATCACGTTTTTACAAACTACATTTTTTTTAAATGTTCTAACTCATGAACGAAAAACCGCAACAACTTGAAATTTTCACCAAATTTTTATATTGGTGTTCTCTATACGTGGTTAAGTTTTTAAAGTATTTTGACATATTTTGACTTATTTATAGACAATTTAAAAAAATTTATGAATTTAGAAAAATTCATAAAATTTTTCTGTTTATACTTAAGGTTCAAAATTTTGACACTAGTTTGTTCATAAGCTAATCTTTAAAAATATATAAAAAAATTTCTACCGGACCCAAAGGAAAAAATTGTATGACCCTTTGAAATTTAAATTTTTACGAAATTGCATAAAATAGCAATTTATGGGCCAACGGTTTTAAATATTTGTTATAATTTAAAAAGTATAAGTCGCAGAAACTTGAAATTTTCACCAGTTGTTAAGATAGGCATTTCCTTTATGTCATATTTTTTTCAAAATATTATATTGATTTTTAAGCCACTTATAGGCATTTACAAAATTCGAATTTTTTAAATTTTTTTTTTTTAAATCGGTGATAAAAAAAAATTGACTTTTACAAAATACTTTAAAATTTAATAGAATATTCCGCACAAGTAGTTTTTATTGTCATTCAAAAATCATCAAAATCCATAGGAACAAATTTTTTTTATAAGCCATTGAACAACGAATATTGATATAAAATTACATGTAAAATATAATAAAATATATAAAATTCTAGATTGAGAAATCATATCGTTTTTTTTAAAATGCTCTAACTCAAAAGCGAAAAACCGCAACAATTTGAAATTTTCACCAAACTTTTATATTGGTATTCTCTATACATGGTTAAGTTTTCAAAGTATTTTGACATATTTTGACTTATTTATAGACAATTTAAATTTTCGATTTTTGTAAGTTTATTTTTTTTAAACACCTATAAAATTTAATTGGCTGGCCAAAAACTCTCGAAAATTTAATACAATGTTTATCATAAGCTTAATTTATCTCCAATAGAAAATAACGGTGATCGTTTCACTCAAATTTTTTTTATAAGCTCATAAAGCTCAAATTTGTATAAAATGTGTCAAAATCACTATAATTTGCAAGTTATTTTGTAGATAAAAATTCATAAAAT
>JAIPRK010000099.1:0-95361 GCA_025469195.1 Chaitophorus viminalis | reverse complement strand
GACCAAAAGGAAAAAATTGTATGACTGTTTTAAATTTAAATTTTTACGAAATTGCATTATAATTCAATTTAAATATAAAATACTATATTATTATATACACATTTTAGACAAACATATTAACTCCGTTCAGAATCGTACAGCAAAGCGAGGCCCACCCGTTCTTTTTTTAACTATTTTTGATTACTAATGGCATTTTATATATTTATATTATATTTCTAAAGTAATAAAGATTATTAGTGATATCTTTTTATGTTCTCTATTAACTCTACTCGCACCTATTTAATTAACTTTTCCATGCAATATATCACGAATTCTTTGTTAATAACACTTCTCAGAGTATTTTATGCTTCTTTTAATTTGTTTGGCTTTACTCTTATATTTTAACCAGAAAAAATCTACAGGACACTTCTATATTAAATGTATTGTTTACTGAAAAACACGAAACTCATACCATGTTTGTACCACTATCTGTAATGTATGGAAAAATAGAGTTATAAATGTATAATATAATTTGCTGATAAATAGTGACACATGTCAGTTAACGGTGCACATAAACTATTAAAAAAAAAAAAAACTAATATACGAGTATTTACGGTTGATTATAAATCCATTACTCTTTGATAATTATAGTTTGGTGTGACGCGCGCATGTTGTCTTATGTATAATATTCGTGTTCGTGAACGTTTTAAAGGTTCGGTCTAGAAGAAAAGAGGGCGAGACGAAAATATAATATACGCTACCAAAAAGTCTCAGAATATTATAGTTTGACGACGACGACTTATCGTCTTGGCGTGCGTGGTCGTTTAGTTCAGTGGATAGGGTCTAAACGGGGAAATATGTTCACGAACTAGCGTTTCGTGCGTACGGAATATTATATGACATACGTGTGCGTGTGTGAGGACTAAAAGCGACCATCCCTCGGACCGGATGCGTATTTATTACGTCAGCGGATCGATGAAAACTGTACCAAGTAGTTTCCTGTAAGTGTGTGTGTGTGTATTTTAGTTTACGTACTTAAGGGAGTGTATGTGATTGTGCGATTGTGCGATTATGTATATAAATATATGTATTTGTGTGTGTGGGTGTGAACGTGTGTGTGGATGTATGTGTGTGTATATGTGATGAATCATCAGCCACTGGTGAATCCTCGTTATGGGGTAGATATACACGATTCGGACTTCCCTTGCTGTATACATACATACATATATATATATATATATATATATATATTAATGTGTACACGATACCTACCCCAAAAAGCCAATCGCGTTATGCGAGCGTTCTAGATTTTCGGGAGACGATTGGCGGCTGAAAGGGGTGGATTAGGGGTGTACATCGGCTTCAGGGTTATTAATGGTTTTCGTCAATTATTAGGACACGAATGGATGGAGTGACTTCTGTAATCTGACCGTATTAAATGCTCTCGTCCCTACCACCACCACCGCCACTGGTGGTAATTTATTTTATTTACTCGATCGTTGGCGGTGAGGAAAACTCTGATGACTTCTTCCTCTCTCTCTCTCTCTCTCACTCTCTCTCTCTCTCCTCTCTCTCTCTCTCTCTCTCTCTCTCTCTCTCTCTCTCTCTCTCTCTCTCTCTCTCTCTCTCTCTATCTCTCTCTCTTTCTCCCTCTCTTATTCAGTGTTTTTCTCTTCCTTGAGTTCAACAATATGCCATCGTCACAGTGTATACGATTCGTAATTGAATTGAAATCATTCTCTCTTCAAATCCGGACATCGGATAACGTGGATCTCGCGTATACCTTGCGGCAACGCAGTACACTCCCGAACGCGTTTTTTGAATCTCATAGGCTGATAGTTTTATCGACTGGCTATGCCACGACGCATATAAGATAATGATGAAACTCCGATCACTAATTTTATTTTTATTTATTTTATGTTGTTCCGTCGACTCACGACTCTGACGAATATTGAAAAATGATGTAAAGTTCGAAACAGTGTATTTCATAGAAGATGATGAACCTGTAACTATCCACTAGTCAAAAGTTAATTTGAATTTCTTAACCAAACAGGCGTATCGCAAGTTCTAAATAATTTAAAAATATAAACATAAAAATCATCTTTTCGCCGTACACATCACTGTATTACATTTTCAAACTAGTTGAAATTAAAATTAAGTTCTCGGCGTACAAAACATACTTCAATGAATTTCATGGTAAGCAATAGACACTTTTTGTTTTGTGCTGATTTCTTTGCAAGTACATCAACTGAAATCTATAATAACTATATTATAAAATATGAATAATAACTAAATGCAATTACTGATAAGAAATATTGTTGAGATTTGAAACAATGAAACTTTTATTTCCACCATTTTAACGTATTTTCAACTAAAAGAAACCTTATACAATACCTATACATATATTATATAATATTAAAAGGTACAAATTGTTTAAGATAAACAAAATGTTTTCAGCCCTACGTATAAATTCAATACGAATATTAATTAAAAAATAAATTGATATTGTAAACACTCAAGAGGTAGAAACATCAAACGAAGAATTCTTAAACACAAAATTAAAAACAATTAGTCAAGTTATTTAATAAAAATAAGAAAATATGACGGACTGGACAGAAAGGTACGCACTCATTAAGACCAGGAAACGCATCAACTGTTTACCGGCTCTTAGGGTTTTATCTTATCGTTGAGTAAATGCCAAAAGTATAATAAATGGCCAGTGAGGGTTGAGTGGAATACGACCAACCGACTTGTATACACGCTTATCAAAGATATCTTAAAAGAAGTTATTTTAGGAACGAAAAACTATATTCTTTATAAGGAAGGCTGTTTAAATTTAAAAATGATTGGAAAATAAAGAAGACATTAAAGAAGGGTAAGCAATATTATATGAAACTCATTCCATGATCTGAATTAATGCTATTAATGAGTTAATATACAAAATAGATATAAATACCTAAGTGGTATAGTTCTAATGTTAAAAACTTTCCTTTTGAGATTATCAATTCATCGCATGGTTTTAAATTTAATAGTGAAAAGTAGTTTTTTTTATATAATTTTTATTAACATTTTAACAATAAATAACTATGTTTTAACAATTGAGCCTATAACACATTTAGATTAAAAAATACGTAATATCTGCAAATTATATAATGCGATAAGAAATAATATCTACTTTTATAATAGTATAATAAAAAGCTAATAAAATTAACCAAAACTTATTGGTATAATTAATGTAGTTATGTTTATGTTTTTAATATTTATACAGAGGTCGAAGTGGGGGGATACGGAAGGATGACATCCCTCTACTTTTTTGTATTCACATTTTTCATCCCTCTACTTATTTTGTCTAGTTTTTGTAGTTGTCAGTTTTTTTTTTTTTTTTGTTACTAAATTTGAAAATATGTTATTTATTTGTTTAGTTTTAAAGATTATTTATGATAGAAAAAGATTGTAGTATTCTGATGCATAAACAAAATGTGAACTATAAAAAAAAAAAATACTATATAAGGTATGAAGAATGTTATGATGATATCAGGAAATCTGAATTGTAAGGCATCCCTCCACTTATCTTAAGCCATTTCGACCACTGTATTTATAGTAAAAATAAATTATAAATCCGGGAACAATAAAATTATAAAGTGGTTACCAATATGATTTTAAAATAAAATTCCAAAAACGATCGAGATGATAGTTTTAGAATAATTTCTTTACCACTTTAAAAATAATTTTCTTAAAAAAAAAAAAAAAAAAACCATTATTTACACATTTGATTCTGTCTAAAATTATGAGTTTAATATATTCTAAATAACATATTTACAAATATCATATACCGTATCAGAAAATCCTATGCATTCCAAAGCAATACATTGACAGATCACATGGTTCGAGGATTTCGACATTAAGATGACGTCAGCTGTTTCTGAAAATCAGAATGTATAAAATACCAAGAAACATATTATGAATCATACAAAAGATTCAGTACACATCTAGCCTTACAAGTGAAGAGAATGTAAAAAATGGTGTTATTATATTTCACATATATTGTTATACATGTATATTCTATATATGCTATGACTTATTATCAAACCTTGAGTTGCGATCCAAAACGACTTTGCAGACGTCTACTGTACTACAAAACACCTGTGCAGGCTAAACGGAAGGTATATTGATCACCGCAATGTATGATGAAAAAATAAAAATAAATAAATTTTTCGTGAAAACTCAAATAAAAGTTTAAATAATGTTCTAAAAAATTGTAATAATATAAAATGTTTACTCTTTGGCATTTAATTTGGTTTAAATTTAAATGACACCATCGTTGGAACATATTAGGGGATACCATAAAGTATATAACGTGTTATATTATATTAAAATGTTATAATTGCCTTTGAATTAATTTATTTTGTGTATTGAATATTTTTAATTCTATGTAGATTAATAAACAGTGCTGCAATGACCTTTTTTCAATTAAATCATTACATATGTATCGGCAAGTATTTTTTCCAAAAAGCTTAATCGTGCTATGGACGAAGTATTCCAGTTTTAATCGTTTCGTGATCAGGCGTATGTGGTGTATTCAATAAATTACAAAACTCTCAAACCAAAAAGCACTTTTCAATTACATGACGTGTTATCTGAGGATTATGTGTTTCAAATATTGTTAATTTTAATTAAACAATTAGATTTAATTTATTTTTTCATTCGTTTTATATATAATCTTACTTTTCTCTTATTATTAAATAATCAGGCACATCCACATAACATGATGAAACATTTTGCGAGACAAAGTAAATTGAAAAGATGTATTAAAGTTAATAGAACGCTATAAAAAAGTATTATTTTGTAATTCAATTAACATAAAGTTACGTAGTAATTAATTTTAAAGATAAACTATACTAGATAAACTATATTGGAAGAAGATTTTGATCTAAATACAACTCGTCTGAGAAAATTCAGTTTGCTCGTACTTTTTCTAGAACAAACCTTCTCTATTGCTCTTAAATATAATTACCGGAAAAAGCAAAAGTTCCGAGTATAAAATACTGCGTTTATGCCAACTATGTAATTATGTTTGTATCATTGTACAAAAATAAGTTGTACATGATACTTATGGTATGGTAAAGTTATATGATATTTTTTGAGATGGAATTTTTTAAACATCATTAATTATGCTTTATGCAACAAAAGCAACTTTAAGCATACTATTTTCTTATAATCGCCCAAAGTTCACAATTTACGAATACATAACACGTATGCATAAATTTATATGATATTATAAAAATATAATTATTTCCAAACTTTAAAGAAGATTATAAATGTCAATTTGCTGTAATAATTTTAATAAAAGGTAAATCAAATTTAAAAAAAAAAAAAATGTCTATTGTGTATCACATTTAAACGTGCTTTATAGGTTATAAAAAATGTATTTAAAATTTTAAATATACGATATAAATTGTATCATACTATATTATAATATTATTTGTGTTATGTATATTGTGTATACATATTAACTCAATATTCAATTTAGATCGATTTTTTTTTTTAAATAAAAACAATCGTGTATTAAAATATCCCACAGAGAGATCCATTCAACAACTTTTTAAGGTTTAAAATATTGGATAGCAAATTTGATTAAACTGTTAATTTTATTTTATTTTATTAAATTTTTTATTCTTCTAATGTTCAAACATAAGTAACTTAAAAAAAATAATGTTAAAATTTATCCCTCGACCATTTTATTATCTATTTTGAAAAATAAATAACTATGGATTACATAATATGGTTTTTAAAAATTATATAGAAAGCTAATGATTAGACTAATAGTACCTTATTAATACGGATTGTTTATACGAATATTTTCTATTGTAATGATACCCAATACATATATTTATTTACATAACAAATATTGCATAATATATTATAATACATAACGATGTATTATACATTATGCATTTTACGATATTGCCTACACTCAGAAGCTTTTTTTTTACTACCTTATTGTTATAATTACTACCTAACTAAAGTCCGGTAGAAATTTTTTTATATATTTTTGAATATTAGCTTATGGACAACCTAGTGTTAAAATTTTGAACCTTAAGTATAAACAGAAACAATTTATGAATTTTCAACTACAAAATAACTTGCAAATTATCGTGATTTTAACACATTTTATACAAATTTGAGCTTTATGGGCTTATAAAAAAAATTTGAGTGAATCGATCTCCGATATTTTTTAGTTACAATTAATATAATTTATAATAAATCCTTTTATACGTTTTTAAGAGTTTTCGGATAGCCAATTAAATTTTATAGATGTTAAAAAAAATTTTTTTATAAAAATCGAAAATTTAAATTGTCTATAAATAAGTCAAAATATGTCAAAATACTTTGAAAACTTAGGTATATATAGAGAATGCCAATATAAGGATTTGGTGAAAATTTCAAGTTGTTGCGGTTTTTCGTTTTTGAGTTAGAACATTTAAAAAAAATGTATTTTGTAAAAACGTGATTTTGCGTAAAATTTCTCATTTTTTTAAAAAGTATTGAAAAAGTTGGATTTTTGACTTTCCCAAGTACCATCTAAATTCACTTTCCTATTAGAAAATTTGCTGTTTGAGAAAATCGAAGCATTTTTACTGCCAAAAAAGGTGTCATCAGACACAAAAATAAAAAAAATAATAAAAACACACATCATTGTAAAATCAATAGATTCCATCACTCCGTTCAGAATCTAAAATTGCGATTTCAAAATTAATTTATAAATTAATTCCAGTAAAATAACTAGTCGTTCTCTTTTTATTATTTAAAATCATCTACTTAAATTTTTTAAATTTTTAAATTAAGTTGTCAAGTGCACCTTAAAATTCAAAAAGTACTTTTCCGTTTCTATATATAAAAAAAATAAATATATATGCTTTAATATAATATATATTTTTAACAATTGTATGTTAACTTTTTTTTTTATTAGTATTATTGAACATTAATAAATTCGAACATTTAGTAGACTAAAGACGGCGTCCAGTATATGCAAACGTGATGCATGCGGGACACAAAGGAAAATAATCGGTATTATTATTTTATAATATGACTATCCCTTTAAAAATACTTCGTCGAACTCCGTGTAAAATATTTCCAAGTCTGCAGAAACAATACTAAATACTTATCATTTATACGACTTTTAAACACTAAAGGATATGATAACATAAATAAATTATACATTTTACATTTAAAATACATTTATTCTATCTCAATAATTTATTGTTTATTTATTTGTGTATTTATTTATTGTGAATTATTAATAATAATTTTATTGTTCTATTAATATATACTAGGACTTCATTATTAATTTCTAAACATTTATTAAAATTATAAGAATGAACTTCTTTATTTGTCAAAATAAACTTTCACAAATTAAATAAATTATTGAGATAGAATAAATGTATTTTGAATTGAATAACACTTAGCATGTTCATGATATCTTTATAGTGCTTAAAAGTCTTATAAATAACTAATTTTTTTTTTTTTTTTTACATAGAGTTTAACAAAGTGTTTTTGTTGATATACCAGTAATTTTTTAAAATATACTTTTATTTACCTGTATGTCATCAATACTGCAGGTTTCCAGCATATTGTACTTATCTGTTATGTTTATTCATTTGATGTATTCAATTTTGAAATCATTTGTTTTTGTTTTACTGTAGTATATAATTTTTATAATAATTTTTGCATTATTTTGACATGGACATTTTGAGGTGTCATCACATTGTAACCATTTATTTATATGTAAAATTAGACAAAAAATTTGAATTGACATACTGGAAATTGTTCTAGTATATAGAAAATGTACCGAATCTTGCAAAATATTTATTTTATTTAAAATGATTGACCGAGTTTGACCGAAATTGGTCGTCATCGGTCGAATAGGTAAACATCGGCACTATTGTGACCACAGTCTAAAAACAGGCTTACAACAATAGGAGCCGTGATGATTACTAATTTTCCATTAGTGGACGCAGTCACTACCAGTTGTAATAAGATGGCGGTATCTGTACAATATTCTAGAATAAATGTGATCGTCGGCAAAATTATATTCAAGAATAATTTCTCATCACATATGCGAACAGCGTTGATATAAATACTGATGAAATTGAAACAAAAAACATATTATTATTATTAATGGAATTGAAAAGATAACGATCATTACCACGAATTTATAATATAATATTAATAGTACATTGTTAGCGTACAGTGTGACGGTAAAACACCGTTTTGTATCACTCAATATTGTTTTGTCAACCGAAAGATAAACACGATTTGTTTCCGCACGAAAATCTATTAATCTTCTTTTTATCTCTTTCGTGTCGTATTATTTCTATGTATAATGTTTTCAATAGAATACCATAGACTGGGCAAACAGTTTGTCTGTCAAAAAAGTAAAAACTATAAATAAAAAACTGTATAAAAGTTCAGTATCAGAGATGTCTCAATAAGATTGTTTTTCATTTCATAGTGATAAATAAAAATTCCATACTTTGATTACATCTCCAAATCAAAGTTGGCATCATGATAAATATAGTCTACACATTTAATTCAACATGAATGTTTTATAAATGTGCACACATATATTTTGCGTATATTTACAAACTTTTTTTATTACTTAATTAGTAAAAGAAAAAAATTAAATCAGAATACTATCTCTGAAAATCCATCGCTGAAAATTATGAATATTTAATTATAGTATATAAATATTTTATTCTTAGACCTTATATTTTACAAAAGTTCATTACAAATTCAAATTCGTTAATTTTATTTTTAATTATAGATTTTATTTCAAACATATATTTACTTAGATTATAGATTGCGCCTTTTAATTATAATAAATGACCGTAATTATTATAGTCCATTTCAATTTGAATTACACTGTATACTATACTACTTTGTACACATTTCTCTTCACCATTTTTACTACTCTATACAATTCTATACGTATCTTTGTGCCACTACAAATTTAGGTATTAATGTATGTAAACAACGAAAACAAAAAGATAGAACAAATATATCTAGTATGCAATTCGATAATGTTTATATTATATTCAACTTACTTGAGGAAAAAAGAACGTCATAGAATTATATTCATTTTATTCCAATACATAGACAACAAAATATTATAATGTTAAAAGTATTACTTGGGAGAAAAAATTATTCTTAACAATTTTAATAATAATTCATATCTGATTCCTTGACAATGCGCATACTATGATGTAAAATATAACAAGAAAATAATTTATACTTCATTATCACTTTTTTTTTATCATTCAAAGAGTTGAAAATATTATTTATGTTTCACTTTATATTTAAAATGCATTTAAATATTTGATTGCTGGAATAACATTTTTAAACAAGTATTGCTGAATATACTGTTCATTGACGTTTACTGTTTAATATTTATACATTGTAGGTAACTCTCATAAAATGTATACCGAATATTGTGTAAATAAATATTTGAATATCTCATAATTTAAAAATTTACATGGACAAGTTTCCTTTTTATTATTAAAATTGTTCCGTTATGATTGTAGTTTAACTGCACCAATGGCCATAATATTTTTTGTAAATAATTTATAAATTCCATAAAAATAATAAATGATTATGCAATATCTGAAGAATAATATGATTATCATTATTATATTTTTAGTCAGTTCTCTATATTGGTAATGTTATTCGTAACAAAAATAAAAATAAATTCCTCGTTTTAATATATAATATTTCATCAGCATGTTGAATATTGTAGAAGTCGTTATAAAATTTGTTGAAAATAAGCATTTAATAACTTTCCTTGGAATATGAAGAACAATAATTATGACACGTAACATTATTTATACTAAGAACTTATTACCAAAGTTGAAAACAAAAAGGAAAATAAACAATATTTGTTGAAAATGTTGTTGTTTCGCGTGATACCTATTTTCAAGACAACATTTTCAAATTAAACTCCACTCAGTTTGTATTATAATGAATTATCATTATTATTTAAATTTATCGTGATATTATTGTATCATCAGCAAACAATTTTTAGGTAACGTAATTTCCGGAATGTATCAGTTCTACTTATATATATATATATATATATATATATACACACAAATACACTCACTAATTTATATTTCTTTGTGTTCTGTTATATTCGTGTATGTACAATAGCTATTTATTATTATTTCACGTGCTGTTATTTAAAATCGTATAGCTATTTGTATTGAAAAATAATGCTACTAAAAATTTTGCGTGACAGGAGGTGATTACGTTTGAAAGCATATTACATGTTTTCCATAATCATAATGGTATAGCGTTTACATAAATCGTTTTGCCTTTTGTTGTCACAATATTGCTGACAAATTGTATAAAATATCAATAATCATATATATATATAAATATATTATGTTAAAAAATAATAATTATAACAAAAAACAATAAAAGTTAATCGATTTTATTTTCACATAATATTATTGTCATACGGACACAGTAATAGTAACTTAACTGTGAATTCTAACCACACGGTCATAAATAATTTATGTGCAATTATTTCAAACTAGTTACAGAGACTAATGCGTACGCCTCTTTCATATTATATCGTACGAGTTGGATCGAATTAAACCGTGCTCTTAATACGGGTTGGATATGTGAGAAGCTATACTTGTTTATTTTCGTATTACATTTTCTCGTAATTGAAACTTATTACAAAGAATATTGTTGAAAGTTCCTCATAAAAACTTTACAAAGTTAGATCAAATCAAATACATCTTTGGTGTTGACAAAACATCAAAACGTTCAGCAGATAAAAACTCCAAGTCAAATATGGATTGTGAAATTTAAATAGTTTAAAAGTGACGTGCAAAGAAATCAATCGGCAAACGTTGAATCGGTGTATGTTATATCTTATATGTATCTAATAATGTAATTTATCAATATTTCCCCCACATACTACTATATACTAGTGAATATGAACACATATAATTAACACAATATTCATTAATCAATACTTCTTTTTTTCTCTAACGCACGCACAGTACGGTACACACCTACTCGTCAACAACGACTTCATTAGCCCTATAGATCACCTCTATTATTTGAGTCTTAGACTGAACCCGATGCGCCTATATAAAAAACAATCCGTTTGGAACTACTTTAATGTGAATAACTTGTGGTTAGAGGAATCAATCCGGTGACAAACTGTCTAAACTGTGAGTGAAATTAAAAACGAAAAATTGCAACCCACACCTCGGCGGTCCTCCGTTCGTTCATTATAATAATAATAATTGTTCACGCTGAGCATGGTTTTACTTTAAGCCGTCGAACTTTGTGGCATCTGTGGATGAGGGCGCATAGAAGGGATATTCACCTCTAACTCAAACTTTTCCGGATTGGACCAATGGATTATCTGGTAATGACGCATAACGGTTTTAAATAATATATTTTCGAAACTAAAATATCGCAAGCAAATAATGCCATTACTATAGTGTACGGTGCTGCAGGAAAAACTTCTGCGGTAGACGTATTTTTCTGCCAGTGCAAACCTCTTTTAATGGATGATAATAATTATAAATTTATAACATATTATGTTGTGCAATTAAATCATTAGTTCAGTTGTCCGTATCATAATATATATTATATTGTTGGTTTAAGTAAAGACCTATTATATTAAAATAATTATATAAAAGTAAAACTAATATTATAAAAAAGTATAAAGTATAAAGTATTGTAATTATGCCAAATAATATAAAAATATTTTTCATTTTGACTGCAGGTATACAGGTCATATTTTATATAAAACGAAAATCAGTAGCTCCAAATGTTGAGCTTTTATATACATACAAGCTCACCCCCTATTTTGGTTGTAAAAATTCTAAAATTTGAATTTTTTTTTCTTTTTAATCTTCAAATTACCACAAAAACTATGTTATCCGTTATTTTATTTTTTATATAAGTATGGTTTGTGACGATACAAAATATTGTTTTTCAAATGGGAATAATCTTTTTTCATGGGGTATATTTGTTGGTATTATTTTTCTGTGGATTTTGATGTATCAAAATCTAAATTCGAACGAGTAGTTTTTGAATTATTTTAATATATGTATAAAGGAAATATTCCTATATAATACGAATAAAATTGTGATATAATTTGTCAGCACTATTTGGTGCTGATTTGAGATTGTGAATTTAATATAAGCACTAATTGTGTGATTATATCAATCAACATGCAACTATATTATTGATTATTATGTAATACGTTATGTCATTCTTATACGTATCGAAATGTCGAATATGATAATACAACAATTATCTGCTATTTACAAAAAACGACCTTTGAGTGGTATTTATTAATATTACTTTTATACGTAGTACACTAGTACGTACTTACCAAATTCTACATTAATTTATATATCTGCTTAATGTTGAAGCTACATGAATCAAACTAATCATTAGATACCTAATTATTTAACACATTCACTCTTGATTTTAAATTTGAATGATTCAGAAATTACTTGTCCAAAGTTTGACTTCGTTACATCAAAATTTCGCGTAGAAAATATTATGGGATACCCATTTGAAAAAACAAAGTTTTAAGTACTTAGGTTGACATAAAAAAATAAACAGTGGAAAACATAGACTTTAGGGTAACTTTAATATTAAAAAAATAAATTCAAATCTAAGCATTTTTACAGTAAAAAAAGGTGGATAAGCTTGCTTAACATATCACTCTGTATAAACAGTGTCAGCGAAATCTTTGACAACTTAAACATAAGCTTAAAAATATTTTCACTGTTTAACAAATTGTGTCTAGGATTATGTTAAATCTGACAAAAAAATGATGCTTTAAAATTGAAAAATGTTTGAAAAAAATTTGAACAATTTTTTAATTATTGATGAAATCTATTTTCTGGATTTTCTTAATCAAATTACGCCAACGATTCAATCTCAAAAAATTTTTGAATATGACACCAATTATTATATTCTTGACTCTCGAACAGTAACCGTACTTAAATGTTTTGTCATAAAAATAATTGAAGTAAACCAAATTATTTTATAAATGTTCTGAATAAATTATGTGACTTTCACAGTATCTTTTAAAACGGAAATTTTAAATCGTAATAGTATATAATCCAAGTGAAAATCTAATCCTATATATAACATTTTAAACCTCAATCTAAATGCGATATTTTAAACCAGCTATATTTGTGTCTACCCCTTATTTAGAGGGTTTATTTCCAACTTAATCTAGATCAAGTAATAATATGTTTTTTTTTTTCATTACACTTCAGACGTTAAAAAACGTTTACTTTAGTAAAAAAAAACAACAAATAGCAAGACATAACACCCGAAATTGATTCTTTTTTTCTGTTTACCTAATGAAAAAAACATTTTGATATTTGTAACTCATTAAAATATTGTTAATATTCATATGATAATGATATTATTATAATATAAATTCGTTCCTCTAAATTATTAAATTATAGTTTTATTTTTCAATAATTTTAAATCGTGATTAGTTATTGTTACTATTAACTGATTGTTAAATCGTGAAAATGCTATTTAGGTTTTGTATACAGTTAAATTTAATCATTGACCTCATTCATATGCGTGAGTACGGGTTGCAGCAAACTGTATCATTTGACTTTCCAAAAACATAATTTTATGCAAATTAATGTTATACTGTAAATATAAGATTAACATTAAGATCTGGCCATTTTAATTCAATAAAAACAATGAATGATAAAGATTTATTCGTTTCCACAACTGTTGCTTATTACAACGTATAAGACCGTATTAGTTGAAAAGTTTAATTTTTAATTTCGTCACCATATAAGTTTACTATAAACAAAATACTTTGTTGTGGAATAAACACTTCAAAACTGAAGGCAATTTTGATTTGTTTAATTTGTATATCATATGATTAATATGATAAAGTGGCCATATCCACAAGCTCCAGTAGCGTGGCGAAGGTATTATTTTGGAGCAATTGCTCCTTCAAAATTTTTTTGGGGGGGGAGGTGGTCTCCTTGTCATAAAATACAATGGTGAACTGGTGACTAGTTTTATCATATAAAATAGAAATATACTACGTATACTATAAAATAACTTGAAAAATATCACGTATTTGACATATTTCATACGAATTTGGACTTTATTGGCTTATAAAAAAAATTTAAGTGGTGGAAGGGTGGATACCTTGTATGCATTTTGCTCCTCATCAAAAATGAGTTCAACATACTACTGACAAGCTCACGTGTGCTCAGAAAGTATACCTCTTACCACACTAGGTGTGATAATTAGGCGATTGATACACAATTTAAAGGCCATTAATGTATGCGCATAAACTTGAGGTTCGTATCACACGTATCAGAATATACATGTGATTGAAATTCATCTGAAGTATAATAGCCTACGCACTCGCATTGCCTTATCCACCAACATCTTAGATTTATATTTATATAACTTGTAAGTACATTCTCACAGTTTACACATACACACACACACACACACACACACACACACACACAAATGTGTTTTATACATTTCGTGTGGTAATTGCAGTATTGCGAGGTTTGCTACACGGTAGAAATCCGTTACGGGTTATGTGTTCACTGCAGACAGTGGCGGATTTTCAACATTTTCGTGGGGGGTCCTGAAAAATGTTATGTATTTCTAGCGTATACTCAATTATAATAAATATGTCAAATACTCAATTATAATCATGGAGACATGGGATACATTCCGTATAATATGCAGCCATCGTCCATCGATCATTGTTATTATGATAAAATTAAAATAAAACTAAATATGTATAATATCTATATATATACAAGATTTCATCGGCGTCTAGGGGGGTCCAGACCCCATTGACTCCCCCTCCCCGTAAATCTGCCACTGACTATAGGTAATGACATGGTCGGACTATACTTCCGTATACGGAGTGTCTTATTAACATTATTACTCGGTTTATGGATGCTAATCGTATTATATGCACCATAATCGAGCGCAATACATGCAAGTGACGTATCGGACCTATGATGATATGCGTATCAAACGTGCGAACACAATAATTTCCACCATGCGTATACTACACGGTCGTCAGTGCAACAGACAGTTTAGCTGACGGGACCAGTGCACACGGCTCGTTACTCGTTCACTTGAACAACCGATCCGGGGACTTCCTCTTTCCTACTCCCCCTACATACACACACACACACACACACACACACACACACAAACGCGGACCGGATACGTGACGGACTTTTTGTGCGGCTGACGGACAAACGACGTGCCGGTGAAGCCGCTATAATAGCCGATCGATTCTGCGGCTACGATCCACGTGTGACTCACGGGTATAGGACGAAACCGCACGCCCTCTGCAACGTCGAGCTCGTCATCGTTATCCGATGGAAGCTGATGGTAATATCATTACGTGATTGTCACGTGAAGTCACGACCCGAGACCGTTTCGCTAATGTGCTTTCCTTGGTGGATGGGCGTGTAGGAATTACATTGTGTGTGTATATATTATACACTCTTTGATAAAATTGTGTTTTTTTTTATTTTTCCATCGTTCGCAATCCGTAACCCATAGGGTCGTGCTCGTGAGGTGCAAGGGCTGGAAGTTTTATTATTTTATTTTTACCCAGTGCGCGGACTAAATCTACCAAAGAAAAATCCTTGGATAACGGATTGTCATTGGAAATATAGAATCAAATTATGTGATTGGATTTAATTTTAGTCTGTTTATCTTATCTGTGACGTGGACGAAAATATGATTGCCGTGTATGCAATTATGTAGCACACATCATACAAACTATGAAAGATGTCGACCCGCGTTGAAAAGAGTAAAATCATTCCTCGTAGATTTCATAGAAACAGCAGTGTACATTTCATGAAATCTAATTTAATGTTCAACGTGTATAAATTATAAATTAATATTTGTTTTTAATCAGGCACAAAAAAATATGGAATTATTAGCAGTTTATTAAAATTGAAACCCCTCCACCCATGGGTCAAAAACCACTACTATAACATCCAATATGCATAATTGAATAATTACACTTTTTTTAGTGTATATGGATTTAGAAACTTATTATGTGTGAGAAGTCCTCCGGAGTCTTTGTGCCCTAAGACCCTAAATATGTAAGGAAAGAGAGATTACATTTTTTACGCCTTTAAAATGTGGGAACTGTTTTGGATTTTATTTCCTACCTTTCCCTACCGTATACGAAATATTGGACGACGACACACGACATAAAGAACACGAGCGTAACACATGCTAACTACGTCGGTTCTTGTTCTTGACGTGTGTATAATACACAGGATTTTACGGTTTTCGAAAAAAAAACGATAACCCACGACAAGCTCACAAAAAACAGTACAAGGAATATAATATTATAGTGCATATAATATATTATATATTATTAAAGTATAATATTAGTGGTTATCCCGGTAAAACCATCGATCTACTAACAATAGGCCACCGCCATGAAAACCATACCCACGTCGTACCTTTTATACGGCTTGCAACGCATATAATTTTACGTCTAGACCTCTTCGGGATTTAGCCTGTGCTACCATATCATACCTGCCTACATACTGTGTATAAAAATCGCTCAAGGGACGAAACGTAGCTATTTTTCACGTAGCGACAAGATAAATAATTTTTGAAGTGACGAATATACATCACTAGATACTATAGTATTAACTTTCTTTGCGTATATTTTTAAACATTATGCGGGTTAATAATTTTTCATTTTTTTTGTTTCATCAAAAATGTCGTACAAAATCCAGTGAATCGTGATATTAGTTTATTCAAATTTCTAAAAATATTGACGATGTACAAAACAACACTGACCTTTGCGTGCATTCGTGTCCATCCGATCAAACGTATCAATAACACCATTTTATACTGATTATTATTTCACGCATATAAGCAATGTCCTTTCCTCAGTTTTATTACCGACGAATAATCGAAAGGCTGATTGCCTGATTCAGACCCCTAATTTCCTATTCCGACAGTTATTCGCAAGTTATTCCATTAATAAGCTATTTCATGAGCGATAAAAGAAATATATTATAGACTATAGTGACAGTCTCGACAGCGCTTGCAATTTTTAGTAAACACCTTTTCCTGGTTTTATATTTAAGTGCTTTAAAATGTATTATACAAATCGCTAAAAACATGTGTTGTAGTTTATGATGCATCTGTTTTTAATGCTATCGATTTCGGTCGTATCGTCTATAAAATATTTAGAAAATAACTATATACTTTTTTATACAATTATTTTCGACTATTAAATGCAACCTAATTTTACTACTAATATTAAACGAATGTATCAATTATTTGATAAAAAAATCTTTTTTTTTTGAGTTTGTTTAACTTCTAACTAAAAAAAGCCCAACATTTACTGTTCAATGAAATTTATTACATTTTTTTATCTTTTTAAAACAATTACAAATTGTTGAATTCACATATTATACTATAATATCTAAACAATGATGTGTATTTATATTTAAGTCTAGTAATAAATTGACTTTTTAATATTTATTTAAAATCATCTTGTTTTAATTTCATCTATAGTATAACTTTTATTTTAAGTATAATTGTAATTTAAACTTGTTACTTCAAACAACAATAAACTAAGTCATAATAATATTTCTCGTTGATATTATTTTTAAGTCTTATACAGTATACAAAATAAGATGATACATAAGAACATTTCAAAAAGTAAAATATTTAAAGTTTTATTTTTTTTTTTTTTTACAGGTAGAATTCGTCGACATGCACTATGGCAGCGAATTGGACCCGATAAAAAATCCATTTTTGTTTGCGGAACATTTGGATGAAATCAGAAATTGTCGAGCAGTTTCCCGAGGATGTTTCTTTTTGGTATCTAAATTTTACGTATTATAACATTAATTTTAAATTTACTATTATGGCATTTAAGAAATTATGTATCCTGCATTTTGAAAAACAATATTATTTATCCAAGTATAAAACCCCCTCATTTTGGAATTTATTTTAAAATTTTGGAAGTAATATTTTTATAGTAATGAACTCATTATACTCTAAAAGAATATTATTTATATATTTTAATGAACTAAAAGTTTAAATTTAAGAAAAATCTAAATGTTCTGTTAACGCAGCTACGGGCGTTTTTTGTTTTTTAAATATTCTTTTGTCGCATTTCCTTTTCCTCCTTGTCCCTCTGTGGTTTTCATAATCTTTAAGTTGGATTTGCATAGAAAATAGTCTCGGGAGTTTGATACCTTTAAAGCTGGCAACTTAAGTCGCGTAAAATACCTACAAAGAGATTTTGATTTTCTTGCGTAAGATCTGAAATGACTATAACGGCAGCAATTGCGTTATAATTATTCTTCTCAGGTGGAAATATTATTTCCTCTTGTACTTACATAATATAACCATAAAAAATTTTACAATGTTTATTTTCCAAGAACGAAAAAAATAAAATAACGATATCAACAACGTAATGAAAAAAAAACGGATGGGCCTCGCTTTGCTGTACAGTTAGAGGTGGAGTGTACCACGTTTATAGGTTAGGTCATTATTACAATGGATTTGTTAAATTTGAATGCAATGATAGATATCATTGTATACGAATAACGATTCTGAACGAAGTTAATATGTTTGTCTAAAATGTGTATATAATAATATAGTGTTTTATATTTAAATTGAATTATAATGCAATAGTATGCAATTTCGTAAAAATTTAAATTTCAAACAGTCATAAAATTTTGTCTTTAAGTCCGGTAGAACTTTTTTTTAAAGATTTATGAAGAGTAGCTTATGGATAACCTAGTGTTAAAATTTTGAACCTTAGTTATTAACAGTAAAAATTTTTAAAATTTTCAAATACAAAATAACTTGCAAATTATCGCGATTTTAACATATTTTATACAAATTTGAACTTTATGGGCTTATAAAAAAAATTTGAGTGAAACGATCTCCGATATTTTTTAGTTACAATTAGTATAACTTATAATAAATCTTTTAATACATTTTCAAGAGTTTTCGAACTGCCAAAAAAATTTTATAGATATTTAAAAAAAAATAAAACTTAAATTGTCTTAAAATTTAAATTATCTATAAATAAGTCAAAATATGTCAAAATACTTTGAAAACTCAACTATGTATAGAGAATGCAAATAAAAAGATTTGGTAAAAATTTCAAGTTGTTACAGTTTTTCGTTTTTAAGTTAGAGCATTATGAAATTTTAGAATTTCCCGTTTTTTCGATTTTTTCGAAAAGTATTAAAAAATTTGGATTTTTAACTTGCCCAAGTACCATTTACATTCACTTTCCTTTCAGTAGAGCTGCTGTTTAAGAAAATCAAAGCACTTTTACTGCCCTAAAACGTGATGACAGACACAAAAAAAAAAACACACATCATTGTAAAATCAATAGATTCCATCACTCTATTCAGAATCTAATAATAAAAAAATTAAAATGATGTATAGGTACTTAACATAGTTTTTCGAATAAATTTTTTTTTTTTGCTTCAGGAGCCGCTTGATATCTGTGATATTTCATTAGTAAATAGATACCTTCTATAGATATTATACTCACAATATTAACAACTTACGTACAAAAAATTGAATTTACTTGGAATTTGAGGAAATACGCCTTTGCACATGATATCGTTTTGAAACACAAACATTTTGAAACATGAACTGTATCAACGCATATATAGTTACGTTGAAAATGATAATTATTATTTATCTTCGTATACCTATTGGCTATTGTGTTGCGGCATTTATTAAGATACGTCGAAATCATTGCACAAAGTTACTAGAAAAACCCCTGAAGTATGTCTGTTTGCAAACTTAAATAAATCGTTGTAAACTGTTGGACGTGATATCCAGTGAATGTTGAAAAATTCTACTTGAACAATATTACATTGAACATAATAGAATGCACGAAAACATTTTTAATGATTAAAGAACAGTTTAATATCATTGATAATTAATTCAATGTGTACATTATAAAGCCATTCACTTATTATTATCACATTAATCATTGCAAAATGCTGTTACGATACAATTAGAGCTTCTATAAGCTTATTATGAACTCGCTATACGTAATAATGCGATGAAACAGCAAACTACACAACTAAAACATGTTAATGTCACATGTAGAAATTTAATTCCAATTTTAACTACATGTTTTAGTAAACTACATTATTATAATGCTCATACAACTATAGTTTATTTATATACCATTTTTTATCAACATCATGAATTTAAGATTTTAATACAACATGAATAACAAACATTGAAACTGATAATGTATTCTATAGTAGTGTGATTTATTAAAATTATTAATACTATTAAAAATAATTATTAGCTAAAATAGATGTAATACTAGTCTTATAGTATATACTTTTAAAGAATATAAATAAATCTAATAATTAACAAAATAAAAGTGTTTATGATCAATGATCACAAATGAGTACTATGAAATGTATAATACAATTTAATATTAGATATCCCAATTATGTTGTTCGACAGTTTTATTTTCACTATTGCTTTTTAATATTTAAATAGTTAAAAATTATCCGGGTAGTTCAAAATATATTAAATATTATTGCTAATTTGCTATTTAAAACTAATATTATTATTTTGTATTATCTGTATGAAATGTTGTACATTTTGTAGACTGATGAAATTAGAAAAGTGAACACAATTATCGTATACACTTTAGATTATTTTATACGTGAAAATTTATAACATAAATTTTTAAAGTCTTGTTAAATTCTTTGTTCCACAAATTGTTCTACCCAAATAAAATTTATACAAAAGTTTGATTAATTTCATTATTTAAAATAATAATTTGTTATGGTGCATAATAATAAAATATGAATTCTTGTAATTAGGAACATTTAAAAAGAGATTGGTGTATTTAAATTTCTCATTGAACAGTTGCCTTAAATGCATTTACAAGTTAAAAAATAATTAACACTATTTTGTCATTTCTTTTATATCATAAATATTTTGATTATTTTATCCAGTGAAACGAATTACATTTTTATCGGAAACAAAACATTTTCAATCGTTTTAAAATGAGAAAACATTCATCGTAGTCGTTGCTGTTCATAATAATGGAATTTACAACAGTACAAACAACGCGTTTTTAAAATAAAAAACTAATAAAAATATTATCGCACACGATCGATAATTTATTGAACTATTTCAATAGGTTGACACGTCGTATAACAATAACGCACGTGTACGAAAAACGTTAGAAATTAAACTTTTGGGTCGGTGAGTTTTCATCATCATCTGAACTTGACGATGCGGTTTTTTTTTCTTTTATTTTCAAGTGTCTGGTGGGCGATGAACACCAACCGTGTCCTGCGCCGGTACGTATAGCGGAGGACGCGTACGAACAGCTGAAAGACGCGGCGCAGGAGCTGAACTTGGAGTGGTCGGCCGTAGAGAGCGCTTATCAACTAGACCCGTTGAACAACCACTATTCGCTGGTAAAACCGTAAGTACCATTTGCGCAGGGCCCTCGATGGCGCTTTTTTTCTTTTTTTTTTTTTCCACCGCACTCTACGGAATCGTTGGGAGAAAAAAAAATTACTCCATACATATATATATATATATATATATAGATATATATAGAGAGAGAGAGAGAGAGAGAGAGAGAAAGATACTGTCATATAATCATGCACGGCATCCGGTAAGAAAAAAAAATGTCAAACCTTATGCGTGTGTCACATGAACATCACTCAAAAGTGTCGTAATTCAATATATACACGCACTTGAGTAGTGCGAAAGTTGTCATTATTTCTATTTGTATTTGCGACCACTAGTTGAAACAACAATAGCGTTATTTTTCTTCGATTATCCTGCCGAACACCGACGACGACCACGATGACCTACTTCGACGACGGAAAAAAAAATCCACTCGGAAATTCAATCGTACTGCTAGCCAACATTTATAGTTTTTGGCTCTCTTAAAGATATTATGTTTCATTCCCGTCGAATTTTTATCAAACCTTTCATCCATCAACGCGCGCGCGTTACAATAAACCGTTTAAAGGATTTACATCATATGCACGGGCTAAGATTTAAATAATTTCGGTTCTGAATATCCGAATTTTTCGAAAAACAGCCGTTAAACCTCACAATATTTGCCATTATAATAAATTTTTAATGCATTGTAACCTGCAGGGTCAGATTTAGAACTAGGTTACTTAGGCTATAGCCAAAGGGCGCTACGACTTTAGGCCGACAATTATTTTTATTTTTTTATACATAATTCGTAAATGTAAATTCAATTTACCATTTATAATAATTTATATAATATAATAAAACAGTATTTATTTCTAATAAATATTGTTAAAATAGATATAATGATATTAAATAATGTAATTTCTGTAAATTGATTGTTCGCTGTTGTAAAATTATAAAAATAGCCCTGAATTGGTTGAATTTAATTCGAACCACACATTAAAATACGGATAATAATATTATGTATGTGCAACAAGCGTTAGAAATTAATTTTTCAAAATAGGGTATTTTTATATTTTGTATTAAAATATTAGAAAAGAGTATGAAAACAGGTAACAGTTTCCCCTAATTCTCATTATTTGATTTAGATTTTAATAAATAAGTTTTTTTTTTATCAGAAAAAAATCTTTTAAATTGAAATAAAATAAGATTAATTAAGTTAAAACTTAAAATTTAGAATTTTGAGTATTAAAATATACGATTTAAAGATTGAAAAAAAAATTGGCTGTAGTCATTTCAAAAAAAAAAAAAGAATTTACATTACAGAGATATATTTATATTCTATATGAATTTTTTAGATAGTTTAATAGTTAAATATTGATATGTCATATGTGTATTTTTTTTTATTATTGATATAGTTTTTTAGTAGACGTACGCGTAGGTAAAGATTTAGCTTTTGAATTGATTGAATTTTGATATGGCCAGATCAGCCTTTTGGCCTTTATTAAGGGTTAGACCAAGATATTAAACATTCAGAGCAATAGGAATTAGGGTGTTGTCAGTAAAAACATCAGGGTGAAACTAAGAATGAACGTCAAATGTATAGAAATTTGGATTGGTTCATTTTAAATATCCAGTTGGTGTACCATTTTTCCATAAGAACGTGATAAGTATAGAGATTTTGAGTAGCTACAAAAGAATCAGAGTGATGTCTATTCAATTGTCTTATCATCCGCTAAGTTGGTGACCAATTCAAATGCTTCAGGTTCTTTTCCATCTTCCAATCTATCTACCGACTCTTTTAAATAGCAATTTAATAATTATGTGTAATATATTAATTCGTAAAAATATTTTCTGCCTTTTTATAACATCCAATTCTACAAAATATTAGTACTTACTTATTTTTTTAAAAGTTAACTTTTAAATACTTTAAAATTAATTCATTATACATTTCTATTTAGACATAAATAAATAATATAAATTTTATTAATAATTTGGTAAATAAATTGAAAGGGCTTTTATTCGTCCTACCTAAAACATTCTAAGAAATAGGGACCTAATTATTCTTTTTTAGCTTAGCGAAGTCCCTTTTAATCAAATACAATCCTAGTTATAAAAGCAAAAAGTGAAAAGCTTCTTTACATTAATTATTTGAATAAATATAATATAATAATTCACTTCCATGTATAAAGCACAACGTTAACATACGTAATTATTATTTTGTATGCGATATTTTGAAATGAAACTTGAATATTATATAAATTAACGTAAAAGTGTAATTTGAAAAACATTATTTTATTAACGTGAAATTAAATTGTGTTGATATATATTTGCATTTAATCTACCTATTCTGTTATGCTGTCACTCAAAAAGTAATTGTTTGTGCATTAAATTATGAAAGGGAAATGTTTTTAACATGCTTATTTCATTAATTTTTTTTTTTTTTTGTTTTGTTATTGCTACGTAACTAAAATATATACAAACTTTATGAATAAATATAAAAAAAAATAATAATAAAGCACTTTTTTTATTTACACTTAAATAAAAATAAAATATGCCTTAAAACAAATATCATCATTGTGATTAAAATACTATTCATTTAACTACTAATTAGTAAAAATTTTAATTTTAAAAATAATCTTTTATATTTTGATATATATTATACATTTTTAACCCATATGTACGATTGTAAAACGTAACCAAAAGTCTTTTAAAATACAATTTTCACAACAGTATGTTATTAAGTTCGTATAAAAAAATTGAGTATATGTTTATTTTCATTAAGTACAATACTTTATTATATTTAGAGCATAGCACGATTGGCTTTGTACTAAATTTTGTAAACCATACTATTGTTTAATAAATATTTTGTTATATAAAAAGTCCATGAAAAAATCTAAATATTTCAATATACATATTATGTATACAATATTTTATTACGTTACCATATTTTAATATTTTATCTTCTGTTTTATCTTAAACACCATCTCCGATCAAACAAATTTTATTCCTGAGATCTATGAAGATCGTCAAGTATTAAGAATACACAATCTTGAAATCTTCTGTTATATTTTACTGATATAAACAGTTAAGAAATTAAGTAGGTATAAAAATAATAGTTCACTTTATACCTACTATTAAACTATATGTATCGTAGATTAATAAATCATAATTCATATTATTTACATTAGGAAAATTTTTTGTCGTGTTTGACCTGCTGGTTTTGCTATTGTGAAAATCATTGAGTAATCATTTTTAGCTCAATGATTCCAATTTATTTTTACGTTTTTCGTTTTATTTTTCTCTTAAATTAAGTACTAAACTAATTCCTCGGGAACGGCGGTGGATTAATGTAATTCTATGTTCAGAAGATAGAAACTGTGTTTATTTTGCAATTAGACAACGTTCGACTGTCGAGGAGGATTGCGTAGACGGTAATCCAAAGACAAATATATTTCGCCAGAGTTTTCCGAGAAGGGGGTTTACTATGCCGTTCGCTTTCACCGGTTATAATCCATTCGACAAAGTCACTTCCCGTAAGTCCATTACAATGTTTTTCCACCGTTGCTTAATTTTCAAATAGCTTTATATTTATGAACCGACTTTTCTGCTGGCACCGAGATCAAATCTGCGTTCAAAAGACATAAATCAAATCCGTCGTCCCCCGACCACTACGACCCTAGACAACACACCACAGTGCGCATTGCTGTAAACATACAACTGAACGAATACCTTATCATGGTAACATACTTTTGACAGGATCCGGGTATAATATGAAAAATGAAACGGATCCCTACAGGTGTATTAGCTTTTACGCGCTTTTTCAAAGCAGATAGGTACCTACCATCCATCGCTGTCTAATAACAAAACATTTTTTTTTCCTTTTAACGAGACCTAGTACTATAATCTGTTATAAATTAAAATATGTACGTATATCCACTATCATTTTTCTCGAATCGGGCGGAGCTAGTTTATGAAGTGTATATGCAGCTATATGCGTTTACTAAACACGTATCCATCATTGGAAACACGTTGAGATAGCAAAATCTGTACACTTTCTTTAGTCATTTTCGTTACTGATTTCAATGATAATAATTATCGTACCTATTATAAACATAACAGCAATAATTTTGTCGCTATACTGCCGTAGAATATGTTATTGCGCATTGAAGTACATAACTGAGGATATCATTTTGATAATTATTCATGGAAATATATAGGTATTAGTTTATTGCGTTTATTATATTTATATGATTATCGTGTATATTAATATTCTCAAATTTGTCATGTCCAAGGAAGGATTTAGGACCAGGCTACTTGGGCTTCATAATAAATGGGTCGGCTATTTTGTTCAAAACTCTTCCGAGGGACTGCCACTGTTTAAAATCAATTTTCGCGCGTGTATATCGTTCTTCAGTTTTATTGTCTGTTTTTGAAGAGTATCTGACAATGTGTCTACGTTAATATTAAATGGACAGCTTATTAGCTTATATTGCCAACTTCCGTTTGAAAGAACCATAAAATATCATTTGAATTCATCACTCAAACTGTCAAGGTTATTAAACAATCACTATATTTTTCAATCCAGAAGGATAAAATAGTTCTTCTACATCAGAGAAAATTTCATTCAGTCGATGGAAAGATGAAAAAATAAGACAACAGACAACGCACTGACGCTTTTGGATACCATCTTTTTAGATAAGCCAAATTTCACATAATCATCTATGTACGTTCTTATTTTCGGGGGATCCATTATCTTATTAACCCATTACATTATTTTAGTGTAATAATACTTTGACGTACATAAACTCGCGGCGATTACATACTACAATTGAACAACTGAAATTATCGAAATAGTAAAATCACATCTCTAAACAAATAAATAATATTGTATAAAAAAATAAAATTAACGAATTTGCTACATAAAATTCAAAAATAATAATAATATCCACTACAAAATTGACAAAATAATTATATAATTAATTTAAAAAAATATGCAATATTATAATTATTGTCCTTGCAAACGACCGGCATATTATTATGCACAATTAAACTTTGAATTTTCAATTTTCAATTTTGTATCCTATATTAATCGATTTTATCGTGTTATTTTGAACCACACAGCGACTGGTTAAAAATGAGCAAACGGGAGGGTATAAAATATTTTTTAATTAAATACACCGGATCAATGATTTATATCGTAGATATAAATTAATTACACACCTAATATAATATCCTGAAATGTTTATGTATTTAGGTTTATGTACAACCTGCGAACGAGCCACTTAAGTGTATTTTATTTATATAACAATACGTATTTTCTTCTTTTCGACTTCGTTGTTTAAATAATCAAACATTTTCAACAAATAACAATAAGTTGTGAAATATCAGTTAATTACCAGATGATTTAATAAAATGACTGATTAGTTAAAAAACTATTTTGATGTTATCTTTTTAGTTACGCTTGTAATATATAGTATTTTTACAGAAGAATAAATATTCGAATAAGCCTTTCAATATTTTTGAAAGTTTGGAATTCTTAAATTTTAAATTAACTTGGTCGGACAATTTTTTTTTCTAATATTTAATACTTTAATTACGTTGAAATTGTATCGTTTACCATCGATCTAATATAAGATTCTGAACGAAGCAAAAAAGTACTTGGTTTTACATAATAATAGGGTTTTTTCCACAGAAAACACTTTTTGATGTAATAAAAAAGGTCAAAAAGCTGCATGTAATATATTTAATGATTAGAAATTTATTGCAGATTTTATTTAATTAATTTTCTCAATTGTCCACTATTTTTGTCCTGAAAACTTAAATTCAATATTAAATGCCATATAATAATGTTGTATAATAAAATAGCAATGCAAAACGATATTAGGTAGTTCTCAATAACTTCCGATGGCCATCATTAAAAGAATCGCCTTTTAAGTTTGATTTTAAGACAAAAAAAAACATTTATAGTTAAGTAATTCTTATATTTTAATTTAATCTAAATTTATTATTTTAAGTTACTCATCTTTATGATATTCATCAATACATTTTTAATCGTAATTATATGTTTTCACCAGCACGTGGAATTTTTAATATGCTTTATAAATAGTAGTCACTCAAACGCCACCGTTTGGAATGGAACATAATTATTTGCTTTTAAATCTAGCCACATAATAATGTATAAAAGCAGCTGAGACGAGATCACCTTACATATAGTCTGTATATTTATTACTTATCCTATCAGTCCTTATTTTATGTATTTTACCCATTATTTGACTACACGAGCTTGCAGGCATTATATAACTGACATCATATTATATTATATTGCTTACTAACCGAAAGAATATTGAAAAAAGTGATGATGAAGAATGATAGTTTTACTAATGTACCTAAAGAAAGACTTTAAATGTATTGATACGGAGAGAAAAGTCAAAACGTGACTGAATCAGAAATTTCTCCAATGCTTAAATTGAAAACCTGGATATATAAAGTGGTATATAAAAATAGATTGTAATGACTAAATGTCGAAAGTCTATACTGTGCACTCTACAGTAACAGTTCTGACGAAAATAATAACTATAAAATATATTTTGGGTAAGTCACTTTAATAATATCAAAAAGCGAATCAAATGTTCTATTAATTCAAAATAATTGACTAGGTACCTACACCTAAACATAATACAATAAATAAAACAGTCTAATTTTCAATAATATAGCTTAATAACATGCATTTTCTATAATGGTAGACTATATAACTCTTCAAATTGTTTGAGTACCAAATGAAACAAAAAAAACAATTAATGGAATTTCTATAAAATAAAAACAATTTAAATACATTTTAATATTTTATGGGAAAATTGTTTTGTATTTATATTTTTATTTGAGCAAATTAAAAAACTAATTAATTTGTATGTTTAAAATATTTTTAATAAATTAAATTTAGTATTACCTGTGTTATAAAAAGCTTGAATTTAATGAGTAATAAAATAATAAAATTAGAAATATAAGGATATTAAAACTGATTATTTTATGAGTTTAGATGACCCCTATTTATAATACTTATCCTCTTTACACAATATATATAGATATAAATGATTTATCATAAGATCAAAATCAAACAAAATAAATTGTAAACCTATTATTTATAGAAAAATAATTTTATCAGAGTATCTATATAATATATATTAAACAAAGTTGTATAAAATATAATTATAATTATGATTATTTTTTTTATTATTTGATTAGATTTTATTTTGAAAATGTTCATTCACATAAAAATTTAAAAAAATATTTAAAAGTAGTGTAAGTTATTTACATTAATATGAACTCACATATTACGTTTATGCGTCTGCATAGTGTATACAAATATCAAAGAATAAAATTTGTCAATTTAATCATGCGGAATTATCAATATTTAATAAAAACTATTAGATGTTTTCTTATAATTATTTCCTTATATTCATATTGACTAATGGTATACAATGTATACACGGTACATACACGAGCAATCTATTGATGAATAAAAAATCACTGATAATTATTTATTTATTAATAACTTTGTAAATCAAATTATCTTTATTTTTGTACATATTGAAATATATTTTACTTAAAATTAATACGGCTTTGACCTCGAATGATGGGATCATAATGGGTATCAAAACAGTGTAACTAAGTATCTAATACCTAGTATACTTTGCAATATGTACGGCTTAAAACATAACATTTTTTATTCTATCGATCAAATGTATTGTATTTAATACTCAACTTGAATAAAATGTATTTATACACTTTATTCATTAATTTGATTTTAAATGTTTATCAAAAAAAAACCTATTTCCACATAAATATATGCATTATTTACTTAATTATATGTTGTATTTTTTATTCTTTATATATACATAAAAAATTTATATAATATTAAAAATATAATACTGAAATCAACCAAATGTGAAAACATTATCTTCTTAGTTCGGTCTAAAAACTATACGAAATCGTATTAAACATTTCCCTTATACGCGTTCAAACGTCGAATGTAATTTCATACACCAAAAAACAATTTATTTAAAACCCAAAGAAAAAAATTACTTAAGGTTAACTGGAGAAAAAAATAACATATGTTTCAAATAATTTATATTATATCATATTAATATTAAACCTTATGTCATGAAAATGATGCAATTATCTTAAATATTTTATACCCATATAATTTTGATACGAAGTTTTAATGATAAATTGTATTTTTATGTTTGCGGTAAATTATGATATAAAAAATATACACTTTACGTAATAATCTGTAATCTGTATATTAACTAATTATCTACGTATCTTCTATCCTTTCAGAGATGACAAAGATGAAGAAAAATCGCAACTTTGGTTTGAAAATAACGAAAAATCCTTGGTGGTCATGCAAGAAGCATCGCAAGAACTGTTCAGCAGAGGTCTGATTGTCGACCCCCAGATATTTCATTCGGCAGTTCAACATCAAACTTTACACGCTTTGGGTAAATAAAACGGATACGTAGTAGTGATTAAAGATGCAACAACAATTGAGACATGTACATTTCTTTAGACTTGAACAAAGATCACATGGTGGTGTACAGCAGGGAGTTCACCGGACGGCATAACTACGAATACGGTGTCGATGAAACGGTTCAATCATTCAAACACTTCTTAAAGGACACGGTGTCACCGGACAACCTAATCGAATTGAGGTTAGTGAATCAATGTTTTACACGTTTCTACGTTATTTTTAGGTTTTGTTAAACATACCGTAAATGATCGTGCGGTTTACAGTGTGGAATGGAAACCCGGAGGTATCGACGGCGAACATCCCGAGCACGACATGTACCTGACGATATTCCAAGAGGCGGTCATGTCAAAGATGCAGTGCATGATAAACACAAGCATTGAGCAGAGGCCCGAGCTGAACGCCAGAAACAAGACCATACAGGAAGTGCTGAAAGAGGCGATCGTGCACATATCACACTGCAGGGATCTAATTGGACTCAACCCGCCCGATCCTCGGTCGGAAACTGTGAACAAGATACGGAAAATGATGTCAACGACCACCAAACACGGGCCGATCGTTGTGCGCGGTGGCTTGGGGTCGGGCAAGACTTCGATCCTGACCACCGTCTACCAGGAGTGCGCGAAATGGTTTGACAAGAAGCCGATGCGAATAGTGAGGTTCTCGGGCGTCACGCCAAGGGCCTCGTACAATCTGGAACTGTTGCGCATCATCTGTGAACAGCTGTCCTACATACTTCAGCCGAACGGTCTCTGCGTGCCCCTAGACGCCTCGTTCGACCCGCTGTACGTCAGTGATTGGTTCCAGACGCTGCTGAAGCGATTCGAGGACGAGTGCAGGACCTCCACGTTGGTCCTGTTCATCGACGATCTGCACAGGTTAAACCCTTTGGACTCGGACATCGTTGCCGGGCTGTCGTGGTTGCCGACCGTGCTGCCGAGCAACGTACACATCGTGTGCACTACCCTGTACATCCCGGACGAGTTGAAAATGACGCCGTTGCAGAAAGACCGTTTTAGGAATTCGGAATTTTACGTGGAACAACCGGACGCCGATATAGGTACGATAATATTAAAAAATACACATACATGCCATTGTCGTATCACCACTAAACCAAACCCACGTTTATTCCAATCAAATGTTATCACAATTCCAGTTCGTGTTTGTAGAAACATATTTTTTTAGTAAAAAAAAAAAATTATACGATGGGCTAAAATCCATGCATAAACATACGCTATTCCAATATGGAACGGTTCTTAGTAAGTTTCACAGAAATCCAAATTTTTCACATAAATTTGATAAAGCATCTGATTCAAGATCTGTTTTTACTTTAGGTAATTTTATATTTTTTATTGATCGTTAATATATCCCCTTTGAAATCACCATTACATTTATAAGAATTAATACATTAATTTAATGTAAAAGAATAAAGATAATATTTCGAAAAATATTTATTTTTTATTACTAATTTAGTACTTCATCTTATTAGATAGTGTGGATTTTTTATGATGCATACAAAAAAATATATACCTTTAGAAAAAAGTATATTTACGTATAGGTACATTAAAGTGATATTCATTAATGTACAGCGTGAAAGATAAAATTATTATATTAATTCTAGATCAAAAAGAGTAAAATAAATTGTGTTTGCTAGAAAAACTAACTGTTAAAAACTATCTTTTTTCTTTTTTTTTTTTTTAGAGACAATCAAGACAAATATTAGCAATATGTTTGACAACTACGAACAGCTTTTTGGTTTAAAAGCCGTTTCAAGATTAGCTTCGTACATATCTGTATCTGAATTTGGTTTAACAGAAACCGAACTCCTCGAGCTTCTTATGCCAACGACCGGTGATTTTGGAACTCCGTTAAAACTAGAAGATGGAAATTTTAATTTTTCCACATTTTGTACTGTTAAAAAAACTATAAGTAAGAAGTAAAATATAAAAATAAAAATAAATTAAACATTAATTTATTCTTTTTTAAGTGCCGTTGCTATTCGAAAAATTCATGAGCGGTCGTATATTGTTATGTTGGAGAAACAAAATAACATATGACGTAGTTAGGCAAAGATATCTCACGTCAAAGATACAACAAAGGACCTTACATATGGATATTGGCAACTTGTTCTACAGTGAATTTTCCAAAGACGAATCAGAATCAAAGACTGATGGTTGTAAGTATACTGCGTAAACACAACATTGCAAATCGTACATAATCGTATTTATATCGTACGCAAAGCAGACCGTACAAGTATAGCGTGCAGGCGAGTACTACGACGAAGTATTATATACTTTTATTATTGTTACAGCGGTAAGCAAAGATGGAGAAACGATTATACAAAACGATATGACATACAGTTTGAGACACGTTGAAGAATCTTGGATTCATCTCCTCAAAGCAGGTGAGCCTACTGAAGAGCAATATCGCTTCTAGTTCGAGCGCCATAGTAGTCCAAAGTCCAACTCTTTTTCATTCAAGCCGCCCTAAAAATAAAATATTACGCCTCTCGTGAATAAATTAAATTAGGCACAATTTTATGTTACGATAATCATTTGGCGCTTTATTATTTATATATTCAAATTTTTTTACTTATACAACTAAGTAGCCTAGAAATAAATGTAACGCCTACCCCATTATAAGTGCGTGGCTGCGAAGTGTGGCAACTATTGTCGTGCAATATTAAAAACGAAAACATTTTACGACGTTTCGCAGGTGACAACATGAGGCTAAAAGAGCTGACGTTGTGCAATTTTGACTTTTTATTGGCGGCCGTGCGAACAATATCCGTCAGCTACCTCCGTTCTATACTGGAACACGCACGATGTTACGTGTTGGACAGAGATGTCGAATTGGTTTACTATACAGTGAGGAAATCGAGTGACGTGCTCACGAGAGACACATTGCAACTAGGAGCGCAGATAATAAGTTGGCTACGACCCGTGGCAGGTGAGCAAAAACACTTTTGTATAATATTAATATAATTCTTTGTTTTATTTTTCTCCTAAATATAACTGACAACGGCCTCGTTTCACAGACAGCAGCAAATTGATGCACAGAATCGTGAGGTGTTCGGTATCATGGTGCGACGGATTCACCGATCCGTTACTAGTACCGCACACGAGTTGGTTACAACCTCCTTTACCTTTGCATATCAAATGTAATCGTCGATTATAATTAAAAATACAGATGGACGATTCGCTTTTTTTCGATACCATTGATACTCGAAACAGTTATCGTAAAAAAAAAAATCAAGACATATTTTTGTATCTATTTTATGTTATTCTTACGCGTTTGGTCGTGACTTATGTTTAATAAAAACGTGTCGCACGAATTAAGAATTATAGTTTTTACGTGCATTTAACGGGAACATAAGTCACTGAGTATCGTGATTAAAATATTCGACGTCGTCCATTTCTGGTAAAAACGACAAATTTGACCATCGCTATCAACCGTGACTTGTTTTCAGGTGTCAACTGTGGTATACCGATCCGTTATATAGCCCCTACACCTTCGGCGCAACACGTGGTAGTCATACCGCAAGAAGGCGACGCTCAACTTTGGCACACTATGAGCAATACGAGGATTCAAACTTTCCAAGGACATCAGAAACCAATAAAATGTTTAAATATAAATAAAAATCCTCAGTTATTAGTTACTGGTTCTGAAGATCATAGCGTACTTGTTTGGGACCTAAATACATACGCTTTAGTAGCGAAATACACGTGAGTCTCATTTGCCGTTTGATCTGATAACTTATTCGTTTTAAAATACACACACCTACGCACATGTGTATAAATATATGTTACCAATAATCGGTACCATTTATTGTTCATCGATCTCATTAGGAAATATTGTTTACCTTCACAGCGACTTAGAATCGTTAGTCTTGAGCCTTTGCGTGGCGACGATCAACGATGGCGGAAATAAAGAACATGGTGTGGTTTTGGGATGTGAAAACAGTAAAATACTTCTATATACATTAAAAGGCAAATTGGTAAAAAAAATAGACTATCACAAAGGACCTATTACAGCGGTTCAATTGACATCGCAAGACGTTCTGGTTACAGGTAAATACAAAACGCTTATTAATTTATTATATTATTAGTTATAATATATTATTTGATTGTCAATGATGTGGATTGTTCACTATTTTTTTATTTATTAAATCCGAATTTTCGAGTAGATACCTATAATGATTAATTAATAATGATTAATCGAGTTGGTTTTAAAAATTCTATTAGTATTGAAATGTCTACGGTTTTAATTTAAATTTTTACTGTAATAACACTGCACTATGCAAACAAGTGTATGCAATCATTGCATTTTAATAGTTCTAAATAAGAAAATTATACTCCCTTCAAAATAAAGAAAACGATCTTTAATATAATTAATGTAATTGTACTATGTCCGGGATTTGGAAAAACCATCAAATACGTTTGAAGTGCAAAAAGTCCAATGTATTTACAACACAATCCTGTGGATTGACAACGATACGGTTTTGCCGGTAAACGCTGCAGTGGCACCGAATTTTTCTTAAAACGTACTCCGGCCAAATTATAATATAACGGCCTGTCCTTAACATAGTGTTCGGCCTTCGGTGCCACTGGGTAAACGTACCGCGGTACATCTTAACACTGGATTCGTCTACTCACCTGCAGGGTCGTCGGATTGCATGGTGTGCCTGTGGGAGATGGACACGCTTGACCTGCTCAACACCATCGAGCTGCCGGGTCCGGTGCAGATGTTGGACATATCGATCGATTCCATGTTTCTGCTGGTGCTCTGCGAGGGCAACCAGCTGTGGTTGCATGCGCTCGCCACCGGCACCCTCATACACAACTTGAAGGGCTACTGCTCCAAAGTCATGTCGATCGCGCTGGCCGAGGACTGTCAGCGCGCGGTGGTGGCCGGCGTCGACTCCAGAGTGTACATTTACGACATACATTCGGGCGACCTTGACCTAGTTCCCATTTCTACCTCGCCGCATCACAAAGAAGTCATAGCCGTGAAGATCACCAACAACGACGATTTCCTGGTCACAGCCGGTTAGTACCGCCGATACCCAGTCGATTGTCGACGGTTGGTTAGGCCGATCGACGCTGTATGATTTCAGTTAACATTCGAGATACGAGAGGCGTGTTTTGATTATTGCCGTTTCGTGATGAACGTGAACGTTTTCCAACTACTGTATATCGTATGGACAAATAAACATATCTATTTTAACCCTGTCTATAGTTATATACACCACTCTAGATTTTCTTGATCTTTCGTAATACACCCTTTATACCAATGCCCGCGAAAAATAAATTAAAACGATTTATAATCTTAGAAAGGTCCGGTACATTATGTTCTGAAAACAATACCCGTAATTCATCGCTAAACATGGTACTTTAAAAGTATAACTCGACCGGCATAAATATATGTAATAACAGCATCATATGTTATGTTTATTTAGAAAACTATATAATATAGGAACGATTAGCCCGCACGTAAAACATGGTTACTCAAATCGGTGAAAATACGATATTTCCCGAGATAAATCTTGAAGAATTCGCGTCATTCAATAATGAGTTCAAATTTTAAACTCCAGGTCTTTTATCGTATAAATTCCAAACAGCCCCCAATCACACATTCCTTCAGTAATCACTAAATTGGAACGCTTCTTGGTTTATCTCGAGCGCGTAACATTTGATTTACCTACCTACCAGTGCGTCTCATTGTCACGTTTCAAACAGGAAACGGAAAGATCGCCTACTGGAACTTCAGAAAAATGGGAGGTACGCATTCCATCAACAAACAACCGTCGCCGCTGTCCAGAAAACCGCACACCATGGCGATCACCTGTTTGGACATATCACGAGACGGGACCATGGCTGTCACAGGTAACGAACAATAATTTCCGGCTTAGGCGAAGGTCGTGAGACAGAATATCAGGATGGGCTTGCAAGAACATAGCTCGGTACAATATTTTCCGGTCCCCCTTTGGCAAAAATATAATGTGTGTATATACATGTGTGTACATAATATACAATAGGTACCACGGTTTACTAATCTACTTAATTTTATACCATGGTTGATTATAATCCATACGTACACCTAAGACTTGGATTATAATCTACTATGGTGTAAAGTTTACACTGTAAACCTTAAAACAAAAAAAAAAGTTTCCCCCAAAAAAACTTGTTTTTCGCCCATATTATCGTATATGATAGTCGTGGGTCTGTTTGACTGTATTATTAATTTCGTTCGCATTCTGTTTTGACGTATGCACATACGCAGGTGGTCTGGACAGTCTGGTGAACGTTTGGCATCTGAACGTGGAGAGCTTGGAAAACGTCTATCAGCTGAACAACAACGAGCTTCATTCCACCATGCACGGTCACACGGCCGCCATAACCTGCCTGGCCATCGCTTCCAACGGGCTGTTTGCTGTGTCAGGTTCCGAGGACAAGCTCGTGTTGGTTTGGGGCTTGACTGTGGGCAGCGCCGTGTTCACGTTCAGCGTAAGTAACCCCATCCCTTATCCTGTCGCCCGTCACTAGTATCTCGATTTTTTATCATAGAAATTTTTAGTATAATCATATTTTCCCCTATTTTTCGCCATGTTCCGACTCGACAGGGACATCAGTCGGCCATCACCGCGGTGGAAGTGACTTCGGACAGCGAAAAGGTCGTGTCCAGCGACAAGGCGGGAGTCATAGCGGTCTGGCTGTCGGACAACGGCACACTGCTGAACTCGGTGATTTGTCCGGCCACGAACCTGTCAGTGACCAACAACATGAAGTATTTGGTCAGCGGCGACGGACATTTCTCGTAAGACGACCACCAAACAAAAACGACCATTAATCGTGTTCACGTCGAAAATATTGATTTCTCATCTGCATTTATCTTACCGTTGCGCTCGCGTACATTACAGGTTGCACATTTGGCCGTTGTCGGTGAAAAACGAGGGCGGCCCGTGGACAGAAAAATGGCCCGTCAGTCACACAGAGGAGATCACGTGTTTCGTCATAACGTACGACTCGCTGCAGATAATCACCGGATCCAAAGACATGTCATTGAAAGTGTGGCAAATCAACGGCGGCAAACTATCACAGGTATGTATGTGCTTCGTTGTTGCGTGCGTCCTGGATAATGATCTTCCACCTCATTCACCCCTTTCAACCCCTAAATATTGGTCTTGGAGATTCTCGGTGTATAAAACATATGGAACATACAAAATACCTGATATATTTACGAAATATTTTCAATGCTAATACTATTATGGCAACTATGAAAAAATAAAAAATAAATTTATCAGCCTTAAATACTGTTTCGGTGAAAACAAAATTATAAACTTTTAACTGCCATCTTAACTTGAGTTTATCCCCCTCTCCAAAAACTTAGAACTTTACAAAGTCAGTTTTTTTTTTAATCTGCATTAAAAAGTAACTTTTAACTTGACTGAGTTTATTTTAATTTTTTTTTTCTTTTAGCCCAATAACTTAAACTAGTTTCAAAATAAAAATGAAAGTTTACACCCTGTCCTGTAAACAAAATACATCATAATATACCGTCGTCGGTCGTATAGATCCGTTCGATGCTCGATTTATTTTAGCCTGTTCCTCCCCCTCTCTCTCGCACACACACACACTCAGTCCTATCTTTCTCCAAAAATAAAACACAGTAAAACTCGTTTAATGACGCTTTCCCGCATAGGACGCTGTTTTCCGTCGGTCCCTAGACATTTCCTAGATTAGTCAATGTAAAAACTACCTGTTGAGACGTTTTTCTCTTTGTAATCAGATAAAACGCTCTTTTTTCAATAGATTATTACGATTAATTTTAGTAATTGTGTGAAAATAAAAATACGTATGTAGAAATATTATTCTTCTACGTGTACTTATCGTTTTATTTTATCGCTATACCTACATAGTTTTTACACATACGTATTTTATCATTACTTATTACGTATAACAATTTCATCGCCTATGAGATTCAGTAAATACAGTTAGTTCGCAAGTGTACAATCATTATTCCGTTATGGTTGTGGTATATTTTAAATAAATTCAATAGCAAAAAATATTGTAATATTATAATGCATTCGTAAACGTATTGTCTGTTAAATTACGTCCAATAATAAAAAAGTTAACTTGATATTTCAATGATTTAATTTTTTTTTTTCAATTCCCGCTTAAGAGAGCTCTGGGTAAGAGCTAAAAGATGCCCTTAAAGAACGTCTTGAACGAGTTTTACTGTAATATAGTTTAACGGTAGCCGAACGCGGTTATAACATAATAATATTATAATGTATGCCGTCTCACAGGTACTGGTCGGCCACGAGGACCAAGTGACGTGCGTGGCCGTGGCTATCAGCGACAAGTCGATCGTCGTCTCCGGGTCGTGGGACGCCAACCTCATCATATGGGACATCCACACGGGCGACGACAGACACCTGTTAACCGGGCACCTGGGCCACGTGACGTGCGTCAAGCTTAGTGGCGACGGGTCGGTGGCGCTGTCCGGGTCCGACGACAAGCGCATAATCGTATGGGACACGAAACGCGGCGTCGCGCTCACGTCGCTGCAACTGCACCTGCCCATACTGGGCCTGTCCATGTCCACGGACGTTACCCGGGTCGTGGTCCATCTGTACGAAAGTCAATACCTGCCGATCACGCAGCTGATGAACACGCCCGCGCAGTACGTCAAAGTCCCAGTGTTCATCAACCGAGGTGAGTGAGCCCACCCGTGTGGCATGGTCACCGGTGTCTGGGACACGTAATCGTCAGAGTTGAGCGTTATTCGAATGAAATTTTATCTAGATGATTATTTAGATAACATTTTATTTGAATGAAAATTTAGTCTAATGATTTTTTCTTATAATTATTCGAATAAATTTTTATTCGGCTAATTTGAAAATATTTTCATTCGAATAAAAAATGATTCAACTAAATTTCAAACATAGATTTTCGAATAATTTTCGTTTATTTTATATACTGATCGTATACTACATAAAAAATGGGTTTACCGCCATGCGCGTGAACCACAACCATGGTCATAGCACAGGAATAGGTGTAGCGCCAATGCGATCCGCCATTTCCTTTGTTGCACGTCATCTCGGCGCACAATAATAAATTATGGCCTGCAGTGACGTACGCCCGTGGTGACGGGGGATAAAGCGGGATGAGAACGATAATACCTATACCTTCCCTGTTGCCTTTTCTCATATACATTTTCATATACAATATAATATAAACAAACACTGATATTTTATAAGTGCAATATATAACTAATTGTATAATAGTAAATTGCGTTGAAGAATTATTTTAATATTTTAGATACCATATTTTACCAGTAGATATACCTTATTCACCATTCATGCTAAACTACTATATGTATAAGTATAATGAATTGCAACATTCTGACAACTACACAATTTAAAATTAATTGTTATTTATTGGGAATGTGGCGACCAGTTGTTTCATTACCTACATTCAAAATTATTACACCTCCCCCCTTCATAAGTAGAAGACGCTTAACAATTAAAATGTATATATATATGTTTAGATACAATTTTTGCCATACGATATCCAAATTTAGAGTCAAAATAAACCCTCCAACATATAAGACCTATACAAACTTTTCAATTCATGTCTTCGACAAATAACTCATACCCTTTGGTATATAATGAATGCACTACATAAGCCCCTGTTAGTTCCAACAGTAAACAAATAGCGATCAAATATTATAAAAAATTCCACTCTTAACTCTGTTCAAACCAAAACCCATTATTCTCACATGTCCTCGATCACCATTCTTAACAACTCATCAAAAAGGCTTAAAAAAAGCCAATAAACGCTCTTACCAAAAAAGAAGAAGGTTGACCCCCTAAAAACTCATAAAATTAAACAAAAGTTACTATAATTTCTGAACGGTTTCCTTCGACAAGTTAATCAAACCATTTCTATTATATTGTTTATTATTGTCATCTCATTTACTACTTACTATCCTCATTTGTGTATTTATGTAGATCGTAAGGTTGCAGGTAATATAAAGTTTATTTAATAAAAAAAATATATTGATTTTATAGTCGTATTATAGGTAATAGAGGGAAATATAAATGTGAACGCAAAGTAATCTGCGCAAAAACAGTATCAAACTTTTCTTGAAAAATGAAACTTCATTACGGACATATTATATGCGAAATGTGTTCGAGTGAATACAGTATTATGCGTTCCATACTCCTACACAAGACACGACGCTTACACTTCCATGTATACGAGTGCGGTATTTTAATGTATTAAATTTAAAGTATTTCAGGTGTGTATACTTAATTATATTACACAAGTCTATGAAACACTCATTCAAAATAAAAACACGAGAACAAATGTATTTCAAATGATGTTTATACTTTACGACGTGAGTTAGGTCATTTGACTTTTCATAACAGTCATTATGAAAAAATGATGTTAAAAGTACGTACTTGTATTTTTAGATACTGAATGAAAAGCTAAGACAGTTTCTAGAAAATATTGTTCTTTATTTTTATCGAATAAATGATTTCTACTTTTTAGAATTCATACTCTTGAAATTCTCGTTAACTCATGAATTCGTATAATAAAACTTAACCTCTTCAAAAACTCATATAGAAGTATCCCCGAGAGCTCTCAGTCTCAGTATACACTCACTGCAACTACCTACCGTCTGGTGTCTATCTCTATCTAATGTCTTCTATAGATACCTCGAAAAAAGTTATTATTCAATATTAATTTTCAAAACAAAGTCACTCGGTTAACCGGAATGTACCGAAAACAACTATTCAATAATAATAATAAACGGAATAATGTTATAATGACGTTTTTTAATTTTATAATAATTATTCGGCGCAATATCTCTAAACGGCCGTTGTACGTTTACGGTGTAATTTTCTCAGGAAATTATATCACCTTTGGGTTTTTGCTTCAGTCCATTATCGCAGCACAAACACAATAGTAACTTATCATACATCCCCATCCGTTATAATATCTTTTTAATTGCATCATATTTCAAATGGTTCTAAAAGGATATTATGGTATATAATACTGACCTGTTGGTTTATTATATAGTGAAACACCGATGTCCTTTAAAGCGTCATAAATTGTTTTTATTCGTTTTCCACGCTATTGTGAATCGTATAATTATTTGGTTGGTATTGGATTTCGTTTTATTTGTATAATACTATAACAACAGTGGGGTTCTCAAACTAGATTCCGTGAGAACATCCAAGGGGCTCGGTGAATATAGGTTTAATTAAATCAATCACGAACATTGGGATTACAATAACTTGATTACATCGTTAGTGACACGTCTCTGTTCTATAATTGTAGCTTATATTTAACGATTACGATTTTTTTTTTTTATCCAACTCATAATTTCTATGTAAATTTAACAAATTTAAAACTAAACTACATGTCTATAAAAAATATCATTATCTTATGGTTTTGGATTTTTTATACGATTTTGATTATATATATATATATTTTTTTTTTTTTAATTTAGTAAAAGCTACAAAAACATTGATTATTATAGCTTGGCATTTGTCAAACAAATAAATAAATATTTAGGTATAAAATGATATATTATTTTGTACTAAATTATAAGCGTTTAATTCAATGGTGCTCACTGCCCAACCTTTTTTCTACGGTGAACCACTTTGATATACAATTATCTTCGAGCGGGCTACCAAATATAAAAGTACGAGTAATTTCAATCATTAGGTAAAATATTATTATCTTGTCGTACATAGCAAGTATACAATAAATATGTAAATACATATTAGACTTATTTTCTTATATTTTATTGACTATTGAAAGCATTATAAATTGAGGTGCATATTAATCGGTATTGTTTTCTTTAAAGTGCAACCTATGGGTGATAACAAAATTAAATCGTAAAATGTCCATCTGAAAATGCCCGATAGAAAATTACTTAAATACATTGATGATAATTGTCGAATTCTCAATAATAGATGGTCGATGTATTACTTTTTCATTAAAATTAATAATGAAATTTTATTCAAAACTTTCACATGAGTATTTCTCTGCTTTAAAAGATATGATGTAAATGGAAAATATATTTGGCTTGACGTATAAATGTGAACAAATATTTTAACAAGTGAAACTAATAAAGTTAGTTTATGAATCGTGACTTATGAATGAACGCACCTTCATTCAATTTTGAGGATTGAAACATAACTAAATTCCAACCAGGTATTTTATTATTATTAAACGAAATACAGGCTGAAATTTCACATTAAAAATGAGTATAAAACATTTCTTTATATTTTTAGTATTTTTGTTATTAATTCTAACTACTATTATTGTATTTTTGAAATATCAATTTTATTCAAAAAAGTTCATAAATCAAAAAAAATGAATTTTACTTTTTTTAATATTTTGTTTTATTTTAAAAATTTGAAACGGGTTACATAGAATACCTTCATAGGTCACACGTGGCCCGCAGACCGTAGGTTAGATACCACTGGTTTAATTAGTTCCTACAGTTGTGTCAGTAAAAATTTGATAATTAAAACTATATTAGAGCAATCTCATCCTGGACCCAGTGGTTCATGTGGACTATCAAATAGGTATTTCGATACTTGCACTTATTTCAGTATAGTTGCGACAATTGTATAATGTCAAGTTTTTTTTAGTAACTGAAAATTAGATAAAAAAGCTTTGGAACTTTAAACAATGTATTTTAACTTAAACTCCAAAAACATAATATACGTACATAATATTTTTTTTAAACTTTCAAAACTTTCAACTACCAACAAAATTTAATTCAATGATTAAAAACACCAATTTACTTAAGAAAAAACACTCAACAAGCCATCGGCGAATAAATAGAAATAAAAGTAATAATAAACATAAGATAAAATACAAAAATTCAATGATTTTAAAAGTTTAGTGTGGATTATGAGATTAAGAACCGCAAGTGACAGACATATAATGATGGATTAACATTGGTATTAAAAACTATTAACTTAGGAAATTTTTAATTATTTAGTTACGTTTTATTTCCAAAGTATTCCAAATATTTTCAAATATGCATTGTTCTGTGTGGTCATTGTTAGTTTTCCACATTTGCCGCTAATATTGTTAACCCAACTACTAAAGCAACTCATCAGCAGTGTAATAATTATCACCACTACAGAATAATTATTGGTATTTGGTGTATTCGTGTAACGGATCTAGGGGTATTGCTTTCAAAATTTGGACCACATGATTTTTAGTTGTAATTATTTTTGTGATTCAATTCAAGGTTTGACATTAAAAATATCATTATAATTATGGATTTCTCGAATCTATGTAGAATGCCAAGCAATAACATTCAATATACAAATGCACTTCATGACTTGTACAAATAATATCTATCTAGCGACTGACGATAGTTGTCAGTTGTGTGTTCTCGGTCGTATAACATCCATAATCGGAGTTGCACGATTCAGTGGTTGAAAAACAGTTAGTCCAATGACCACGTGTGAAGAATTCAAGATCCTTGAGTTTTCTGTTCGGTGATTCTGATCGTCGTATAAGATATAGTGCGTATACGACAATAATATTCACCCTACTTTAGAGCAATTTCACGAGTCCCGCTTGGAGCATCGTGTCTCGTACTCGATCATTATTATGGTATATATAAAATGACTAATGTAAGACTCGGGTGAATTTTGGGTGAACTACAAGCATATTAAAATGTATTTTACCCATGGGCAAGCTTCTTTAAGATTTCCACGTAGAAACTTACTTTTGCCAGCAAAGAGCCAAGTTAAACTGTATACGTGTACTTTTTGTTTTCTTTAATAATGCACTAGTATACTTAATCCTCACGGCCGTATTCTGAACGTTTCATGCAATGCTCTTAAATTTCTCCGATTTATAAAGAGAATTTCCGGAAATTTCAAACTTGAAACCTCTGCGGCGCGCGTACGATAATCAGACATCTTTTAGAGAAGCCTATTGTCTATTACTACTTGAAACCCTCGTTCGGTGGAAAACGAGAACACAATGGGTCTTATACAGGTTTTATAGCTTTTCTGGTTTATTGCTCACAAGAATTATCCACAACTATTCTGCGCTGAAACTATTCTCTCCTGCGCTGCGCATCATATATTAGACGCTTTTAAAACTGACCACTGGCCACTGTAAATTTAAGACTGTTTTAAGGAACTATTTTTCATGCGTCGTTGTTTCCTTTTTTCCGGTCTGAAATTAATACTAAGATTCCAGCTTTAAGATGCAGGTCACAAATTTCCTGATGACTCCACAGTCGTTACTAAAATATATATTCGTCGAGTGGACATATTTCCCAGTGTAATATTCTAAATATAATTTTGATTACACACTACTGTAATATTATTGTTGTCGTTATTTTAGTACATACAAGAGACAAGACTGTGATTACATTATTTTATCGTAATTAATTGTTCATTTAAATTCCATTTAACCATAACACAATGTACATATACCTACATTACATATTGGACTAGCAAAAGCTCTTAGGGTAAATTTAGTAAGCTCTATTCGTTTGTGGAAACAAACTTACCCAAACGATGGGTTGTTTATTTAAGAATACTCGAATGTCTTGTTTGCTCGTATCTAGGTACTCGAACATAATTCATCAGAGGAACGCTAACAGTTTCCACCACGCGTGCATACTCTCGATATATATTTAACGTATATTTCAATTAGAACCTACCTATATTCAGGCGTGTATCAGGCATAAAAATATGTAAAGAAACGCGACCGCCAAGTTTACAGTTTCATTTCATACCTATTTATATAAGATTTTTTAAGAACAATTGTTATTGTTTTTTTTTTTTTTGTAATGTATAAAGTTATTTATCTCATAATCATTCGATAATATAATATTTTTCGTAAACCGTGTGTTTACAGAACACAGATCATTGGCTGCTAAGAAACCCATGAGGAGGATGTTGATCAAGGAATACTCGTTGGACTCGTACACGTGGCAGAGGAAGTACGCGCACTTGACCTCGTCGATAACGCGGGCGGCCGTGGACGAAAAGTTGCGCAGGTTTTCCGTCTCGGCCAGCATGGAAGAAATATCAAAACAGGCCAACAACAACGATAATATGGGATCGCAGGTGGGTCATCGTATGACGCGTATAACTGCGAGTCTACGAGCAGATATTTCAGAGGGCACTAGACCCCGAAAACCGTTTTAGCATATCGACATCGCGTTCAATATTTGTGTCGTTAGTAAAAAAATAGCAATGTCTCCCCGGAAATTCCTATGGCGCGACTTGCGTACGTCCGTCGAACGAGATTATAATACTCACAATCTGACCTTTGGCATTACAGAATCTGGGACCCGAACAGGCAGCCTTGGCGCAATCGCAACACTTTGACCAATTGATCGCTGAATGGAACAACAAACGGTCGCCTTCTAAATCTACGAGCCGACCAAATGTGGTAAGAATACTGTGATGTATACATAGCACGCGCGTATAACCGTGATGTTGAATACTTGATGGTTTCATAATGTTAGAAATGTTTCAAAAATATTATATCTAAAACTACAAAAAGAAGACTTATTATTATTGTTATCATATATTTGCTAGATAAAAAGTTAAAATATTATTATTAATACTATTATAGCATGACTAAAGTCAAAATATTTCATTGTTGAAACACACATTTTGGATAATATTAATAAAATAAAAATTATTTTTTTACTTATAACGCGTATCTACCAAAACATTTAAGCTTGAAAAAATTCAAAAAATGGAAAGAAATAAATTTCTTATTATTCAAGTCTATTATATTGGATAAGAATATTACTCAAAAAATCTTTTACTCATCATTATAATATGATCTCCCTCTCTTGTATCCTGGCCAACCCTATTATTAACAAAAACAAAAACTCTAAACACACCTATATAAGTATACAACCCATGTCACTGTAGTCAATACCTGATACCTATAGATTATTCAAGTGAATTTGCGTACAATAGCATTATAATATGTGTAATAATATAATATATTTCCTACCAATAGTATGACAAATTCATTACACTTCCACTACATAAATTATAGTAACTATCGTCTACCATATTTTTATGCCATTATTTATTTCAATATTTTCCTAATAAAAATCTATACGACAGTAAATTATTATTACATTATGGGCGTATTTTGCTCGAGATATTTTTTTAAAACAAGCGTGTTCGGTATCAGTTTTTTCCAATTTCCGAGGAAACTGCGAAAATCTTTTTTGAGTACAGTTTGCATTATTTGGTTTCCTATCTGCTAAAATAAACAGAGATGTGCCGTAAGGACCGCTCTTTATTTTTTTATTTACACGTTTAAATGGGATAAGAACAAGAAACGCAAAATAATCTAGCCAAACAAGACCACGCAACGAAAATATTATAATTATTGTTTGAATTTCATTTTTACCAGACATGTTTAATGAAGAATCCTTATCTGAAATTACACAACGTTTGTTGACGAGGTTAAACCCCTATATATCAACCCTTATGCCCTACAACGGTACGCGCTACTGTCTACACAGCCGCAAATATAACGTAGGTAGTGCCACATTTACCCAACATAAATTTTAAGTCTATGAAGGGTTATGTTAAGAGTAAATTATTAGGGTAAATATGTATGAAACCTTTTGACCTTTTAATTTTGTATACCCAATGTACCTGATGCAATAAACTAACATATAGGTGTAGTTATATGAATGCACATATATTGTTACATGATTAATGTTTATAATGTTTATAAACCTAGTTAATGTCAATATTGAATTTTATTTGTCATTCTATAACGAGTAAATATTGTCGTGTTTAGAAAGCTCAAAACATTGTAGGTACTATACAGACCAAATATATATTTTCAAACATTAATTCACCTTCTTTTTTTTGTTCAATCAATAACACGCGTTTTTATATTATAAATACTTTTATTAAACTAGATTCTAGATTATTAATATGAAGGTTTTAACCATTTTCACGCTTCAATTGCGTTTTTTGCTTTTTTTTTATTCGTACACAATATACCATATCAATATTGTATAAGTATGTTTCATTTATAGATAACTTATCGACGAGCAAAAGCCGAGAGTGGGCTATATATTATCATAATATATTTAGTATCTGTGACCCGAATGTTAATGAATTTTAAAAACCCGAGGGAAATATCATTTGAAATTTTAAATAAAGAGACGCGCTAGAAAATGGTTTGTATTCCATTAAAAGAAGTAATAATAATATACGAGTATAATTAAATTAAACTACAATGAAATATGCATTGAGTATATTTCTATAACAACCGTATTTATTATTTTATTTCTTTAATACCTGATATTCCGAGCACCAGTAATTGTCGTAATCCTATATTTGTGTACGGCGTATCGCCTTATACAGAATTGGCAAAACGATAAGAAATTAGTTATTTTTATCATAAAATACATTTTTATTAAAAATGTATAAGAATAATTTCAGAACCAATAGTGAAACTCGCATAACAACGCAAAAAATAAAATAAATAGCTGAATAACATTTTTGTTAGTAGATTCTTATATGAGGACAGAAAATTAATTTTAAATCAGTAGTAAAACATTTATTTTGCGCCCAACAACGTATAAAGACGAACATATAAAAAGCGCTTTAACCGGATCATTTCCACGTCGTTTTCCCTGGTATAAAATCGATGTAAGCATTTTTGTTTTGTTTTTTTTATCTTTTTCAGTTTTTGTCGAAGCAGAACTCGAGGTCGAGCAGACAGCACTCGGCTGACGAAGAGAGCCATGGCAGCGACGGTCAGTAAAGTTAATAATATACCTATGCATTATATATATATATACAATATATCGGTATTCGAGAAGAGTGTCTAAGGTGTTGCAACTTTCTGTTTTGATGACACAGCCAATGTTTTAAGACTATGCACAGTGTCCGAGCGGAGCAATTGATCTTACACCCCCGCGTGCTTTTTTTTTTGTTTTCTATTCGGGCGGCTGATCTTTTTTTCGAGCCGGTCAAAAAAATCTAGGAAAGAGGTCGTTTTCTGAATATTCCCCGCTCGACGTTCGAAGAATTCGCGAATTAACGTGCAATAAACAATGTATTATACAGACGCACACGCCCATTTTTATCGCAATCCCAACCGTATCCCAACTTTAACCTTCAGCGCACTTCCACACTACTAAATGTTTCATCGGACACGAAATATTATTGTCACGTCCAAATTTTATTTTTTTTTTTTTATTTCATTAATTGTTTTTCATTGAAACGACCTTAGAGCTTTGTCAATGACATATGTCACTTGGGAGGGGTAGAGTCACGTCCAAATGTGCAGTAAAAGTTATTATAAAAGTCGCGTCATATACCCTCCTGTATAGCCGAGTGCAGACGAAAACGATGGTGATGAGTTCCCCGAATATGATTATGTTTACCTACTGCAGTAATCGCGCCTATACCGGGTAACGTTTTTTCTCGGTTGAAATCCCCTTGTAGGCTGTAGATTCCAAAAAAACCGCGGGTGATATAGCCGAACGTAATATTGGTTAGGTTATACCTATTGCAATGTGACTCCCCAGTCTGCAGCACATCAGATTAATATTTTAGTCATTGTAATTTTTATACTATACATATAATATTATATATAACTAAACATTAAATAGGTACTCACTCGATAACATCTCGATTGACGATATTATTATGGTAATACCGTACGGGGAAAAATATGTTTTCAGTCCCAAGAAGTAGATGGAATGCGATTTGCAGTTTTAAAATTTACTTGGCGCAGACTCCAGAGTACCCCACTATATATTTTTAACCTTAAAAGCAGAATACTGTCCCCCTGCTCGGAATTTGGCTGCAAACGAGTTGTGTCCTAAATACTGAATTATATCCCTAGATTACTTTCGGGTTACACGAATTGAGTTCCTACGTTGTTTTAAGGTTACACGAATTGTGTCCCTAGGTTTTTATAAGGTTACACGAGTTTCATCAAACTAATATAAATATAAAGTAAAAACAACTACACAAATCTTTATAATATTTATCATTTATACACATTAGGGAAAATGTAAATTATACTATTTTTCACAAGTTTAATCCGAGCGTACAATGCTCTTGGCCCATGCAACTCGTGTGTTTCATCACTTTTATCATTGGGACATAAATCGTGTACTCCACTTTTATTATTGGGACACAACACACAACTCGTTAACTACGTCGGAATTTCTTTCGAGTCATTTACTGCGCTATACCAGACGAACGTAATTTCGGTACACATTACCTATATGGAATACAACTACGACGAAATGATACCGCGAAGTATCGCACAAGTCGACAAAGAAGTTGGTGAATGATAACCTAATAAAATTTTAATTCGACAATGACGGTAAAACGCGGCTCGTTCGTGGTCGTCTATAAATATACAACCGTAAGACTGTGGGGAAAAATGTAAAACCTGCTTCCTCTAAAAACCGTTTTCTGGTTCTGAATGTATGTACGTGCTAGCAGTGATGTCGCCCTCAAGTTTGGTCACTAGTCACCATCTAAGGCGTTAAGGTAACCTAACCTACTAGGTACCTAAACATATAACTCACGAGTTTCCATAAAAATGTAAAATAAAATCATTTAACTATGATGATTGACCGGACGCGCGAGACTCGACGTGACACGTTTTAACGATATACGGACGATCCCTCATAACGACGGCTGTCCACGTGTCCGCCATACCTCCGGACGGAAACTCATAAGACGCTTACGTTTCCGGTCAACTCCATCTCGAAGGCGCGGAAGAGTTTTTTTCACCGACCACCGTTTCCCCCCAAATTAATAATCCTCACTAGTGTTTAAAACCACTTGAAACGTGGGAGCATATATTATAAAACAATGATTCCCAAAGTATGTTCCACTAAATAGTCTATAAGTGGTACCATGAAACAATCCCAAGGGTTCCGCGATACATAATATACGTATCAGCGGTTCCTAACCTTTTGTAGACCACGCTATCACCCCCTTACCAATTTTTTTTCGAATACCTTTTTTTTTTACAACGTCTCATGTTATCATAACCACAATTCTAATAATTATATTATAAATTACATAAGTAGACATTCAAAATGTACACATTTATCGTTATTTTTACTACATTAGACTAATTAATTTTTCATAAAAATGTAAAATAAATTATTTTATTTTCAATATTCTTAGTTTTATTTTTATTTACTAAATGCGATGGTTGGCGTTGCGTTTGATACACAAGTTTTTAAACATCAGACCTTAATACTGGAAAGCTTTAAGAATGCCACGAACCCCCGACATAAGTATCGCGAACCCTAAAAGGGCCGCCACAGACCACAAATTAGGAACCACTGTAATATATTACGTAAAAATATTAAGAATTGTCATCTATTTACATACTATTACTATTATTCTATTTGGAAAAAACACCGTTTTCCTATATTATTTTAAACACATGTACCTATAATATAATAAATTATCACTATATATGCAATGGAGGGAGAATACTTCTAGAAGAAAATGACATGTCATATGTTTTAATTATGGGCGCAATGGAAATCTATGGATACTATAACAGTATTGAAATAAAAAGTGTACAAAACCTACATACACTGTAATGAGATACATTTTCCGAATTTCGGGTGTGAAAAGCATTTGGGTTCCACGAAACAAATTACTTTCCAAGGGTGTCATAAAAGTTTAGGAACCACTGTTATAATGATATAATAGTACGTAGGTAGGTACTTAATAATAAAAACATACACGTCGTATTTTCCACGCACATCCCGGGAGTTTTACAGTTTCGTTCTACCGGTGTTCACGTATACCTACAGGCTATAGCGATATTCGATCGAAAACCCGTTTGATGCCCAACCAGTTTTCTGCAACTTACACTTCGTTATCCTTACGGCAGTACTTATCCGTCTTTCTTTCCCACAAGTCTACGCCACGCGCAAATAATGATATAATTGATATACTTCGCTGCACGACGCACTCCAGTTGTGCAGTAGATTTAATCTGATTTACACGGACTTGACCCGACTTACTCGGCGGCAATGTGTTAACACCGGAAACTAATCACAAATACTTAAAAATAGACGTCTGTCCATGTGAATAATAATATTTCAAACCTCGTACGAGACTAGAATATTTCCATTTCTATTTATATCAATGTGGAAATCAATGTGGTTACCAAAAGGTGGTTGTCGGTCCTGAGTTGGGCAAAAACAAATCAAAACGATGAATAAAAAATGAAAGCATGAATAACTGATTATTTAGTGAACAAATAATATGATTTTAATTTAAATAGTAATTTAATAAAAAAAAAATATATTCTGAATAGGTACTTTAATTTGTAAGTAAATAAATAATTCTGAATTTCGGAATATTTAAATTAAATTGATTTTGAATATTATTCCATTTAAATACAGATCTAAATATAGAAATATATATTATATTATATAATGCATTATAAAATATTTTTAACAAATAATAATACCAATATAATGGTCATAAAAGCAATAATAACAATAATAGTTGGGAATATTATAATCATGGGTAATCCTTTGGAGCGGCTGCTTACACTGAAAAATTTCCCCCTTTGGAAATCTAATATGAACTTGTAATTTAATAAATATTATTGTTAAATTAAATATATAAGCTAACTAAATAACTATAAATATATACTTACAATATACAATCGTTTATTGGTATCGAATTGACGTAGGTAAGTACCTAAAATTTCTATTGATCGCAAATATTTTTTATAACTTTTTGAGAAGTTTTTTGTCCCTCTCCTGACTTCTCCTCCTACATTACCCATGGTTGCCAGTGTGCGTAAAATACTAACATTGCAAGGGAAATTTTTATTTGCTATCAGATATCAAACCAATAAAGCTGATATAAAATATGCGTCTTTCAAATGTAAGCTTTAATTCCTATTTTAAATGTACCTACTCAAGGATGGTTTTTTGTTGAATCTTCATGTGACATATCAAAATAAGGGTTGAAAACACCTATTTCAAATTGTACGTGATAATTATTTACAGGTTGGGTTCAGGATTGACAAATTTTATAGTATGTAACTGTTAAAACTTAAAAAAAAAGTTTTAATGCTGTTATTTTGTGTGGAGGATTTCAATTTGCAATGGAATAAAAATTCAAAGCATCCTTAAATATTATTAAAAAACTGATTATGTAAACCAAATGATAATTTTCTTTAACGCTTAACATAACCTTATTAAGACTAATTACTAAAAAGAGATATTTCATTTGTTTCAGATTATATATGATGAATTAACGTATATCGAAAAAACGCTGATCGCCCTAGACAAATCCTACTTCATTCACCATTATTGCAACCTAATTGTGATCAAACATTCAATCATTCTTCTTTATAGTAATTAATATTTAAAATTACGGAAACATAATTTTAAGTCTGCGCAATAAATACCTTATTATAATATTAAGTTAATAACATGGTATAGCTATTGTTGACAATTTTTTTCCTAGTCATTAAAATATTGTAGTGTAGTGTAATATTAGATTAAGTATAATACTATAAGCACAAGAGAAATTGCTGATTTTATTTCAACTCTTTGACAATGAAGTATTTTCCAAAACAACCCAACTAAATAACAGATAATTAATTTGTGCATGCTAGTTGAATATAGAAACTATTATGTCACTGTCAGATAAAAATTGTAATATGGTATTTTAATCAATTAATTCTATATAAAACATTACTAATTAAACAAGTCATCGTTAATTCATAAGAAAAAATTAACTTTTATTTTGTTTTTTATGATGACTGACTATTGAATAATGTCTTCTAAATTATTTTTTTGGGTATCTGGGGTTAACATACTTACTGACTTTCATTAAATAGAATTTCAAAATAATCATTAAAGGTACTTATACTTGATTCATAACTTATCTTTTACTAATATTTTAGTTTAAAATATATTTGTACAACTGCTATTCATAATTTATTATGATGTTAAAAATTTTAAAACCTCTGTTTTTGTTGTTTTATGTTACTTATTGTAAATTAGTCTACTCTATATATTGTTTTGAATTGTAAGCTAATATAAAAGAATAAACTTCAAATGTACACAAATTGTTTTACTTTATATCAATAATATAACTACTAAAATACCTCTAAACGTATTATATACAATATTTAATTAACATTTAACATAATTCTATCTTTGGAATGGCATATAATCCAAACCAGTATTGAATTGTACTTTCTTCTTTGCTTCTCTTTCACGTTTTTTCTTACCAATAGCAATCATTTCTTTGACTTCAGACCTAAGAAAAATAAATATGTTTAATAACATAATGCAAGAATGATAGTATGTATATATATATATATATGTTAAAGTAAAAATCAACATTTCAGTACAACCTAGGATAATATACAAAATTATTCGATATAACTTAGAACTTGTATTATAGTTCAAGCTTTTACAAACCAGGTACGGAAAATCTTAAGGTATGTTTAATATAATTTACATTATAATATAAGTTGTAGGGACTTGTCTAAATATTTTATTTTATTGGATCATATTAATTTATTTATAAAAAACTTAACTAGGTTATATAATAATATAAATTGACAGAAAAAATAATGAATAAGCTTAAACTGATATTACGACCTCACAAATACAATAATGAATATAACAATGAACATAAAAATAATAGTCACATTTTCAATGATTTTTTACATGATTTTAGTCTAGGTTTTACCGGTATTCATACTTGAACTGTAATTTCCATAACATGTATATAATAATATAATATATAACATAACAAACCTATATGCAGGTGGTTTTAGTTCTTCATCAAGCGTACAAGCTGGTTGAGTTTTATTTTCAGGTACTCTAAATATTGTACGTTTGATCACATCAATATCCCTGGATAAATAATTATTGAATGGATCCAACGCTGAACTGGGTGCATCAAATTCAAAAATAAAATAACTAGCCTCTTTATGTATTGTGTCATGTGAACTTATTTTCCAAGGAGTATTTGTTGTTCCTAAATTGTCAATGCGTCTTATGAAACCACCAGCTTCAAAAATTTTACCGGCTGTTCGTTTTAAGCATTGTGTTATTTCAGGCTGAAACACAGTTATATATTTATTAATAAACTTAAATATAAAACAGACTTAATTCAAAACATTTCTAATTTTTTTTTTTTTTTTAACTTATTACAAGCACTTTCATTATACATTCAAATTATATTGGAAGTATAATATTATTTTAACTATCAAATTGATTAAAGACCAAAAATAACAATAATATAAAAATACTTTTATTACTTTTATTTTAAATATTTTGCGATTTTCTTTTTAATTATTGTATTTAATTTTTTTGTTTTAAGTACATTTCTAGATAAATGCAACTAAAATACCACGAATTTAATAAATAATAAATAACTATTTGAGTAAATATTATTAATAACCTTGCAGTAGCACCTAATATTTTAAGTATAAAATAATTAAAATATGTCTATCGATTATTACAAATTGTTATATGCATTGTTTTACAAATAAAAACAAAATAAATTTAAATATTGAAATATTCACTTAATAAACATAAGTAGTTAAAGTATAAATAAATATGTAAAATATAAGTAGGTTAAACAATCCTTGATCTTTAAATATTTCTCTTTTTATGATATTTGTCAACATCACACTTTGAAATTAAAATAAGTACAATTCTAGCTTTTTCTCTCGGTTACATAATTGAAAATAGCTCTTATTTAAGACATTGATTATATATTTATTTACATGATAATACAAAATTTAAAACAAAGGGAGAGCACAATATTTAGTATTTGGTTGTTTTTAAACAAATTTACTGATTTGTGATTACTAAGCAACATTTTATTCATTATATTTTATTATTTTGGTTATCTACATGACACAAAGTATTGGTTTCTAAATGTTAGAAATAAGTCATAATATGATAATAATAATAGTTAGTTATGATGATTGCTGATAGTACAGAGGTCAGAATTACATAGAAACACAAAAGATATTAATTTTCTAAAGGAAATGTTAAATAAATAGAAAATTATTTCAAATGAGAAATACATTTTGAAAAATAACATACAGACTTATGATAGTAATACTTAGTGTTTGTATGTATGACCATATCACCTGAATTCCAATACAAATATAAACCTGTATTGAGCTTTAAGCTTAAAAGGACGCCACACCCGCATGTATTGTCTCTGTCTTACAAACGTATAACATAGCAAATTTGCATTCAGTAGTTCAAATGTTGTGTAGTTAGCTTTATTTAAGTGTTATCTGACCTATTATTTAACTTCTTGGGAAAAACATTATTTGTGTTTTTTGGGCAGTTTCTTTCAATATTTTTATTTTTAACAAACTGAGTTTTTTTAAATTATAATATTTTTCATACTCATAACTCGCTTAAAAATTGAAATTTCAACAAAACAGCCCAACAAAACACAGATAATGTTCCCTCCAAAAAACGTAAAAACAGGTCAATTTAGGCTAATATTATATCTAATAATACAGCATTTGAATAATTGAAAGCAAATTTTCTATGTTGTAGGTTAATAAGACGGAGACAACACATGCGGGCGTGATGTCCTCTTAAAGTAGTAAGATTACAAAATATCAAATTTGTAGTGTATCATTCTGTGAAATATACCACAGTATAAATTATAATTTTAATTATAGTGTATTATAAGAAAATGCATAAATTAATCTTTTATGTATAAACCAGTTAAGTAGCAAGAATATTTGTTTCAATAAGAACAAAAGAATAAAAATGTTTTTATGATTAGATTGGTATTATAGAGTTGTAATAAAGAATTACAATACAAATAAATAATAATAAATAATTAATAGTCAAATAATTAATTATACTCAATTATACAATTTTAACCAAAATTGTAGAAGTATCGCTTTTTTTCAATCAACAACATAAATTAATTGACATTTAAAACACTTAAAAACTATTTCTCATTGTAACTATATTATCAGATGAAATAATATGTTTGTTTCTTTTAAATTTACTTTTATCTTTAATACAGAGTTAAATCTAAAATAACTGATTGTTATGTACCAATAAAATATATATAATTTAATACTGTACATGTTATTAAGAATACTTTAAAAAAGTATATAAAATACTATAATATACAATATACAATCACTGTAATGAAATAAGTTTATTATATACATCATAAATGATGAATGAGAAATTACTTCATTACAACAAATGTAATTAATAAACAATTATATTTCTTCTAATAATTTAAGAGCATTATATCTTTAAATGCTCATCCATCATATTTTTTTATTTTCTTTAATATAGTGGCTCCACATCAAAAATACTTAGACATTGAAAGTACTCAACAAATTATTCTAAATTAAAAAGAGTATTTCACTCAAATACTTTTGACTAATTCCTACCTCTTCTTCTTAAAAATCAAATTTACGAATTGAATCTGATTAGATAAATGGGTTGAAACCTAAATTTCGATTGACAGATTAAATCTTGAATCCTAATAAAACGGATTGAATTCAAGATTTGAATTAAGACATACAATTAATGTAATCCCCATTATAACTTCGTCACCATCTTGTTCAACATACATACAGACTAACAAAGGGTATATTTTTATTTCAGATTTTAAAAATCATATTCTTGATCTACAATAAATTAAAGCTGAGTACCTACTTCTCAATAGCCAATTATTTTTAACAGCAAGTTGCAAAAGCAAACTAAATCATAGAAAACTTTGTACAGACCATTTTATCAACAATAATAATTAAAATTTATATTGATTTCTTAAGTTCCAAAAATGACGAATACATTACCTAACAATTCACAAATACAGTCCTAGTCTACTAAATAACCCTACAAATATAAATCTAATTCAATTAAACATGGACACATTTTAATTTATAAGATACACTTTTACAACATAATCTATTAAATAAGCAGTGGCGGAACTACATATGATTAAAGGCGGGATTTTCCGCGGGCCTCATGATTAAAGGGGCCTTGGTGCTCCGCAGCAAAATTCTATACTGTTTAAAAAAATTTCGGTTCAAGTAAATAAAAATCATTGAATACTGAAATAATACAAAGTATACTGATAAGTAATAAGTGATTCAACTAACTTATTAACGGCATTTTACCGGTTACTGTGGCAAGTGTAGAAAGGACATTCTCAAAACAATAAATTAAAAATTATCTAAGAAGCACCATGTCCCAAATACGGCTTAGTGGTCTTGCGATGATTTCGATAGAAAATGAGCGTACTAAAAAACTAAACTTATTGTTGTTAGTTAAGATGTTTACTCAACACCATAGCAGAAAAAAATCATTTTCATTGTAAATAAAATATTATTATTATTGACTAATTATTGTTTCTGAAATTATTCATTTACTATGAATATATTTTTTTTTACTGTACACAAATAAATAGCCCTGCAATGTTTAGAAATTTGAATTACAGATATAATAGGGCCTCAAAAAAAATCGTAACCACGGGCCTCAATTATCGTAGTTCCGCCACTGTAAATAAGTATATCGTTGGATACAAATCGCAGCAAACTATTTTTTCATGGTGTTTTTTCACTAACTTGTCCACGCTGTTTGTATAGTTAACAAAATATGATACAAATTATATGTATAAACAAATATTACCCTTGGCAACACTTTGAACAGTAAGCATAACTCGTAGCTGGGCATTTTGACCGCGAGAAAATCCCGACAGCAGAGTACGACGAGATTATATACTTTAAAATGAAAATAACGTAAATAGTTTAGTAAATTGTTATTTAACAAGGGAAACGGAAACTGAACACATTTATTTCAGCCACGGACCGATAGTCCGTGATTTTGGGTGAAAAAAACTTTGGCCGTTATCACGCGGCTGATAACACGCTTTTGGTGCATTAATAACGGGAGATTCGATGATGACTTCTGAACAGTCAAACTGTTGTAATCGATTATTTTATGGAAACGGAATTTCGGCTCGAGGAAAACGAGAGAAAAAATCAACAAAAACTTTTGAAATTTATCATCGTCCCACACGCGGGAAAACGAGCGATTAGTCGAAACGGCGTAAGCCGCGAATAATGGTTTCAAAACTGTCGAAAAAAATGCAAACTAAAGATTTACGAATAAGTTGTAATAACGATCGTACGCGATATACGCAGGTTCAACATCATCATGTGTACGATATTACAATATTTAATATATATTCTCACGGACGCTCTTGCATTATGCGTTGTGCGAAGGTGTGTACTACTATACTATATATCCATTTCGCGTATGCGATAAACAAAATATATTAACATTATTTGACCATATTATAATAATACTCCCGGGGTCTCTTAAGTGTATGCGAGGAAAAACGGTTTTACACGGCGTCTGGTGTTTATAACGAGCATTTATTTAGCCGCATCCAGATGGCTAAATCCGTAATTGACGGTGGTAACACACGTCGTTATTAATAATAATACTTGAACAATATTTTTAGACAATGATACACGTTGTATACTTGTAAATTGACATTTGGCAGAGGAGCCGGCAATCGGCATAGCCGAACAATGAAACATACAACACGTCACAAATGACGATATTATGATGACGATCGCGTCGCTATGCGGACGTCAACGGCTTTTTTGGTAACCACTGGCCTACCCGATTGTTTTCATACGGTTGTGGAATTCGTATATATGTGCGTGTGTGTTTGTATACAGTGTGTATCGTGTACGTGCGCGCGTGTGTATATATACATACGTACTTACGTAAATAAAACAATTTTCTATAACGATAATTAAAACATTCCACTGGAGGCGAAAATTTTTTTTATTTTTTTTCAATGAAAAACTAAACGAGAAAATAAAAAACCGATTAAAAAAGAGGCATATTATTATCAAATTATTAGAAGGCTAACATTTTATTTTCGTGCACGGACGTCTCTCTTTCATCCTCTCGCCGTCAGTTCATCACCGCCCAACGGAGAAGAGACCTACCCCGATCCAAAGAAGCCCTGTGTCACGCGATAAACCCTACACCAACAGCACCAGTCGGCAGCAAACGTAGCAGAGACGGTGAACCTAAAATCCGTTTTAACAAACTAATGTGCGCACGCAATCCATGTCCCGTCCGATAACGGACGATTACGGTAGGTAGGCGGTAACGGTTGTATTGGGTGTGCGCGCGCGCGAGTGTTAGTCCGTCTGCGGCGCGGTGTCTGTATCGTCGTCGTAAAAATATAAATATAATAAATAGATAGGAAAAAAAAACTTCATCACTAAAAATAGTCGGACGTCGGCGTTTCTTGACGCCGCTGATTTACGATCCTGTCGAGTACAGTCATCATTTCACTTGGATAGTCTCAGTGTCACCATAGATTCAGAGATAGTGATCAACAACCGTTCAACCACTGACGAATGTCCGGGTACTGGGCGACATGAAAGAACTAAACCGATCAGCGTCCACCAAAAAGAAACCAATCAACACTTCGAATGGTATGATCAGAAAAGTGTCATCGTTGTTCAGTATAGACCCTCAGATGAACGGCAGTGTCAAACCCGAATGGATCACTGACGAGATCACCTTAGAGAGAGGGGACTCTGGTCTTGGTTTCAGTATAGCTGGTATGTATTGCTCACTTTTATCAAATAAATATATTGTAGACATAAGGTTCTATGCTATAAAGACATTCTTTGTAGTGTGCAACAAAAAATAATAATCATCTAATGTCATGATGACTAAGATGACTTATTTATTTCTATGTATTAGGTGGTACAGATAATCCACAAACTGATGATGATACATCTATATTTATCACAAAAATAATCCCTGGTGGAACTGCCTATCGAGATGGTCGATTGTGTGTTAATGATATTATTACCAAAGTCAATGATACAGCTGTTGTTGGTGTGCCTCATTCAACTGCAGTAGACGCCCTTAAACGAGCTGGAAATACAGTTACTCTATGTGTAAAACGCAAGAAAAACTTATTGCCCATAGGGCCAAATGTTTTAGAAATAGAACTCAGTAAAGGTACCAAGGTAATATACACTTTATATATAATTTTTTTTCTGAATATAAATAAAAAAAATTATAATTTTTACCATAATAATATAGCACTATAGAGCCTCCACAATTCAAAGTAAATTAGAATTTTGATAGATAGTGATAGGGCTAGGGCCCTTGATAACATTGCATGCCAAGTCAAATACACTATGTACTTACATTAATGTTATCTTAATTAAATTAATTATCAAGTTATCAAATGATATAATCAAATGGCTTGTTAAATTAAAGATTTACCTTTAAAAATAATAATAAAATAAATTATTTATCACTTGTTTACATTTTAATTTCAAAAATAACAACCCTCTTGTAACCATAACAATTATAATGTTGACTTTGAACAAATATCATAATGTCACAAATCTCATGTTTATATTTCTAATTACTGAACTTGGATTACTAATTATTCCTTAGTATTTTATAATTTACCATTAATTAAGTTCCAATATATTCTGTTAATTATTTGATTTTTTTTCATGTCATATGTTGGCTAATCTGCTGTTTGACCTGCATTGGGTATACTTATCTTTTAGGTTTGGTAAATTGTAAAATTTAATTTAAACTGTTTCGTATATATAAAATTATATTATTTCCAAATTAAAGTAAATGGTTCTATTTAAAATGTTAAAAAACTATAAAATTGTTATATAGTAACATTGATGTATATATATACAGATAATAGTTTAATTAATTAATTTTCAGGGACTGGGATTCAGTATTGCAGGTGGTATTGGCAATCAACATATACCTGGTGATAACGGAATTTACGTTACTAAAATAATGGATGGTGGTGCTGCCCAAGTAGATGGTAGAATATTAGTTGGTGATAAACTAATAGCAGTAAAAAATACTCTACTTGGTGATCGTAACTTAGAAAACGTAACTCATGAAGAAGCTGTACGGACCTTAAAAAATACTCGTGAAAAAGTTTTATTGGTTATTGGTAAAACTGAACCAATTACGTATACAGATTCTGCACCTCTACCCATTATCGATAACATTCCAAATTCATATTCTACGGACACATTGAATACAGTTAAAAGTTATGAAAGTTTACCAAACCACAATGTAAGAACAGTAGTTTTAAATAAAGGTTCTGGAGGCTTGGGATTCAACATTGTCGGTGGAGAAGATGGAGAAGGCATATTTATATCCTTTATTCTTGCTGGTGGTCCAGCTGATCAAACAGGACAACTAAAAAGAGGAGATACTATACTTAAAGTAAACGATGTTAGTTTAGATAATGCTACTCATGAAGATGCAGCTGATGCCCTTAAAAATGCTGGACAGACAGTTATACTAACAGTGCAGCATCGACCAAAAGATTATAATAGGTAATAATTAAAAATAGAGCTGTATTAAATTATATAGTGTACTTCAGATATTTTTTAATTTTGTTTTAACTGTATACTTATGTTTCTAGATTTGAAGCTAAAATTCATGAATTAAAATCCCAACTTGCTGCTTCTACTGGCACATTAATTCGTACAACTCAGAAAAAAACTTTGTATGTTCGTGCCTTATTTGATTATGATCCTTCAAGTGATGATGGCCTCCCTAGTATTGGACTAGCATTCAAATATGGTGCTATTCTACATGTAACTAATGCAAGCGATGATGAATGGTGGCAAGCAAGAAAAGTGTTAGCAACTGGTCGAGAAGAAGGCATTGGCATTATACCCTCTAAACGGCGCTGGGAGCGCAAACAAAAAGCTCGTGATAGATCTGTAAAATTTCGTGGAAATGAAAGCAAAAGTTTAGATAGGTTATCAACATTAGAAAGAAAAAAAAAATCAATGACTTTTAGTAGACGATTTCCGTGGGTGCGAAGAGGCAAAGATGGCAAGTATGAAAATGGTTTAGATGATATGGTATTACAGAGACAATCTAGAGAAAATATATGTGAAAAAGTTGAAGAAACTCCTTCTTATGAAGCAGTGGTATGTATTAATTAAAATTAATTACTTAATTTGTATTCTCTATTAATAAAAAAAATTAATAATTATCACTGATATATGGTTTTATTATAGAAATTAATTTTTATGTATATATATATTGTATAATTGATAAATTTTTACTTATATTATAATGTATTATATTAATATTAACAGTCTTTAATGATACTGACCTTTACTAAAGTAATAATGCTATACATTTTAATCTAGACATATTAAAATAGTCCAATTTTCCTACATAATTATACGCGATAAAAACATAATAGTTTAGTACTAATTTAATTAATTATCCAATGTATCCCACCATACTTACAGTATATTTAAACAATTATTTTTATAACTTCTATACTACTCTACTTATAAGTAAATAATATATATTTGGAGTCTAGATATATAAGTTATAATATTATTTAAGAACTTAATTTAATAATATTTAATTAGGTTGTGTATATTTTATTTTTAATATTTTATAGGTTCGAGTTCAAATATCCTATGCACGACCTGTCATTATACTTGGTCCATTGAAAGACAAAATCAATGATGACCTCATTTCAGAATATCCTGAACGTTTTAGCTCCTGTGTTCCACATACTACCCGTGAAATAAGACCAGACGAAGTAGATGGTCGTGACTATCATTTTGTAAAATCTCGTGAACAAATGGACCTTGATATCCAAAACCATTTGTTCATTGAAGCTGGACAATTTAATGGGAATCTATATGGAACATCTGTTTCATCTGTTCGTCATGTAGCTGAATCTGGTAAACATTGTATACTTGATGTAAGTGGCAATGCCATTAAACGTCTCCAAGTTGCTGGATTACATTCAATAGCAATATTCTTTAAACCAAAGAGTGTTGAGGCATTAATGGAAATGTGTAAGCGTATGAGCGAAACAGAAGCAAGAAAACATGTAGAACGAGCAGCTAAAATAGAACAAGAATTTGGTGATCAATTCACAGCTATAGTTCAAGGTGATACTTATGAAGAAGTGTATGATAGTGTTAAAGCAATGATTGAAAGAAATTCTGGAAGATATATTTGGGTGTCTTCTAAGGAAAAGTTATAAAGTAATAAACAATGTAATAAATTTTTTAGACAAAAGAAACAATTGACATTTACCTGTTATCAGTGATGCAAATTTTGCATACATTCATTGTATTTTCATTAATTAGTTATTATTCATCATTGTTATGTTTCTATTATGTTAATGAATTTTATTAAACTCTGCATTGAACTTTGTAGAACAACTTAAGCATTCTAAATAAATATTATGGTGGATGGGATGTAAAAAAAATGTCTAACTTAATTTGTCCGTAATTTTTTGGCAATTTTTTCAATTACATGATTTAAATGTAGTCTAGTCTTAATTCTATACTCATTTCAACTTCTAATTGCAAATTTAAAATTATTGTTGAGATTATTGACATTTAAAACCGTGCCAAAGTTCCTTTAATCAAATTTAAGTTTAAATTTATAGTTAAAAATTATTGTGCAATTATAACTAAATCAAATTTCTGCTCAATACATCTTTTGTTATTATAAACACTTTATTTTTTCGTGTATTAACATTTTTCCCCTTATCAATTGTATTATTTTCAAACCTAATTTTGTTACATTTATCACATGTTTAACATGTAGTAGTGCCTTTTAGTTATTATTTATTTGAATATATAAATTATTAATATTAACTAATGAATTATTAACAAATTAATTTATTATATGTTAACTATATGTATATGTGCTATTTTTAACAAAATGCACCTCAATATGAATTCTGTTGAGACAAAATATTTGATTATGTATTATTATTATAATTTGTATTATTATTATTATTATTATTTTTATTATTATTATTATTTTCTCAATGTTGTACTTATTTTAAGCAATCAAATAACTATATTTTTATTATTATTGTAACCTTACATATTCAAATATATATTTTTTTGTATTTATTAACTAATATCATTTAAAAAAAAAAAAATAAAAATTTATATTGTGAAACATAAACAAAATATTATTTAGTTAAAAATATGTATGAAACAGTATTTAAAAATTTTAGTTTTTTAATATAAAAGAAAAGTAAATTATTTCAAGCTTGCCCCTTTGTTGCTGTTTTTTAAATATTTATTTAAATTTTATTAATACAACTATCATAGTTTTATTCTTATATAAAATACTGTGGTTGGTGACCTATGAAATCTTTCAGAATTTATGATTAAATCATTTTCTTAGTTTTTGCTAACTGTTGTAATCATATTGTGTTCAATAATGTTAACTAAAGTATTATTTTAATTAAATTTACTTGATGTTCTCCATAAAAGTTAATTTATGCCATAGGTACTATTAACATAATAATAATAATTGAGAATTTAATTCTGGTGCTTAATTGTTTTCTTGAGTGAAGCAAAATACAGTAATAAAGTAGAAAATTTATATGAGTTATATAATATAGTTATGACTATAAATTACATCTAAAATGTATGGAACATAAACACAATTGTTATTTTCAGTATTGTATATTCTGATATAGTATATTTATGTATTATAATAGTATATTAAATGCGCTATTAATATTATAACTTAAGTTTGAAAAAATAATAGTTCTTTTTGTACATACAAGTAATAAATATTTAATTTTTTAGTGATCGTCATTTATTTTTATTACATTATTAAAATGTTTTACCATTTATTATTAATATACCAGCTATGTTTGCTATTTTGTCTAGAAAATTATATATTATAAATAAAAAAAAAGACAGTTGATTAATACAAAATATTTACACCATAATTAAATAATTTATCTAGTCAATCAAACAAATCATATTGAACTCTATATTGCAAGTTAACCTAGTGAGAGATATGTCAAGAGTAAAAATTGATTAATAAATAGACACTTAACAACCAACCATTTTCAATAGTCATCTTATAACACTCGTATTATCGCATTTTCGTTACATTCCATTTTACTATATTAAAATGAAAGAAACACCAGCGTTAATAACTGCCATATATGAGGCATTGGAAGAAGAAGAGTTGTGGTGCACAGGAGGTGTGCAATATCATTCAATTTGCATATCATATTATTTGCAATATCATAACATCCTTATGTAAAAAAAGAATTAAAAAGGGTCCATTCAATGTGATATATGAATATTTAAGGTGATTTCCGGATAAATTTTTTAATCATAATAAATATCTGTAAAAAAATTTTATAAACTCTTATATAGTGACTTGGGAAAAGAACAAAACATCAAAGGTGATACAATACTAGCAGTGGAAACACTATCGATTATTCTAAAGTAAGTCCCAATTTTTATTTGAATATGTAAAATGTTAACTATAATAAATAACTTTTTTATACTAATTTATCATACAAAATATAAAATCAAATAACATAAATTATAAATATCAAGTATCAATTGAATAAAATAATATTAACCACTTTAATGAAATTCATAAAAAAAAACCTGGATATAAATATTTTTTAATAGTGGGGTGGCCACTTACGAACAGAGCCGCTAATTTCGTGCTCAGGAATCTGCGAATAGTCGGAAGTTGCAGGCGATATTGACATAGATGGATTGGATATTTGACTGGTTGTTTTGTGGTTGACAATATGGTGAAGTTAATTGGCCAGACGTTTTCTGGTATATTTCTGTACGGCCTGGCTGACCTGCATAAGTTTTTTCTGGCTAACTCAATTTCCTTTATTCCCGGCAATAATAATACAAGATATAATATTACTATAAGTATAACCGAATGTTTAGCAAAATACTAAAAAAAAAAAGATCCTACGACATTAATGTACCTGAATTACCTGTACACAACGCCGCGCAATCGGTTTTCTTTCATAATGATATTACTCAAGGATAATATTTTGAACAGTTTGAACACCTTTTTTTCCCGAGAGACCAAGAGAGATTTGTTTTACACACTTCTTCCTCCTGGCAATACTTTGAACATCTAAAACTATGTTTAAAGATTGCGTTTGTCTTTATCATCACAGGTATAGAACGATTTTCATCATTACATTTATTTTTGCATATAAACTGTTAGTGGAATAATTTGAATTGTTGCTTTAACATTTGCCTATACATATATTCCTTCAACTTCTAATATTTTTTTATATACTACAGTGTAATTATTGTTTAAAAGTAAATAGCAATTATTAATATATAACAAATAATTGTAGGCATCTAAGTAACATTTTGAAATAACTTAAATCAATTATGTTTCCTATAGCTTAACATTTTTATGTTAAATATTATTTATTATAATAACAATTTAAATTTGATTTCTTATTGATATAAAATATACCCTTTATCCCCTTTTAATACCAAAATAAAATATATACTTCTTTTTTCATACCATTCATGTCATGTACCTACTAATAGCTACTAATAGCTCATGCATAATATTTTTATTGTAAATAATTTTTTACAGATTGTATATTTATAAATTTATAATGACAAAAAAATAAAATAAGATTTTATATAAATACATAGTTCTTATAAATGGTAAATTTAATTTGCACATACGAATTATATCAGAAAAAAAATCAAGCCTTCTGTCGGCCTCGGTGCCCTTTAAGTTTAAAGTCGTGACGCCCCTAGGCTATAGCCAAAGTAGCCTAGTTCTAAATTCCAACCGGGTATAATTATCCAAAATGATGCATTGAAAAAACAACTATAATAAGTAAAATCACTGATATTTTATGTGATATATACTTGTTTTATTAATTTTTAATTTAAAAGTAAAATGCAAAATAATTAATACTTACAAAAACTAAAAAGTTACAAAATCGAAAACTTAATCTCCTGTAAGTTACCTACTTTTAATAATTGCTAAAATATTTTTATTATAATTTGTTTTAAAATTATTCACCCATTTGTTTTATTAAGAACAATTTTACTAGGATAAAGTTTTTTTTAAACAGAATACAAAACATAATTCAGTATCATAATACTGAACATAACTCAGAATATATATGATAAATGCTTATTGCATTTATAATATTTTTGTTCTATTCATTATTTTTCGATAAATTATATTGTACCTACTGTGCTACATTAAAAATATATTACAACATTTTTTTATTTTCAAGACCCATATTTTTAACTGTTAAAAATATAATAAAAATATCCATTTTGTGACACGGGTTTTTAGAAAAATGTTGAAGCTTAATGCTTAAAACTCTAATAAAGATTTATTCGTATATATAAATATATCAGATGGCTTTGAAGAAAAGGGGAATCTAGTGTAAATTGTGTTCCCCGATTTCTGTTTCCATTGTGGTTGGATGATTTGGATCTTGACTGTGAGAATTTCGGACAGTGTAATGTAATATGTTTAATTGTTAGTTATCCAATGCATTGGATAAATTTGGATAGTTTTTCGTGTTTGATTGAATGGATGTGCGTGAGGTTGGTGTGTCCGATTCTTGCTCTGGTAGTTGATGTCTTCTTTGCGGAATAGATTAGTGGGGGGGGGGTATGCCTCTTGCCAATGGTTTTTATAAAAAAATTTTAATTTGTTTGAAGATGGAATTGAATCCCAAAATGTTTCGCATGTTTCGGTTGAATGTGTATTTTTTTTTTTTTTTTATATGTCCTGGTAGATAAGTGTTTATAATTGTTGCTACGGGATTGCGTACGATTGCTTCGTTTACTAGTGCGTCAACTTTTTTGTTTCCCATAATGCCAGTGTGCAACGGTAGAACGGTATGAATTGAATGGTTTTTTTTTTTATATTGATTTAACCAAAATGTTGTGCATTTATTGTATAATTTCATTGGGTGTTTAGTGATTCTAGAGCTAGAAGGGCACTCATGAGACCACTGATTATTAGTATTTTGTTGTGTCGTCATTGTATTTATGTGTAGATTATTTCATGGATTATCAGATATATCAAAGATACAAGATCTTTTTTTTCAAGTTTTTTTTATATTTTTAGACACTTATCTTACGGTTAACCTGATTTATTTTAGAGCAAATATTATTTTGATGAGTTCGATTGCGTGGTAAATATTTTTTATAACTCCTCTGAATTCTGAATGATTTGAGTTTGAAAGGTATAGTATTCTGCTATTTTGCTTTTTAAAAAGTGTGCAAGTGTTTTATAATTAGGTATCCAAAGTATCTTGGATTGTATTTTGAAATGCGTGGTACCTGCAATTGATTTGCAAGTGGAGTAATTCTATTCGATTAAATCAGCGATTGCTTTACTAAGATTAGCTAAGTTAATTATTTATTTTATATAATATTGGTGGCGGTTGGTTTTTTTTATGTTTAGGTGGTTGTGTATTCAAGTTAGTGCCATTGTCAACAGTTATATCGGATTCGTTTTAAAATAATATGGAAAATCGGTTTGGCGAGGAAAATGTTTTTGATGTTTTTCCTTGGTAGTTGAACGGACTAACCAGGGAACAGAGATGAAGACGTCTCCAATATTTTTGTTGTTACCATTCGGGACTTGATAACGTAGGATCGTTATTTACTATTTGATTATTAAATATTTTAATTGATTGTACCGTCTTTGATTGTTTGTTTTTAGACTGATTAGCTTGCATAATCATGTAGTAAGTTGTTTAATTTATAATCAACATAACGGATATAGATAAGAGTATAAATATATAAAATGCGGTTTTTATTGTAATTACTTTTTTTTTTTTAATGTAACGATGAATAATGACGCTATAGACTATAAAGTGGTTTTCTTTTATCACTTTAGAACTTCATATAACTATTGCGAAGAGCCGAAGAATAAAAATATGGTAGGTATATGTTGACATGTTTTTAATTTAATATGTGTCGTATTATCGACATTCAGTTCAATTTTTTCAATTTTTTTAAATAGTACAATTTTATTCATTCTAATAATCAAATATCATTTTCGTATATTTCATAATTTCATATTGCATCAAATGCACTATTTGCCTTACCATAATATGACTCGTGCCATAATATAACTTATATACCTGTGCATATGTTATTTTTTTTTTCGATTTGAAAGGGAACCGGAGTTGCATGTATGTTATAATTATAGTTAATTATAATATCGTATACATTATTTACTCCGATTCATTTAATTACTTGTGAATTATTATCGTAATAACAGTAATACTATAATATAATAATATAATAATTATAATATAATAACCAATTATCACAAAATAGAATATTATTGTTGTTTAGAATGTACCGTGACGTTATACAATGTTGCACGGTAAATATTGTACACAGTGCTGTACTGCTGATAAATTAATTCCGAGTGCTACACTGCAGCAGTGCCGACAGTCAACAGTGCAACTGGCCGTGGCCGCCGCCCGCCCGTGTTGTGAGTTTCAAGTTTGTGACTTGTGGGAAGTTGAAACGAAAAAACTGTCATCGTATATTCGTATCTGATGACTAATGCACCCTATCTATTATCTGTTTGGTACTAAATTTTTTCCATCCGGCACCCGAAATTCCATTAATTTCATTGAAACGTCAGTAATTCAACTTCAACCCAATTACATGTAATGGAGTTTAATCTGGGGGACAGTCCGGTTACATCGCATTCGTGGAATGCAAATAGAAGTCGTAAGTTTCATCTAATTAACCGAATCTATAAACACAACGTATCTCTTAAATATTGTTTTGTCGAATAATAATTAGAGATCGCCGTAATTCCGAATAGCAATGAAGTCCATATTTACAAGTATGAGCCGAACCTTAGCGATTGGACTCTTTTGGACAACCTAGATCAGCATGGACTTCTAATTACCGGTATCGATTGGGCACCAAATACAAATCGAATTGTTACTTGCTCAGCGGTAAGCCTTCTTGCTGTTAATCTATCATTTTCAATTGGATTATAATATTATTTTTGTAGGACCGCAATGCATATGTGTGGACCATTGATGATAAGGGTAAATGGAAACCAACTCTTGTATTATTAAGAATCAGTAGAGCTGCAACTTGTGTTAAATGGTCACCAAATGGTAAATATAAATGATATGCATTAATTTTTCAATAATGAATAATTATTTAAATATTTGAAAATAAATACACCTTGTATTTATGAGTAAATACTAGTTATGCTAGTACTTCTAGTTTAGTGTTGTGTTATTAGAAATTTACTTTTATATATTTTCAACAGTCTTAATAAGTATATAAAAAGTTTTATCGTAGGATCATAAATGATGTTCATATTATCATTCTTATTAATAAGACTGCTTTTATTTTGGAATCATTTTCAGAAAAGAAATTTGCTGTTGGTTCAGGAGCTCAGTTAATATCTGTGTGCTATTTTGAAGTTGAAAATGACTGGTGGGTATCAAAACACATAAAAAAACCTATCCGATCTACAGTAACTGCATTAGACTGGCATCCTAATAATATGGTATTAGCTACTGGTACTGCTGATTTTCGTGTTAGACTATTTAATGTACATATGAAAGAAGTTGACCAGTGTCAAAAAGTTAAAACTGCATGGGATAGTGATGATACATCAGTGCCAAATTTAGTTGCTGAGTTTACCAATTCTACCAGAGGAGGTAATTATTTAAAAATAACTAAAAATGAATCACTTAAATGCTATAAGAATTATTAAAATTTCAAGTCTTATATTTTTTAATTATCAATTGAATTATCTAAAAAACTAGGGTATTTTTTATGTATTTAAGGTTGCAAAAACAACATCTATGGACAAATAATCATGTACTGATTTTCTTATGACTGCATGTCCAATTCATATAAGATTTTGTAATCTTAACAATTGAATATGAAACATTGTCGTTAATATCTAAAGTTTATATATAAATATTCATATAATTCATAAAGCAATAATTGTCTAGTCCTACTAATTTTCTTTAGTTGATTTACCAACTAAGTAGTCAACTATAATCTATCAAGTGTTAAACACTATTTATTATACTCAAAATTACCTATTTATTTATTTAATGTTTAGGTGGATGGATCCATGGACTAGCATTTAATAAAAATGGAGACCGATTATGTTGGGTTGCTCATGATTCATCTATTACTATAGCTGATGTATCTAAAGGAAGCATAGTCGTAAACAAATTAAAAACCAATGAGTTACCTTTCACTAGGTGTATTTGGGTTACAGATAGAGCAATTGTTGCTGCAGTAAGTTATTAGTTCACATAAATTATTAATTTGAATTCATAAAAAACATTTAAAAATATAATAAAACTAAATCTGTAATAATATTTTAGAGATTTCTTGTATAGTTTATTTAATAGCCTGAAATTTAACTTTTTATATTATTCATAGGGTCATGGATGTTGTCCAATGTTATACTGCATTGACACTAATAACAAAGTGCAATTTGTTTCTAAAATAGATAGTTCTCAAAAAAAAGAAGCTGCTGGTTTGAGGTAATTTGATTTATACTGAATTCAATAGTTGACATTTTAACTTACATTTATGGTTTGATTTTCATAGTGCAATGAGGAAATTTCAAAGTTTAGATCGACAAGCCCGAATTAACAGTGACTACGAACTTGATACTAAACATCAGAATACATTAACTTGTTTGCGTATTCATTCAGAGTCAAATGATTTAGTTACAAAGTTTACAAGTAGTGGTTTGGATGGTAAAATAATATTATGGGAACTCAATGTAAGTAAATATTTATTATTTTTAATATACTAATTTAATAATAATTAATTAAAAAATAGAAGTATAACTGTTTATTTTTATTTAAATGTAAATAATTTTTTACTAATATTATATTATATTTTATTTTTCAGAGTTTAGATAAATTACTACAAGGTTTAAAAATATAACCTGATGAAACTACTTTTGTATGTACATAATTCTATTTGATTTCAATAATTACTTACTGTTACTAATTATTTGTTATTTTATTAAATTATACTTTTTTACATTATTTAATATTTATTATAGAAATATTTTGATAAATGCATAATGTACCATCAACTCATGTTAAGAATTACATTTATTAAATTATTATTATATAACATTTATATTATTTAATCTGTTTATTTTTCTTTATTTATCAATACCAAACATCCAAAACCATTTATTTTATTCGTAAGTTGCATAAATACCAATTTGAGTTAACAGGTCTTCAGTTTTTTTAAATAAATTCCTTAATTAAACATTAACCTTCAACATGAAACTAAGTTCTTTAATTGTTATAATAATCTTTATAAAAGCCAATTAAATTTAACTACATGTATGTCTTGAATTAATTAATTTGAACATTCGAATTATTGGAATTAATAGAATATTTTCATAGAAATTATGACACTTATATGTTATGGTCACGAACATCAGTAACTGTGAGTCGACACATTTTAGCTTGTACCTAACGACATACTTTATGTGTATAGATAACTCAATAAAGAATTTGTTTTTAAAAACTATAAGTATTCTCCAATATTAGAAATTTGATGCTTGAAAAAAACTTTCTAAATGATCAAAATTCACTAATAATACCAGTTCACTGATGTGCCTCCCTTACAAACTTATATAGACACTCAAATATCTAATATTTTTTATGCCTAAAACAGGTTTCATGTAGACATATATTTATTAAAATTAAAGATACCTTAACACAAGAATGATTTGTTCACTAATATAAATCGTAAACAAATAAATTTTATTTTTGTTTCAACAAATAACTTTATTTAATTTTCTTATGTAGTAATTATTAAGTAGTAAGCGTAACAAAAAAAAAAAAAAAACTATACAATATTTTCAAAAGCATTATATGTATAGTTTACATGGTAATGACAATCTATTAGTTGGAAATCAAAAATATTTTCAATTTGAAAATTCCATTTACGACTTTATTATTGTCTTAACTTTTTAAAACTGAACTTAATGAATACATTAAATCTATTAATATATATATTGAATAATAATTTGTTAGGTATAACAATATTAGAAAAAACTTGGCAGGTAACTAATAGTTAAAATAAATAATAAATTAAGTAAAGCATAGGATGGACTTAAGAAATAACATATTTTTGTTATAAGGTTTTTATATACCAATATTTGAATATAGTTTTACTTTTTAGTATAATTTTAATATCGATGATCGATAAAGAAGACTAGTTATGTCATGTACACAAGAATATTAATATATGAGGGTATAATTTGACATGGGATGGAAACACAAATAAGTACATGTTTGGATTTATGTACCAATATGTTTGAACTAACAATAAATACAAATACAAATGTTTACATCAAGTAAAATGTTCGTACAAATAAATAATGATAACTTTATCAAAAAAAAAAAAAAAAATCTGGTAACATTAAACATACAGATAATATAATAGTTAAATTTGTTTAAATAATTTAGGAACAACACTAACTAAAAGAAACCCTAACTTAAGTTATAGTGGTCTGCAATAAATTAATAATATAATATAAACTAAAATGAACAAGTTATATTATATAAAATACTGAGTTCATCAGCATTTGTAGACTACTTGTTTAAATTATAATATAATCGATAATCGGTATTTTATTTCTACTTAAATTATATATTTATTGCTATATCTTTTTTTTTTTTCATACATTACTTCCATTGTTCTAAAAACTGTAAATGGAAATTCTTGAAATTTTCCAACATATTCTTCAATTTATCAGGTTGGGGCAGTATTGTGGTCCTGAAACAGAAATTACATAAATACACTTGATATTATGAGTGTAAATATATTTTTAATTACAATATGTATTGGTTTGACAATTTTAAATCAATAATACATATATAATATATATAATCTAAAATGTAGAGAACAAAATATGTTAAATAATGTATTTTATAGTTTTCTGCAACACAAAGTTTAGGTTTCAAAACTAGTAACCATTCTTTAGGCTTTACCATATAATTTAGTGATGTAAGGAAAGATGGTCTTTTACATGTTAAATTGACTTAATTAATTACAAAATTCCCTCAAATATATTATAATGTATTATAATGGATTTGTAGGTGGCAGTTTTTACAAATTCAAAATTAATATCCCAAAGAAGAGACAACAATTATTTTTGAAAAACAATATTTTATTAGACATTGGTTCATAAATTAAATATCTTATTACTATGAGCTAATTATACATACATTTTTTAAATTTAAAATCAAAATTAGGTAGATTAGATTTCTCAGGGGTGGTTTTATTATTTATTTTATCCTCGCCCTAAATATTATGTTACAGATTACCTAAACTAATACTAAAAATTGCTTTAATTTCTTATTTTTTAGAGTAAAAAATAAGTTCAACATATTTTACTTACCTAAAATGATAAGTTCCTTCTACTTGTCCAAATCCAGATCCAGGTACAATACAAATACCAGTGTTTTCCAAAAGTTGGAATGCATAAAATGCATTTGGTTCAATTCCTTGATTTTTGGCTTCTTGAATTGCTTTTTTAGGCAACTTAAACTATACACAAAAAAAGAAAAGATTATAAATAATTAAAACCATATTAAAAAATGAAATAAACATACTTGTGGGAAAGCATACATAGCTCCTTGAACGGGATTACAAGACATTCCCGGAATACTGTTAAATGTATCAGCCACTAATTTAGCTCTCTCAGCTAATGATTTTAATACACCCATTTTTTCTTCTTCAAAACTCTCAAATGATGGTTCACCTGGCCTTGGAGGATTTACAACACAATCCATCACAGTCTAAATCATTAAGAAAATAATGAAATTTATTTCAAAAATAAAACAATATAACCTCACTTACCTGACCAAGAACAGTAGGACATAACATAGCTGATATAGATTTCAGTAACATTGCCCTTACTTCTGGGTCCAAATTAATGACTTCTGTGTAACCACCTCTTAAACCACATTCTCCCATATATCCTAAAATAATATTTTCGTATTATAATAACATCTCATGAATGAATATATTATTTTAAATTCAATTTGAAGCATTACCTTTTGAACAAGACATAAATGAAGCCAATTCCATTTCACTGTAAGGAGGTCCTAATTCAGTTAACACTTTCTTAAAGGAATAAAATTTACTTCCTTCAGCATATACATTATCTTGATAAACCTATTCAACAATAAAAACAGTAAGTTAATACTAATATAATACTATTAAAAGTATAGAAAATGATAAATTAAATAAATAATAAACAAAAAAATTAAAATTAAAATAATACTTAAAATATTACCTCATCAGCAAGTAAAAACAGTTTTTCTTTGTATGCAAATTTGATAACATCCACCACATTTTCTTTAGTTAGTACTTGACCTGAAATGTAATAAATTAATACTTATGTTACTCATCTGTGTAAAATATTTTTGAATAATTAGATACGAGTATATTTTTAATTAACAAGATAAGATGGATAGTTGTATCGGACATTTTTTTTAATAAAGTATGGCAATTAAAATAAATAAACCCACTTGGCCATTTGCTTATTTTTAAATACTATTTAGCTTTAAGTATATAATAATTATTTAACATCAGATATAAGATAAAAAAAATAATAATATAACACTACTTAATAATTTAAGATGATTGTTAAATAAAACAAACCAGTAGGATTGCCAGGATTAATAACCACAATAGCTCGAGGATTACAATGTTTCCGTGCTTCTGTTATTGATCGTTCTAATTCATTTACATCCAAACCCCAGTTTTTAGATTCATCTAAATAGTATCCAACCTAATAAAAATAAATAAATAAACTTGACTTAATTCAAATTTTATTGAATGTAAATATCTTAAGAAACCATAGTTTACTAGAATTTAGTATTCCATATATTTTACATGAAAGTGAAATACTTAATAAATGCCAGAGTTAAAATTTAACATTAATTAATTAAGTATTTAATTTAAATTTTTAAAATGTACAATATAATGAAATATTAATATTTTGATTTAACTATTAATTCCTTTAAAAGTCGAATCTAAATATTAGCAATTTAAGATTTTTAAATGTAAAAATATATATTGTAATAATATGAGCATAACAGTTACAAAAAATATTATTAAAAAAAATAACATCAGCAGGGATCGCAAGATACATACATATATTATATAATGTATGAATATAATTAAATAATGTTGATATCCTAATTGAATACAATCTCCTATAAATTAATCCCATTAATAATTAATCAATAGATTTCTTAGAAAATACAATTGTTCTAATTTAATAATAGAGATGATAACATATGTCATTCAACAACATTCATTGATAGAATATTATTATATTAATTTAATGTCATGCACTTGCTTTAACTACATTGTATACATATAATTATAAGCTATCAGAGATAATAAAAATTTAACAATTTAAAGGTATTGAAATATATTTTGTAAGTAATTTATATGAAGCTCATTATGATGGTAAATTATTGCATAATTATGGGATCATTAGGAAAAACTGATTAGATTCATTAAACTGATAATTCTAATCAACAATAGTCATAATTAAATAATTAAATTTCCTTATAATATTATGATAAATATTTACACTAACATCATTATTTTTTCAATAACAAATAACACTATAAATGTTAAAAACATTTATTATAATTAAATACTTTTTTCTATTTAAGATATTGAAAAAATAATGAAGAGAAACTATATACATTTTTTATGATAAATACAAATTTGGTTTCTTAATAATTATGATTTATGACTACAGCCAGATTAAATAAATCTACATGATTTGTTATTAATTAAAATAACAAGTATGATACCCTATTGATTACAGTATCTTATCATATACAATCTGTAATGAAAATTTAGATAACCTAACTTCTTGGACATAAAATATAAATTAATAATGTAGGTATTATATATCTATAATACTATGCATAAGCATCAAAATTGTTATGTTAGTTTCATCACAGAGTAATGTGGTGGTATGGCCTATATGTATAACAATAATAATTTTATTGTTTTTAATTGATGTAATTATTGATACACAACACTAACCTGTTTCATGTTAAATTCTGCTAATGTAGCAGAATATAATGGATATTGTGGAATAGGAATTAAAACACCTGGTTTTTTACCATCAACGTCAGCAACCATTAATCGTAGAATAGCCTAAAAAAATAAATAAATAAATGAATATTGCACTATATCAAGTAAGTATATTTATAAGTAAAAAAAAAATTTTTGGAAGTTGAAAATAAAATATTTGGCTTTTATACTTAAATATACTTAAAAATTTTAACTTACTTTTATTCCATCTGATGCACCAGCACAAAGAATGACATTTGAGTAATCACAAGGGATACCATCTCTACGTTCAATATACTCAGCGACATGTTTTCTTATTATTTCTATCCCAGGAGAATCTGTATATGATCCTATGGAATATGATTAAAATAATGTAATAACACTAATAACTTATATAATTATAATATATGTACTGCAATTATTTATCATCATAGCTAATAAATAATATACACAAATAGAAAAAAAATGCATTATCATAAATCACATTTTTATAAGATTTAGGTTTATTTAAAATGGTTCATTTCTTTATTGTCATATAAGAACAACTTTTTTATAATATTCATTATAAATTATTTAGCATAAAACTAGCCATAGTATATAATAGGTCTAATCTAAATATCTACATTTATTGTAGGTGTTCAAGCACTGAAAATTTAAGGCTGATATAACATCAGTGATTTTATGTTAATATAAACGAAAAACAATGTTGAAGATATTCTTAAAGGTATCAAATATATTTTTTCAAGAATATTTATATTTAATTCCAAGACCAAATAATTAAAATTACTATTTTTGTATAATAAATAACAGTATAATAACTGTACAAATTACATCTAAGATTTTGTCTTTATAAATTATACATGCATCATGGTGAAATAACTAATAGCAGTCTTTTTTTAAATTTATGACCATAGAATTTTAGAACATTAGGCCAATGTATCACAAGCAGAAATTGAAATTAAAATTGATTAACTGACTAATAGTTACCAACTGTAGTTTAGAATAATTTTAAATATTTTACATTACTAACAACTTCTTTAACAAATCAAGCCATCAAGGACATATTAATTAGTAAACTCATTGTGCTTTATGAATGATTATAACAATACCTCAGTACTAATACTAAAAAGGGAATTTTATAATAGCAATAACAATAGTATAACAGTTATCTTGATTTGCTACTTCAATAATAAACAAATAATTAAAAGTTTACAAAATAATGATGGTTTAAGAAATTTAAGTATATATACCAGTTTACTATAATTTCTAAATATAAGTTAAAAAATTTAAGTCTTAATTACCAACACTGCCACCTCTGCACCCATCCAAAATAGCTCTCGCACGTTCTTTAATATCTTCAGGATAGCGACTATCATCTAATAGTTCTGGTTGAGCAACTAAAGCTAATACCTATATAATATATATAAAAATCAGCATGTATTAGTTTTCATTAATTCATAATCAATATGAAATTTTATATATTTCAGTTAATTTACAAAAGTATCAAAATTTAAACACCTTTCAGGGTGAATCAATATTTCTTATAATTTATGATTATCTTAATTTAATTAATAATTTTTTTATCAATTACCTGATACATTCTACATAATATTTTTTTGAAATTATGACTTCTATCTGTTTATAGTGTTAATACTAATAAAAAATGAACATACCATATAATTTTGAAAACCTGATGTCTATGGATGAGTTCCTTAAATTTGAATTATTATAAGTATTTATATATTTTAAATTATATTTGAGCATAATTATTATTAAATGTCAGTTAAATAATAAAAATAAACAATTGAAAACAAGCAGGAATAAAATAGAAAAATAGGACTACTAAAATAAAAAGTCTTAAATTAATAAGAAAAATTAAACAGTAATAACTGGGTGAAATAAAAATGAATTTAATAAAATATTTTTAACAATACAAGCTAATTTTAAATTCATTAAATGTATAAATTGTATAAGAAGGAAGAAAATCTTACTTGTCTTATGAATGTAATTGGCTTTTGTCCCATAGCATGACAATCACCAATATTTGCTTTAAGCACTTCTTTAAAAGGTTTTTCAACTCCCTAATATCAAATAATAATTAACATAAAAATTAATTAGTAAGTATTTGCTAAAATTAATAAATATAAAATGAACATACCGTTTTTAATTCATTTTCAATTTGTGTAGCTCTTATCAATAATGGTCCTCTTACAGCGTATTCCATTATCCTTACATTTGGGTTCATGTTCTCTAGATTCAATACTTTTTGACTTGACGGCATGTTTTGGCTGGTGGAAAAATTCCTTGATTCCACAGACAACCTCAAAAATGGGGAAAATTCTAAATGTGACTTGGCATTACGGCATAAATGGTGATTTGCCGAGCATCTGACAAATGTATTAAGTCTTTGCAGAGACATTTTAAGTTTTTTTTTAAAAAAAAATGTAGTAGTTTAAAAAGAAGAGTAAAACGACACAGAGAGAACAGCTACTTGGTTAAGTACATGTAACAAGATATTTGAACAATTGTATGGTGAAGGCAAACAGAACAGAACAATTAAAAATTAGTATAACAATTATTGTAATTATACATCTCGTACTTTAATCTATTGGTAATTTTACATTTGTAATCTATTGACCAACAGCCAAGTGTTATCGAAAAAAAAATTGGACTCGGCACAATAAAGTTACAAACTTTGATCGACCTGAATAAAAGTTTATCGCCGGTGAACTTGACTCGATTTTTCCGAAAATATGTCAATAAACAAAAGAAAATATGTGCACAAAAAAAAAACTAATTGTTTTCTTACCTATGATATTAATATACTATACAAAAGTTTAAACGCGTATTATTTGTAAGGAAAAAAAAATGTGTTAAAGATGAATTAATTTATTTATGTCACTCTTACTTTCTATAGTCTCAATGCTGCAGATATACACAGTCACCTATATCAACTGGGTAGTTTTCCAAAAACCAGTATTGCCCAAACAGTGGCACTAAAGTACTTGTCTTTATGGCGCTAAAACACGACTGAACGCACGGACATTCTACAGTATCTACATGCACTTGACACACACGGGCACAGCAGTGACTCACGATAAAAACCCTATCTTACGTATCCTTGTGAAATAAAAAAAAAAATGAAATAGGTGTACACCGTGTAAATGAGTAATAGTCGTAAAATGTCGATTTTTCTGCCGGGATATTTATTTTTATTTGTTCTCGTTAGTACACCGGCGGCGGAGAATAACGACCAATTAAATCGATTTAGCCTCGTGCCCGTGCCTTTATATGATATTCATTTATGACCTATATATTTTACGTAAATATTTTATCGGAATTAATAACCATCGGTACTGTAGAATTTTCGTGTACGTAAAAATAAATTAATCAATAATCATCAATCGTTAATGTTTCCGTTACATCGCGTGTACTTCACATTGCTGTGCTACGCGTTACGTACCTATATTATATAAACGCGTATAGTGATGCATAATATTATGACGGAGATCGAGATAAATAATATTATACATGTCGGTAGTCAGTCGATGATCTATAATATTGCGCGATCGCTGTAAACACGTCATGATAAACGCACAAGGCGCAAACAAATGAAAAACGACGTGTTAGCCACGAAATATATTCCGTATTGTACAGTTTTACAATGTTAATAACTTTTAAGACAAAAACATGTACTTAATAGGACCATTGGGACTTAAAATTGTTGGCGCCCGTCTTGATATAAAACTCGTGTCCTCGTAGCATATTTACCATTTACGCTAGATAGATACTAGATACTTGATATACAAGGTCGGAGCCTCGGAAGTATCTATATTGAGTATATTGTTATATTTAAGTATATAATTGATTTCAAGACGATAGAAAAGTCAACAGGTTCTAACATTCGCTAGGAAAACAAGTACCTAATTCTCTATATTTTGTGTTCCTCAGTGCAGTAGCGCACAGAGTATTTTTAAAATGTGTCGCGAATTCAATTCCACCTAACCCCCCCCCCCTCAGCATTTAGTATAAGTCATCAAAATCGGACTGTTTCTTTATTCTTAGTTCTGTCTTTTTAACTTAAAACTGTATAAAGCAGTTTTTGTGGACAATATTTAACCCCACCCACTTCAATCAAAAGGTGTCGCGACTGCGATACCATGATACATGGAATGTGCGGCACTGCCTCAGTGTTAGGGTTATAGACAAATATTCAACCAATAACTTATGGTATTCATTCGTATTTCTACCTCGTCACCGTCCCTAAATGGGTTCAAAATCGACCAGACGTCCGTGAAGCTACGTCGAGATGATGAGTATAGATACAGGTACTAGATACACAGTACACACAACACAATACATGATGCACGGCCATCGTATCGTGTGTATGTATTTAGCCATTTAGGTATGTAGAAAAAAAAATAGAACATGCAACTTGGTATACGTCATTAATCCACCATACTCGAGCGTCTCGACAATGTAAACGGTTTAATTTATTAAATTGAGTTTTGCCGTCTACGAGATAGACGGCAAAAATACTTCAATTGTTAAGAAGTTAAACCGTTTAAAATCGTCTGTTATGCTTTAAACGTAATAAATTATTAAATATTATTCCAACCAAGGTTGAACTGTTTATAATTGTTATAACTATACTATATTATTCGTACACGAACGTGCAACTGTAAATTTAGAAATACGCGTACATCACGTATAACTAAATGAGTAGGTATTAATAAACTCGTAAAAGTCGACATAGGTATAGGTACTCCAAAGTTCAAGCTTAAGCATTATGAAATAATAAAATTGCTACACTGAGAAAATAATCTATAACGAGAACGACTGATATAAAAAAATAATAATGTTAATGTATATACTGTCTAAAAAACTAAAATAATTTGGTTAATACCACGGACTAGTATCTTAGTTAATACTTAATATTAATAATGATAACTGTACAGTGATACACAGTGGCGTAGCAATTCAGAATTTTAGAATTTAGGTGGTACTGGTTACCAGTGGTGTATTTATAAATCAATCCGTGGGTTGTGGGTAGCATAATATTATTATATTATTGCACAATATGTCCATAATATTCCTGCATGCAAGAAAAAATATATGATTGGTATTTGCTGCTACTTCTTAAAAATAGATTCTATTTTCTCAAAAACATTTGCCAAAATATAAGTGTAAAACAATATGCTAGAACTCAGAAATTATTATTTTTTGTCAATTATTATATAACAGTAATTTCATAAATTACAATAAAAGAATATTTCATAACGCCTTAAAAATTATAGGCACCAGTACATATTTTTTGTACATATTAGGCATATTTATATTATGTACATTATTATAATGTAGCTATGTATAGATCAGTCAGGACGTGATCATCGAATGGAGATACCGGAGTTCCGGAAATGGACTGTCAAGTGTCAAATGTCTATCAATTAATAAGTAGGTATGTTTAAAATGTATGCGTGTAATACGAGGTGTCCATAACAGAGGTTCCTAAATTTTATGTGGTACGACCGATTTTGGAAATGTTTTAATTCTGAAGACTCCGCAATGATTAATAACCAATTTTATATTTTGCATTTTTGATAAAACTAAATTTGGATTCCAACAAAAGTAATAAATGTGGCATTGCATGGCGGAGCCACAGTCGCTAATTAGTGTCTGCGGTGAAGCACCGTTCGGCGTCGTTAGCTCCCGGATGGGTGACCACCCAAGTTTTTAACAACGAAACCATACCACAAATGCACGTCATACGTATTCCAAAAACCTAGGTACCGTTCCCAAATCAATAGGTAATCTATTACAGTAGGACCTCGGTAATCTTACAGATCAGAGACCACGATCTACTGCTCGATTAACGAAAACGGCAGATTGATGGGGTTTCACATTGAAATGCATTTTTACTTATTGAATTTTACATTTTTACTCATGTTAAAAATGAATAATCTTATTGAATTTTATTATAACATATAAATAATACATTTACGTACGGTGTTAATTAATCGTTTTATGGGACAGGTTTAAAACGTTTATCAATTTGTTCTATCGAAGTTTTAAACATTGTTTACGATAGTAATTTTATGGTATATTTGCTAGATAAATATATGTTATAATACAGCCGGATTACTGAATGTACCTGATTACCGAACGACTGGATTACCGAGATTCTACTATACATACAAATATATAATTGTCTTAGTTGCCACGGATTAGTTAATAAAAAATAACGGATGGGCCTCATTTTGCTGTACAGTTGGGGGTGGAGTGCACCTCGCCTATAGGATAGGTCATTATTACAATGGATTTGTTAAATTTGAATGCAATGATAGATATCATTGTATACGAACAACGATTCTGAACGGAGTTAATATGTTTGTCTAAAATTTGTATATAATAATATAGTATTTTATATTTAAATTGAATTATAATGCAATTTCGTAAAAATTTAAATTTCAAACAGTCATAAAATTTTTTCTTTTAAGTCCGGTAGAAATTTTTTATATATTTTTGAAGATTAGCTTATGGACAAACTAGTGTTAAGATTTTGAACCTTAAATATAAACAGAAAAAATTTTATGAATTTTTATCTACAAAATAACTTGCAAATTATCGCGATTTTATACAAATTTGAGCTTTATGGGCTTATAAAAAAAATTGAGTGAAACGATTCCCGATATTTTTTAGTGACGATAAGTTAAGCTTATTATAAACCTTTTATTAAATTTTCAAGAGTTTTCGAAGAACAGCCAATTAAATTTTATAGATGATTAAAAAAAAATTTTTTACAAAAATCTAAAATTTAAATTGTCTATAAATAAGTCAAAATATGTCAAAACACTTTGAAAACTTAACTATGTATAGAGAATGCCAATATAAAGATTTTTTGAAAATTTCAAGTTTTTGGGATTTTTCGTTTTTGAGTTAAAGCATTTTAAAAAAATGTAAAAATCACGTTTTTGTAAAAACGTGTATAAAAACATTGACATAAAATTTCCCGTTTTTTTTGTAATTTTTTTATAGTTTCGATTTTTTAAAAAGTATTAAAAAAATTAGATTTTTGACTTGCCCTAGTACCGTCTACATTCACTTTCCTTTCAGAAAAGTTGCTGTTTAAGAAAATCGAAGCATTTTTACTGCCCCAAAACGTGATGACAGTCATAAAAAAAACACACATCATTGTAAAATAAATAGATTCCATCACTCCATTCAGAATCTAAAAGTCGTTCTGGTTAATCTAAATGTTTTATATTAAATACAAAATTTTCATTGTTTTGCCAATTTAAAGGGGTGTATTTAGAAGTTAATACTGACATAAATATAATTTTTAATTCCTAATTATCATACCTCTAATCATCGCAATATTATACTGTTATAAGTGTACTTTGTATTTTTGTAACGTATTGTTGGTACCTAGTACAAATGTATAGGTACGTCCAAATTATTTTATTCATCAAATGTATTTTTCTGGCTGTATACTTTTATAATAATGAATAATTATGTCAAACTTGGCATTAATTGATGACTTACAATATAAATTAATGAGTATTATCGTTTGACAAATATATTAAATTCGATGTGAAACAAAACGATAGCGAAAATTGTTGCGATATGGTAAATGTATTTGATTAAAAAAATATCAAAAACAATGATATTATGATTTACATTATGTTTTGTACAAATAAAAAAGACAAATGACTTACTTTGTGGAATCACGAAAGTATTTACATTTACTATTACATAGATAAACAATAATAAAAAAATGATCAATGTACCATGTTCTATGTTTTATTATCCATTAGTAAGTGTCGTTGAACCATAGGCACAAAACCTAAATTAACTTTGTAGTTTTATCCGTAATATAATGATATCACCACGATAATAATATTATAATATAATCTGCATAGGCTGCAATAGTATACAATAGTAAGTGAAATGTGTAACATAAAGACACTTTTGTCAATATTATACCTTAGAATCGTGTTTTTTTGTTCCAAGTAACATTTTTAAATTTGTTATTTATTTCGAAAGTAATATAAAACTATAATATAATGTTTAATGGGATTAATAATTTTTCGTTTTTCGTTTTTCAGTTAGAGCATTTAAAAAAAATGTTTTTTGTAAAAACGTGAATTTGCGTAAAATTTCCCGTTTTTTCGTAATTTTTTTTACCTTTTTTTCGATTTTTTCAAAAAATATTAAAAAATTTTGATTTTTGACTTGCCCAAGTACCATTTACATTCACTTTCCTTTCAGAAGCGTTACTGTTTAAGAAAATCAAAGCATTTTTACTACCAAAACAGATGTCCTCAGACATAAAAAAAAACACATCATTGTAAAACCAATAGATTCCATATGAACTCCGTTCAGAATCTAAAAGTAATAAATGTATAATGTAGTCACAGGAAAAAAATACTAGGTATATCATAATATCCTGGTATTCATAGTGATTAGTGTTCATAGTTCATATAAATATTTTATGTTTATATATAAAACAATTTATATATTTTTAAATTTAACTCGACCCTCCAAATTTTTTTTAAAGATATTTTATTGTAATAAGAATAACATAGGTAGTATAAAATTTAAAATACAAATAATGCATGATCTTTTGTTACAATAAATAACTATTATCTACCTCAGTACCTCATATACAAGCAATGCTTTATGCTTGTAGTTGTAATACAAGAATGAGAGTAAAACAGTAAAATTAGTATTTTTGAAATAAATATCAAGAAGTAATATTGGTAACATACAGTATGTATAGAATATAACACTAATACTAATTGACTAACTCAAGAATTAATTATTTATTATTATAGACAATAGGTACATATAAAATGATAAACATTTCGTTAAAAGTTATAGGTATTAGAGTTATTAGTCAATTTATGTGAATAACCAATTCACAATAATTTAAAAACATAAAATATAATCAAGATTAACTTTTCAGACGTCACTCACAGTATGGAAATGTTTGGTCTATATTTTATAATGTAATATTATAAGTTTGGAGAAAAGAAGGAACTTTAATTCGAATTGTTCAATGTGGAACTCCCCAAGAAAAGAGACCCTTGGGACGACGGACGACCCTGACTAGGATGGGAAAACCAAGTAAGGAAGGACGTATAAATGATAGACCCAAGTGCCGAATGGAATGTCTTAGCGATGGATAGAGCGAAATGGCAAGATATATGTTTGAATGTATAGTCGGCTACAAGGAGGAGGATTATTAAAATAATATCTTAACCATAGGCGTGAAGATGGGTCGTGACTTATTGTCATACGAACCTAAATTAGTAGTTATAGTACCGTGCTTCTATAAGCTAATAATAATTTGTGCCCAGTTAATGGTAATAAAATCAAGATTTACATGAGTAAAGTCGCAACGTATTAATACAGTAGTAGATACACCGATTCTCAACAACACCATGCACGTCATTACCACGGTCGTGCTCTGAACGCATTTTACAATGTAATAACACAGTATGTACTATCATAGATTAAATATACACTATAATAATATGTATATTTTAATCTATGGTACTTTGTACTGAGTTGCATAACCTAGTTGTATAGTAAAAATATATATATATATATTTTTTTAAATTAGTTTAAAGCAGTGGCGCTGGAACGTTAAAAATGTACTAAGACACCAAACATCATAGGCCCCTCACCATCCTCCGAAATTGTCAGATTGTAATTAGGTAAGCTGTGACTGATCGTTTTATATAAATAATATTAAATTGAGTGAAAGTTATTATTATTTAATTATTCATAGTACAAAATAGTAAAACATAATAATCACAAAAATATCCTAATCCTCACCAACAAAATCTACTATTATATAGGTAATCAGCGTCACTGCACTGAAGGTACTTAAAGGTATAAAATTAAAGGTTACAAATAATATATATGTACTCAATGAATCAATGAGATAATGATTTTTTTGATCGAGAATAATATTACATCGACCATTGTGCCAATAATTTAGAATTCGATAGAAAATGTGCGGCTGTAATGCTGTAGGTTTGTCTGTGCCCTGTATTCACTATTTTTCGTACTCGCAGTTTCTTCTCTAACGGTGTGTAGTTTTAGTCACCCGTATTTGAAAGGATCTATTATGCGTAATAACTTGAGAAATTCAATTCGTTACATTATACATTATAATACCTAGTCTCGAGAGAAACTATAACTTATCATTATTTAAATTTCCACATCCTCTAAAGTTTTATATTGTATCAAAACTGTAACTATGCACCCCTCCCTTCCACAAACATTTTTAAAAGTAGGACAATTAATGCAGTCAATATTGATCATCTATATTGTTTTACATTTAGAAATGTTATGATTTATCTAGTTTTTTTCATATCTATTATCTATACTTAGCTACTCAGCAAAACGCATTTTTCGTAGGTAGGTATACATGATTATATCTATATGAGTAAATGTGTTTATTGTGAATAAATTAGTCAAACTCATGCAACACAAAATGTGTGTATAATATGTTAACAATTAAACTTTTAACTGATGGAACGGAAACGCTGAATTTAAAGTAATGCGGAATCGTGTATATATACAGGATGTTTCAGGATGATTCGACAAATGCAATAACTTTTTTTCTATTCATTATTTTTCACTTTTTTTTTCGATAAATTATACTGTACCTGCTCTCAATAGTGCATTAAAAATATATTATTCTTTTTTATTTTCGAAACTCAAAATTTGAAAAAATAAATCCAAAATAGCCATTTTGTGACACGAAATTTTAGATAAATGTTGGTGATTACAACTCTAATAAAAGTTGTTAATTCATTAATTTTATACGATTTTTCAAAGTTGGTGATAAAGTTAGTTATAATGTGTGTCAAATAATTTTATCGCACAATATTGATTTAGATTTTAGATAGACCCTTATATTATCTTAATAGAACGTACAATAAAATTGTACAATAACTTTAATTTATTATTAAAGTCAAATTTTAAAAAGTTTAAGAAATCATAATAAATGAATAACCAAACTTTAATAAGATATTTATATAATTTTTCTAAAAATCTGGTTCATGGAATGGCTATTTTGTTTTTTTGATACAATTTTGTTATACCTACTTCATACTTGTAATGCAGTAGCCAGTACTTATTATAAAATTAATTAAAAAAAAAAAAAAATATTCAAAAATTTTGGACAGAACAGTTACTGCATTTGTGGAATCGACCTGAAACATTGTATACTTATACGAATTATATATAATATCAATATAATATATATACATTAATACATGACGTTTTCGGAATTGTGTAGGCAGTATCGGGATCCATAGAGTTGTTCCAAAATATTTCCCCGAATGACACATCTCCAAATTTTTCGTTTTAGTTTTTTTTTTGTCTTTTTGGGGGAAGGAGAGAGTTGTATTTTGTTTATAAGTTACGGTTTGTATTATAATACTTTCATTAATGAAAAACAAAAAATTTTTGTCTTTAATTCTTAGCGTAGGTAGATACTTACTACTTACTTGAATAGTGAAACAATTTTAACAATCTAAAAAACAGTGTTTATAATTAATTGAATTACCTATTAGTTAATTATTTATTTATTTTAATTTTACGGGATAGTGCTATTTAATATGCACATATGATTTGTATAACATTTAAATATTTAATAACTCATGTTTAACAATGAATGTCTTATTCGAGAAACGGTTCATATAGAAACAAACCACGAGTAATAAATTCACAGATGATTTTACTTTGTAATGGTAGCAAACAAGTAAACAAGTGTACTTGGTTGTAAAAAAAAAAAAAAATGCATTCTTATTATTATTAATATTTACAGGCATATCATAATGTCTTCTGAGCTTACCTATATAACAATATTAAATCAATGCCAGTAAGATCTAGTGTATAGCACAACACAAATTTAAAAATGTGTTCAAATAGCTGAAATATACGTTTATTTCCAAACGTATTGGACCTTGTATAGAATACACATAGCCATGTATTTTAGGTAGATACTTATTAATTATTAAATGTTATGATGTGTTTGTAATTGAACCCATCTTAGTCCTTTAGGTATCGGTCGTATGTTTACAGTTCGTTAATCTCGTCCTCAGATTTCGTTTTTGAATACCTCTACCCAAACTCCTGCCCCGTGAACCTCAAAACATACTCCTCTGAAGTCCGAAATGCCATTTGCCAAGACTCTTCTATTGTACATTGGTGGAGTATACAATTCTACAAAATCCAATCATTATCATTATATTTTTATCCGACCGTACCATTATTGTGTAACATCTACAAAACACTTGTCAGTCTGAATTGCAATTTCACATACACAACATATTATAGTCTTATTATTATACAAGTACATAATGTAGTAATGTACAATTCAATATACAATCATCATGACACATTAATAAATTTATAGTTTAAATAATTAATGCACTATGTTTTAATTTTATTTATCATTTCTAATTTGAATATAAATAATATCCTTATAGATATTTATATTAAATAATCTTTTTGTTAAAACAATATGTTTAAAACATTCATTTTTTTAATTGATCAAGATTAATATATTGATAGTGGAAAATACTTTTATTTTATTTTTTTTTTTTTTAAAAAAGATTTTGAATATTAACAATTATAAATAAAATAATTTCCATTTTATGTATATTTCTTCAACATAATTTTTTTTAGTATAAAAAATGTTGCTTATTTAAAAATAGGTAGCAATAATAAAATAATTTTTGTCATATAAATAATGTTTTATTAACTTAAATCGATAATCTTTAAAAACAATATATACATTTATCAAAAAACAATTTAAGTAGCAAAATATATAAATAATAATATTTTAACAATTAAACAACAATTGGAGATTTTCTTCGTTTTCTTATATTTCCAAGTATATTTCGTGATTTTTTAAGTGACATTTTCAAGTCAATATGATTTGTTTTTCCCAAAACATTCAAATAAATTCCTAATACTATAAGTAATCCAGCCCAGATATACCTATAAAAAGTGATCAAATTAGTTATTAATGATAATAATTGTAGAAGATACCAATAGGTACCAGTACATATTATTAAATAAAAAAATTATTATCTTACTGATATGTAAATGGCTTTGAAAATAATAAAAACGATATAACTATTGTTACAGCTTTTCGACATGTAGTCACTGTTACAGCAACTAAAGCACCACAAGTTCTGATCAAGGCAAGTACAGCTTGAACTCCAAAAAATCCAGATAGAGAAAACAAAAATATATAAGCGTATGCCACTGGATTCTACAAAGTAATATATTTTTATTAAATAATATCATTTATTTTATACCAATATTCTATTATTTGTAACCTTAATGCAAAATGCTGTTCCATCTATGAACTCTCCACTAATCAATAATACTAATAACAAATATATAAATCCTATAAAGTAGGAGTATAAAACAATTTCTGCATTAGATGCATTATGTTTTTTCATCATTTTTTCTTGAAAATTACCAATAAGTGCATCACAAAACAATGCAAAACTTATCAAAATTATACCTAAAGTAAATAATAATCATTAATTAATAATGCTTTTATAATATACTAATAAGTAATGTTCTTATTTTATATGGCTGTGGATAAATGTTAGCTGTAAAGAAGCATCTCCATATCATTTAGTCCTCAAAGAATGAATTTTACATTTTTATTAGATGCTATATCAAATAAAACTGACTTATCTGTATATTATAATGGTATTAAGTAATATAAGAAAAATTTACCAAATAGATTAAAATCTGGAGAAACGTTACTATCTGCTAATGTAAATAATATCAATCCTGCACACATACATGACACTGCTAATATATCAATCATTTTGTAAACTTTTTGTTGAATCAATATTCCACCAATCATGACGGGAATAAGTTTACAACATTTAAATATAACTTGTGTTGGATAGTTCAAGTAACCTAGTGAAGCATTTGAAAATCCCATGGAGCCTAACAATATCAATCCCAATAGAAGATACAACACTATAGGTATTCTGAAAAAAAAAAATGAATAAAACTATGAACATTAAACTTCATTAATTTTTTAATTCAGAGATACTCTAAAAAGAAGTATCTAATTAAAAAAATAAAATATACCTAATTGAAAACAAATTGATAAAAATAAAAAATGCACACATTTTGTTTAAATAGGTTATTTAAGTACCTATTCCATCATAGAATATTTTATAATATTCAATAACATTCATAAATGGAACAATATTAAACTTATATAACTATATAATGTTCATTTATTTTGTTACTTTAGTCTAAAAATATATTTAAAATGTTTATAACAAATGTTGGGTAAATTGTTTCATTAAATAATTTTACAATAGCCAAAGTACATAAATTTATCAACTTATACAATTGTTCTGAGTATTCCTTTAGAGTTTTAGATTTATTTTAGCATTCTAGCCTCTTACTTGAAGCAATCATGGGCAGAAAGTATTAAAAAGAAATAGTAATATTGTCATGTTTTCCAGCCTTATTAGATAACCATTTGGAAAAAATCATGTGACACCACTACATACACAAATAATAATTTTATTTAATCTGTGATTATTTATATTATAAATTTTATTCAGGCTATTGAATGTTGCATTATTTTTTTTTTGAAATGATACGGTAAATTTTGTTTTTGGGATTTATATTTAAGTGTTATATATTTTTTGGGATTTTTGAGTGGTTTCTCTCTGAGCGTTCCATCTAGAAAGCAAAACCAGTGACTGAGTTCGAACCAGTGACTGCGTCAGGACACAGCCGCCTTATCTCGCTCGACCAAGACACCCCCTTAAAAATAAATTATATAATAGAATAAACATAACTTTTTTGTAAATTAGGAAGGAATTAAACGATTTATAGACTATAATATTTTGTTATTACCTTCTTTGAGTGTGATTGAACTGACTTTCTACAAATCCAAAAGCAGAATAATTAAAAAACTGCACAAGTGTTAAGTACCATCCAAATGGTTTAAAACCATTAATAGCAAATATAGCTTCCTATGAACAAAATTAATTTATACTTTACAACATAGAGTATTATAAATATGGTGAGTACAAATTATATTTCTGTCAATAATTCATAAAAATAAAATTGTTTTAGAACTAAATAATTTATATCCCCCAAAAACAAAAAAAAAACTTTTTGATTGTAAAATTTGATTAAAAAATATTCTTTTTTTGTTTTATAATACCATGGTTTACTAATTCAAAATATGTTAGAGCAATTTATTTTATTGATAAATTTTAATTTAATGTAACAAAAACGGCCATTTTATTTCAAATTATATCTATAACACAAATTAGTTGTTTTTACAACAATTATAGTTAATATATTGGACAATTATTTACTTTTTAAAACTAACAAGTTAACGTGTCATATATTTTTTGTTTTATTTAAAGTAAATAATCACTTAAAAGTTGAATGTACTAACTTAATTTGAATCAAGCAAACAATTCTTTTCTAACATGTAATTTTTCACAATCTAAATATAGGTATTGAATTTTTAAATAAGGATATTTATCTTAGGTGTATGTTGTACCTACTTTAGAAAATAATAGTCCTAGAATGGCTAGAAACTTAAACAAATGAACTTTTAACATGAACATAACATGAAATTACAATTTGAATATAACTATTTTCCTAATATTGCTTTTTAATCATTATGGAATTATTGCTTTAAAGTATGGGGACATAATGTTTGTGATTCATTCAGTTGCTATTTTTAAGATGTAATCAGCTTTTATTATTAATAACAATAATTTTTTAGGCCCATTTTCTAGTAAATATTAGAATATTATACTAAAAAATAATAACAGAAATTACAGTAGGTACTTATCTGAATTTGACTACTTTGTTATAGGTTGTATAAAAGAATTAAGCTTAATAGATTTAATTTACAAAAATATTACACTCAAATAGTGGAATATACAAAGTAGATTTGAAATTACCTGAAGGTATCCATATGGTATAAAGAAAATAAATACAACAAATGAACAAATTAAAAATTGCCATAATTCAGAAAAATGACTAATATCAACCCATAAAAGTTTTCTTGATGTGTCTTCATTTTTATTGGGCAATAAGTCTTTATTCGAATCATAAATGAAAATTTTGGATTCCATTCAATTATAATAGTGCAGACTTTTAAATCTGAAAAATACATTGCTATTATAATATTTTCATACCAGTTTACAAGTAGCATATGAGTGAGTGTAAATATTACATATTATAGTTGATTTAAAACGTTAAAATAGAATATAATAAAAGTACCTAGTCAAATCCACCAATTACTATAATAGGCCAGAAAAAAGTAATTTGAACAATAAATTATTAAATTAAACCATAAATAATATTACTTTTTAGTGTAAGAATATTAAATTCTTAATATGTATATAAGTATTTACAAATACAAATAGAAATATAAAATAATAATATATAATTTAATATTTGTGAACTGAAAAAAATTTATGGAATATAAACATTTATTTGTAGCATTCACATAACGATTAACATTATTTGCTGCTATTAAATAATAAATTATAATTTGGCAAATATAAATATTGAATAATAAGAAATAATAATAATTACAATTCGTATTATTTCATATTTAGTGAAAAAAATGATAAGAAGTTTTAAGCCGTGGCTCATGAGCACGACGCCGCTGTAAATATTACTATCACCACTATCTACAACCGTGCCCGTAGGAGGGATCATTGAACTATATGATAACTGGAATGCTCACCAAGCACTGTTGCCCGAAACGGAGTGTTAGAACGAGATGGGACATACTAATGGTGTTACTATCTTTGTCTTACACATGGCCCTAATATCTTAAATTCATTTATCCCGACATTATTTTAGTTTGATTCTTAAATTTTGGTATCTCATTATTTATTTTATAACTTCACACAAAATCTTTATGATTAATTTAATAGAATATAAATAATTAAACGATAAATAAATAGTTAATTAGTAGATAATTATAATTTTTTATATAACAAGTTACAAGTATTGAGAAATGCTTTTTTTGTGAACTTCTACATTTGTCATATAAATGTAAAGGAAGTTGCAGTTAATTGTATGTTTAATGTTGAGAATAAATTAAGTTGTAAATTGAAAGTTAGAAGGTTTTAATTCATAACTAAGCATATAAGATAACGACAATTTTATTTTTAGTAAAATAATATTTATTAAAATAAAAACATAGTAATTGTAATATTATTCAAAATTGAAAGAAAAGTTACTACACTACTTACCCGAAGCTGATTTACCACTAACCCCAATTATTGTACTTACTACTTTCCTAACTTAATTTAATATTGTAGATTTATAATCTAGGAACGAATAATACCATGATTAATTCCATTTCCAATGACAAGACAGACAATAGTGCTGAAGTCATACCCAATAGCGGCGCGTGAATAAAATATATGGGAGACTTAATTTTTATGTAAACGAATGAAAATCATTATTTAATAATTCATCAAATGTACAATTTCTTGATTCCATTATTTCAATATTGGATCAAAAACGCTACAAAATTTAATGTACAAGATAACGCACTACATAAATATGCACAACGAATAACGTGTCGCCCATTGGCAGAGACTAGTCTCCCGGACCATAGATTAAGTATTTAATCTATGATATAGTTGACAACAGTATATTATTTACACATAATATAAATTACACAAATACTTAAAAATAATTTAAAACAATTTTTTTTTCCAATGTATTACTGGAGACTGGAGAGACGCCGTTTCAAAGTATCCCCTAACGCACCGCCGCTGGTTATACCTATAGTATTTTATTATACAAATAAAAATTTTGAATAATTATAAAAATTAAATGTTTAATTAAATAAACTGGTTATTATAACACACAAAATGACTTTATAAACATGTTACTAACGTCATTGATTATAATTTATAATATAATTAATGACAATATTATATAACTTAGATTGAACATTATTAAATAAAATTAGTTTGTTTAATTTATGCCTAAGTGATGACTCTGAACTTTGTTTTTGCTGTATTAATTGTTTACACTGAGTAGTACAATAATATGAAGATATAAATTTTCGTGTAATTCTTAGGTGCATATATCAATAACTGGATGTATAGGATATACATTTTTTACTCAATTCCAAAACTTTCTTTGAACTTTTAATATAATTTCTTTTTTAAAGTTGTTATTTTTTATGTT